>JAVSCE010022392.1:0-112168 GCA_032199065.1 Smutsia gigantea | reverse complement strand
GAGATCTCTGCAGAGGTGTCCTCTGGTGGGCTGGCTGGCTCCAGCTTCGTGGGGTCTTTGGTAAACTTATTTCCTGGGTGGAGAGTCAGGAAGGGAAGGGAGGTCAGGGCGAAGGCTCTCCAGTCTTCTCCTGCCTGCGGGGCACCTGGGCAGGGGCTCTGAGTGATGCCCTCGGGGGCACCCCATGGTGCGGTCTGGCCTCTGCCCCGCCTTCCTGTGGGCTCCATGTCCAGCCAAGCCAAGAATGGGTCTTAGGGAGAGATGCCTCCCCTGGGAGAAGCAAAAAGGGCCCCTGTGGTAGCAGAGGCCAGGGATCGGGGAGTATTGGGCAAAAGGAAGGATGGCAGTCAGAAACGGCTGTACTGACCTAACATAGGTTCCTGGGGCTGAGGGAGTCCTGAGTTTCCCCCAAGGATGTACCATGGGAACATTCTCTTATTTAATTATCCCAGGACCCCAGAGGAAGGTGTTCCTATCACGCCCATTTCATAGATGTGGAAACTGAGGCCTGCCCAAGGTCACAGAGCTGGCAGGAGGGAGGGCTGGGATGGGGACCCAGGTATTTTGCTCCATTTGCTGCACCTGCAGAGCCCACTTTGTCCTCCTGAGGGGCGGGCCAGCCACTGGTTATGGCCTTGGCCCTAGGGCCTCATACCTGGGTTGCAGCCAGGCCCCACTGCCCACCAGATGGGCTTTAGAGAAAAGAAAAGAACCCATTTCATAGGACTGTTGAAAACTAAATTAAATTAAAATTAAATGTACTAACAGCTTGGAAGAGTAGCTGGCACATGTTAGCATCCAGCAAATGTTAGATTATTCCCTGTCCAGGGCATCCCAAGTCTTGAGGGGGCTGTGTCTGCCCCAGGATGCAGAAGTCACTCCGAAGCTCCCTCCCCACCCCAGGGCGTGATGGGCTCCTGGGGGCATCAGCTTGGTGGCTTCAGCATGGACTAGACAGTACCCACACATACCTGTGAAAATTCGCTCATCAAACATCCTGGGGAGAGAGGAGAGGCAGGCATGAGAGTAGTGCAGGCCCGAGGGCTCCTCCAGGCTCAGGCAGCTGGCTTCTAGGTCCCCTCAGTGAAAGTCACTTGAATCCTACATGCACAGCTATAGCTGCAGACCTGGGCTCTGACAGGCTGGCCACGTGTTGGGGCAGGAGAGGGTAAAGTCCAGAACAGCAGATCCCCCAGACCACCTTTCCACACCACAGAAGGCATGGCTCAGCCCCTGGTGGTCCTGGAGGGTTCAACTATTCAGCACGATACCCCCGGGGCCTCTTGCAGCCCCAAGCCCTCCTTGGCCTCAGCTAAAGGATGACTCACTCCCTTTTTCTACCAGAACCCTGTAGGCTTTAGCCCAACACTGCCTGTATCCCAGTGACAGGCATGGGGATAGGCTCTGTTCCCAAGAAGCTGTTAACTGCAAAAACAGGCCTGTCACCAGATCACAGCCACTCAGGGTGACACACAGGACCCCTCATGTGCGCCCCAGAAGCCAAGGAGGGAGAGGGTTGGGGAAGATTTCAGAGAAGAGGGCTTGGCACACTCAGGTGGGATGGCTGAGAGGGTCTCCAGGTGGAGGCACAGGGGAGGGCCGGGGGCTCCGACTGGCTGGCTGGCAAGAGGCGTCCTGGAGGAGGGGTGCATCCTCGGGGCTGTGCGCAGGCCCGTGGTCTCTGCCCCGTGGGCAATGGGGAGCTGCAGAGGAGCGTGGCAGCATCAGATCACTCACAGGTCAAACATCACACAGAGCGGCCCGGAGGGGACGGCTGGGGCCCCAGGGGCCATTCAGGGACCCCTGAGTCAGCCTGATGAGACATCTACAACTCGGGGCCAGGAAAAGGAGGGTGCGGTAAAGGATGGTGAGGCAGCTGGGATCACTCATCCTCCCCGCCACCTGCCTCCAGGGCTGGTGTCTTTCTGTTCTACTCCCAGTCCCCAGCAGGGTGGCACTCTGTGGGGTGGGAAGCCTCAGGCGGCTGGTCCGAGGGGCCTGCGTCACAGCCTACATGCCCTGGGGCGGCTGAACAAAGACCAGGACCTTTATCACTGAACTCAGGCCGCAGAGGTGACACGAGACAACGAAGGGATGTCCGAGTCCCAAGGCAGGGATTCTGATCGTGCCCAAGGCGGTCAGCGGGAAACTCAATCAGCAACGCGAGGCAGTCTGGGTCACCAGGGGGCATGACCCTGAGCATCAATCATTCCCATTCTTTTTCGAGAGGCTCTGGTTCCCCTGCTGTTCCTGGAGGCCCAGGAGCCGCTATAGGGAGTCATTTGGGGGAAACTGGCCTCCTTTCTGGGGCCTGTTTTCTCAGTGCTGCCCAGTGACAGGAAGGCTGCCAGCCGTGGCTGCGGTTTTATTATTTATGGTGTTATTTACTTATCAGGGAGCACGGCGGGAGGGGGCTGGCACAGATCTCTTCGCGGAGTTGGGGGCAGATGACAGGGAGAGACTCTGATGTGGCTCAAAGGCTGTGCCAGACGCCCTCATGGGCTGCCTGGCTGGACGGGCCTTTACCAACGGTCGCCGCCGACCTTCCAGCGCACTCCAGAGTCCTCGGACCCCCTCCAGACGCTCTTCCCTCTGAGGTTCTGCAGTGGTGGGACCTACAAAGCTGACCCTCAGGTGTGAACTCAGACCCTCTGCCTCGGGGCTGTGTCCTGGTGGGAAAAGGGGACTTCAGTGGGGGCCCAGGAGCCCCCTACCTCCGATAACAAGACCCACAGGCCTAGTTGAGGGGCTCCTCCTGACCGCCCCCCCCCCGACCTCGCAGGCACCAGGGCCTGGGCAGAGACTGCCACCTAGCCGCTTCAGCCTCTTTTCTCCAGACTCGCTTCTGCTAGGACCATCTCAGTACTTCCCTCACAAGGCTGGGATGTGCAACGGTGGGAAGCAGATGGAGGGCCGGCAACGGAGCAGCCACTGCCGTGAGCACTTTACTCACATCCAGTGAGTCCGTGTCCAATCAGCACGAAGAGGCATGAACAATCACTAGCTCCATTTTACAGATGAGGTAAGTGAGGCACAGAGCAGTCAAGTAACTTGCCTAAGGACACACAGCTGGGAAGTGGGTAGGGCCAGGATCCAAACCCAGACTGTCGGTGCCGATGCACTTTAACCGCTTTCTATGTGTGAGGGAGATGCAGTCAAGAGGACTTGTGGTCATGGAGCATCGACTACATGTCAAATGGGTAGTTATGTCCACCTCCTCATTTTATGTTGAAAAAAACCGGGGATGGGCGTATCATTGTTTCTCTTTTTACAAATGAAGAAAAAGGCTCCGAAGAGAAGCACTCTTCAGTTTTCACGCTGTAAGAGACTTCCAGCTCAGTCTGTCTGATGCCAAAGCCACCTCCTCCAGGAAGCCTCACAGGCTTGCTGTCAGATGCCACATTGTTTCTACACTTGGAAATACCCTGTTTTGATGCGCCCTGGACTCATCCCAGGAGGGTCTATCCCCATGACTGGCAGTGGCTTCTGGAGGCAGGCAGGGACTGTGTCTGCTGCTTCACGAAGACCTCAGCAGAGCCCAGTGAAAGGCTGGGCCTGTAGGAGGTACTTGGCAGACACTTGTGAAGAATTAAGTAAGCTACAGTTTGGAAGGACAGAGATCAAGGCTGGCCTCAGGGAGGACCACAATACCATGGTCAGGCATGTTAAGGGGACACTGGGATGTCCTTGCTGCTTTCTCCCCCACCCGCCGGCCCCCTACCAAGAATCAACTGAAAAAAGACTTAGGCAACAGCAAGAGAGATTTAAGCTAGACAATTATAGGCACTGCCTGATAGACAGGCAATTGATTTTAATGCAGCTCCAGAATGACTTTTGAAGTGGAACCCACAGTAGAGGTTAGGGTGCAAGAGAGAGCTCAGATGCGGTCCCAAGGCCGCAGGAGAGCAGGTGAGGGCCGTGACAGAGCCGTGAGGAGCTAGCATCAGGGGGAACCCTCCTGCTGCTGCAGAGTGAAATTATCTCCCAGTGAGGACAGGGGGGACTGAGAGGAAAGCAAGACAGGTGGGAAGGTGGGTGGGGGGGCTGGCCAGGGCTTCCAAAAAGGCCTGAGGCAGGTAAGCCTGGGGAGGAGGGCGGAAGGCAGAGGGAATGGAAGGACGCACGGTGGCTACTGCCAGGGCAGGGTTCTCCGTGCCTGGAGGGCCGAGGGCCCGCAGTGCAGGGCTGAGCAGGAGACCTACGCAGTCAGAGCTGATTTTCAGAACAGTCTTCCCGGGTGCCCACCTCCCTGGCCACTTCCCTCAGCCATTTTTGCTGGTGGCCACTCCATCTTCTTCTCGCCCTGGCCTTTAGTGCAGGGACCCCCTCTCGCCTCCATCTCTCTCTTCCCTGGTGATTCCTTCCTGGCCCATGTTGACAACTCTCAGAGTTTTATCTTTAACGGAGCCCCCTCTCTCTTGCTACTGACATCTCAGTGTGGCCTCTGAGAGCTCTCTCTCCTGAGCATCCCCAGGTTGACGTCCAAGATGGACTCACCTCCCTACCGCCACCTGCTTTCCCGATACTGAGAAACCTGGGGGTGATCCTCTCTGCCCCTCTCCTCACTCCCACCTTCCACCCACCCGCAAACCCCAGCCCAGCCCAGAATCCACCCCAAATCCAGTCACTTCTCCCTCCGCCCATCATGCATCCTGGCCCTCTGCTGCAGCCTCCTTGCCACGACTCCTGACCTCTGCTCTGGTCCCCCACCCCGAGTCTTCGCTCCCCCAGCAGAAGAGGGCCAGCAGACCCTGGCTCTGGCCTCTTGCAACCCTGAAGAGGTCTTTCCCACCCTTCTGGACAGCTCTGCATGCTTAGAGGCTCTCCAGGCTCTGCTCATGCCCTGGCCTACTTGCACCCCTGGATGTCTGGGCTACCTGCAGACACCAACCCTCCCGCCCAGACACTGCCCAGATGGGTGCAGGCTGCCATTCTCAACCTCCCAGCCTTTGCTAAATAAACAGGGCCTTCTCTCAGACACCCCCTGACTGCCCTAAAGAGCCCCCCTGCCATCAACTTTCTCTCACCCTGTGTGTTTCCTAAGCTCTAGGAAGTCAGAAGGCTGGAGTCCAAATTTGGACAAGCCATTGTTCCTCTGCTCCTGCGCTCATGTCAGCAACCCACAGACATGCACTGGGTATCTGCCACATGCCAGAGACTGTTCCAGGCACTGGGGATTCAGCAATGAGCCAGACTCAGGCCCTGTTTTGCCTCGTGGCATCAAACAAGCATTAGGCAGGTGAGTGCTGCGCGGACTGGGAGCGGGTCGCGGGCGCTGCACAGGGGTCCCAGGACAGGTGCAGGGCTGCCGGAGGGAGGGGCCTGGGCGCACGGCCTCTGGCTACCACCCCTCTATCTCTAACTATTTAGGAGGAAGCATCCCGGGAAGTCTGGGCATTGCCTGGAGAAACGCGATGATGCTTGCCTGCTTGCCAGCTTGAGGGCAAACTCCCTGCCCGAGTGGGGAGTCTGGGAGAGGCAGCACCAGCATTCCCCCTCTTCCCCCCGCGGTGGGGGGGCTGAGGGTCTGGAATCCA
Organism: Smutsia gigantea; assembly: GCA_032199065.1. Classification (NCBI taxonomy): domain Eukaryota; kingdom Metazoa; phylum Chordata; class Mammalia; order Pholidota; family Manidae; genus Smutsia; species Smutsia gigantea. The sequence goes on along the minus strand of JAVSCE010022392.1, from coordinate 106,631 downwards.
CTGTGCTGTCTTCTCCCTCCCACCCACCCACACCTGGACAAGGGACCTGGTACCTAAGAGGACAGGAAAGGGGGACAAACTGCCAGCAGACAGGGCTGCCCAATGCGGGGTGTGAAGGGGAGAGGCTGCTCCAGCCCCACCTGAGCTCAGGTGGGATCCCCTCTGGTGGCAGGTTAAGTTCAAAGGACTTGGGCCTTCTTTAGGGGGAGGAAAACACTTCTAAGAACTTACCAGGTGCCTGCACTTTCCATGTACCCTCAGAAAAGGCCAGGAGGCAGAGGCCCCATGCTGTTGGTTAGGGAGCCTGAATTCTCCCCCCACTCCCTGCTGCCCAATCCTGTTAAATCACAGAATGCCCTCATCCCACCCCTGCCCATCATTGCCTCTTCAGGGCCCTACCTCACACATGGTGGGTGACCCCTGCCCAGCCCTTCCCTCCCACGGCCAAGCCCAGGCCCAGCCTGGAGGAAAGGCCAGGCCACGCCCCCTGCCCCGCACCTCTTAATGACAAAGTGGATGCTGTGCCTCTCCTCCAGGATCCGCTTCAGCTTGGGGACCCCATAGGTGCAGGGGCGCTTGAAGGGGATCTTATCTGGGATGCCCACGATTTCCACAGCCTCCGGGTCACAGGCGATCTTCCTGTAGGGGACGGGGACCATGTGGTCCAGGCCCAGGGCTTCCGCTGGAAGGGCAATGGCAAGGCTGAGCGCGAGACGGAGGCCGCCAGACACGCAGGGTCCTGGTCCATGGTTAGCGCCACCTCCCACCCGCCTGGTGCCACTCTGGCTGGGCAGCAGCCAGAGGGGTCCTGCTGAGTATCACATCATGTCACTTCTCACTTTACAGGCCCCCATCTCACTCAGGGAAGGCCAAAGTCACAGGCCCTATGTGACCAGGACCCCATCACCTCTGACTTCCCCTTTCGACCCCTCTGCTTGCTCCCTCCAGTCTCTCTCACCTGTTACTTTCCTAACACACTGGGCACACACCTGCCCCAGGGCCTCTGCCTTGCTTTTCTATCTACTTACTCTTCTCACAGACGACTATACACTTCCCTCCCTCCCCCTCTCCATTCAAGTGACCCCTCAGATGTTACCTCATCAGCCTCGAGCAGCCCCCTCCATCCCTCCCTGCTTTGCTTTTCACCCCATATTTAGCAAGCCCTGACCTACGCACGTATTTATCTGTGCACTGGCTCACTGTCTGGAAGCCCAGCTCCCGGGGAGTAGGGGCGTCACTGCTCTATGTCTGGGATTGAGACAGGGCAGGACACAGACAGGCTTCTCCCTGCGTATCTGGCGAGCGAATGAATGGATGAAGCTCCCAGGCCCAAGGCTGGCTCTTGGCAAGACGCCCCAGTCATACACTGTGGCCCTGCCTTCAGGAAGGGGCTCGGCACTCCCCTCTCTCATCAGTGATAGAAATGCAGCACCAGCTGGGAGCTGGAAGCTTTGCCAGCAGCAGTGCAGACAAAATCCAGGCTCATGAAATGGTTTCTTGCTCATTTCTTCCAGACCCTGAGGTTTGGTCTTCTGCCATCTCTGTCATTCACATACCCCAGCTCCATGTTCTCATTCATGCACTCACCAAAGACTTCTTGAGCACCTGCTATGTGCTTGGTGGAGCTTATGGGGTCCCCATTCTCCCAAAGGCCCGGGAGGTCTCAGGAGACAAGCTGGGCTGGGGTCCACCTCACTCTTGTCTCGTCATTCCAGCCTCTCCCAAGGGTCCCACATGTCCTGCTGTCCCTCAGGCCCCTCCGCATCCTGGCCCTGCTCCTCTGGTCACACTGCTTTGTCTGTGTCCCAACAAGTGGCAGCCCAGAGCCGCGCGCCCTCCAGCCGCCCCTGGCAGAGGCAGGGCAGCGCCGTCCGGGGCCCCCCCTGGCACGCCTTCAACGTTGTTTTTCTGTTGATGTGGCCCAGGTCTGCGTCAGCGGTCTTGGCAGCCAGATCCCACTGTGAAGTCACACTTTTAGCTCGTTGTCAAATTAAACCCTCGAAATCACAACAGCTGTCAAACCATTTCCTCCCCCACCCCCACCCCCACCCCCAGCATCAACAGCTGTTCCCCAGCCCCAGAACTTGAGTGACGGGTTCTTTGAGTCTACACGAGTTTACCTCTGCTCGGCTTCATCTGATTTGCTGGGCCTGTCTCTTCAGCGGCAAGGAGACCTAGTGGACAGGCGCATAACCCCACCCCGGCCTCCAGCCGCTGCCCGCTGGGGAGGAGGGAGTTGCCACGCACAGTCCCCAGTCCCTCATCTACTCTCAACCTCTTCCCAGGTGACAATGTCCCTGAGGTTTCCTGAAGGCTGGGGGTTCCTCCATCTCTTTTCTGTTTTTTTTTTTTTAACTCTGTACTCCCAGCCCTGCTGCTGGCCCACTTCACTCAGAGCTGGTGGCTTTCAAAAGCAGAACCAGGAGCTCGATTTGCTCTTCCAGGGTCTGCAGGCTGCCATGGGCTGCCCAGCAATGGCCCCACCCACAGGATCCCCGATACTCCTGGGGACTTTTCTCCCAGTGCAACTGGAGGGACCTCTGGCCTGAGGAGGTGCTCCGAGCTTGACACCCCTCCTTGGATTTGGCCATGGTGGGACCCAAGTGCCGGTATCTGGAAAAGACTCAGAATTCCGGAAACATCCAGGGTGCACAACACGCCGGAAGACTGGGGGCTGCCCTCTCCCAATTACCCACCCAGCTCACACCTGCCTGGGGCGGAGGAGGGTGGTCTCAGGTGCCGACAGCCCTCTGAAGATCAGGCAGAGGGGAGGAGTCACAGTCAGGCCACCAACTTCTCACAGAGGCCGCAAGCTTGCCCAGCCCCACCCCAAGCCAGAGGCCCAGGCTCCCAGCCCCAGTGTGGAGCAAGAAAAAAAGGGCACCTCCTCCATGAAGCCACCCTGACTCCCCATGGAGACCTCGCCTTCCTTTGAGCTGCCCTCTCTTTCTGAAGGCCCCCACCCCACTACGCTACTTCACACTGAAGTGTATACCACTGTCTACTCCTGCGTGCGGCTGTAGACACACCTTCGGGCACCCGCTGAAGCACCTTGAGACCAGAGTTGGCCCGACTGTACAAGGATGGGGCCTCAAAATGCAAAACTGCAAGTGAGTGATGAACCAGTAAATTTGTGGGAAAAAGCAGTGAGGGAGCAAGTGTGATCTGGATAGAATAAGAAGTCTATTTGTGACCTTCAACTCTGGTTCCTGGCCCACAGCTCTGAAAACCCTTGTAATTCTGAGTGATGGGTGAGAAGGGCGTCTTTTATTATCCATGACAAGCCCCTTTCAACCTGCCTGAGTTTATGCAAATGAGGTGACTCTACTGGGCACCCAGACAGCTTCAGGATGGGACCAGCCCTGTGATTAGAGGGTTCGAACTTTCAGCCCCACCATCCCCTGGGAGGGGAGACAGTCAATTGCAAATGGCCAATGACTCAATCTATCATGCCACTTAAAGGAACCGCTGTAAAAACTCCAAATGGAGAGACTCAGAGAGCTTCGGGTTGGTGCATCCGCCCCAGAAGCTCCTGTGCTCAAAATACTTGTAGCCCTCACCCTGTGCACCTCTTCACCTGGCTGTTCATCTGTATCCTTCATAATAAACAGATGTAAGTAAAGCGTTTTCTGGAGTTCTGTGATGCAGGGTTTTGGGAACCGCAGATATGCACCCAAGTTGGACAGAAGTGTGGGTGCCCTGGGAACCCGCTACTTGGGACTGGTGTTGAGGTGGGGGCAGACGTGTGGGGCTGAGCCCTTAACTGTGGGGTCTGGGTGGCTCTGGGGAGTTAGTGTCAGGACTGAACTGAATTGTGGACATGCAGCTGGTGTTCTCGGAGGATGGCAGAACGGTTTGGGGTGAAAAGCCCACAGTTCTGGTGTCAGAAGTGTTTGAGTAGAGAGAGTTTTCTTTTAGCAAGGCAGGAGGGGAGGGAGGAAGAGGAAGAAAGAGGTGAGGGAGACAGGAAAGGAGACCAAGAAAGAGAGAAGAGGCAGGTCGCCCAGCAAGCGGCTCGGGACTCCCGGTGCCGTGCTCGGCCCCCCCACTGACACATACAGGAAGCTCACGAGGCCCCTGAACCTCTTCTCTGTCTTGCAGCTCTGGGTGGTGCCCCCCTCCTCTGTGGGCCCCATTCAGGTGGTGTCAAATGACATCACACCCGTGTGCTTACTGAGTGATCTGCGGGTACTCGTGTCATCTCCCCTTGTGACTGACAGCCACCCACCCAGGCAAGGTTCACACCACATCGTACCACAAGCGGGGCTTACAGATGGAGCTCCATGAGGGCTGGGCAGCAAGTGAGAGCGAGCGCTGACTGCCCAGGAGACAAGGGAGAGCAGGTGTGGGCGGGCACAGCGGAGGTCCAAGGACCCAGGGTGGGAAGGTCCCATAGACCACCTGGTCTACCCCTGCTTTCCAGCCAGTCAGGAGCTATGCTTTCCATTTGGCATGGAGCTCAAGCACGTGGAGGACCCTGCCGCAGTTACCACCTGTGTTTGCTGCCCCAAATGCGGGGGTTGACATGTGCTCTGAGCCCAGTCCTGTCCTGGGTGCTGGGGACACAGAGAGGGCCTCAAGTCCCGGTGCATCAAGTGTGCGCTGTGTGATGCAGAGGGATTAGGGCTTTGGAGGCCCACCTGGCCCAGGCTGAGTCTTAAAGAACAAGTGAGAGTTTGCCCCAAAAGATGCAAAGGGCACACCCGGCAGAGGACACAGCCCTGGTAAAGGCAAGGAGGCAGGAATGGCATGGTACTGTGGGGTGTGCAGCCCCGTGAGGCCAACAGCCGCTTTTCTAGGCCCTCTGGCTGGTCCCCCAGATGGGCAGTCTGCCCCCAGCGTGCCACCCTCCCACAGGTGAGCCAAGGTCTGGGGCTCTGCCATCAGTCCCGCCCCTGGAGAATCTGGAAGGGAAATATTGACACAACCGCCCCCTCCCCAGACAGGAGGTGACATCAGCGTTGACGGTGCGCGGGTGCCAGCATATGGCTCCTGCTGTCATGTTAGGGAACACAAGTGATTGCCATGTAATGAGATGCTCAACACGCTGCTGGGGCCACACGGCGGGCCGAGCCGCCCACTCACCATATCTGCTGTTAAACAGGATCTGCACACACTCCCGAAGAGTGTTGATGTCCTCGGTTTCCTTTATGAAGGCGTCCCACTTCTCTATCAAAACACAGGAGGTACAAGTGAGGGCTAGTCAGAGCAGGGACCCCATGGCCAGGCTCCCTGCTACCTCGGGGACCCTCCCAGCTGGGGCTGCACCCCACAGACAGCCCAGGGCACTGGGCTTTCTTTCTTCTCTGGAGGCCAGCCCCAGCCCTTCCACCCACTTTTACCTTGGATCCGGACACCCCGCCTCCTCCGGGAAACAGCTCTACCCAAACCCAGGGGGCCCTGATGTTGCCCCCACCTGCTCCCTCTTCTGGCCTCTGACCACCCCCACGGGCAGTGGATTTCGTGCAGGGTCAGCGTCCGTCCTGGGCCTCCCCTGCCCCAGATAAGCAGGTAGCTGGGAGAATATTCTCCCTGAGTGAGGAGACCCTGAGTCTGACCTCAAAGACCCTCAAGCCTTTGCATCTGGGGTCTAATCAGCCTTGGCCCCGTTGGCTTCCCTCTAGCCCTCAGTCCTGCTGGCCTCTCCCCTAAAACCAAAGCTGCTTCGATTTAATATTAGTGGCAAGAGTGATCATTTGGTGCATTTAATTATAAAAGTAACATCTTTAATAGTGCCTCTCTGTGCTAAGTACTTTATGTATATGTATAATACTCTACTTAATCTCTCACGACAACTTCTCAACATCGACATTATTCCCATTTTTCAGATGGGAGGACTGAGGCTCAGAGTGGCTACCTTACCTGAGATCACCCAGTTAGTAGCCAGTCAGTGAGATTCTATTTCAGCTTGTGCCCTTGCCCACCATGGCCTCCCGTGATGCTGTTCCACCTGGATGTCCATGTCCCCTCCCTGCCAGAAATGGACCTTGTTTGAAGCAGTGGGGAGCTGCACTCTGATCCCTGGGGGCTAGGGTTACTTAAAGAGCCTCTCACTGAAGGTGAGGCTGAGTCCTCTACAAGGCAAAATTGCTAGAAAGTCTCCCTTTATCCCTTTTTGGTATAAATGAATCCCAACTTTTCCAGCTTTCAGTACTGTGGGTGGTGCTTTTAAAATCTGTGCATGTTTTTTTGATACTCCTTCCTACAAGAGTTGGAGTTTAATTCCTCTCTCTCCATTTGAGTGTGGATTGGATTGAGTTTATGGCTTCTAATGGGCAGAATATGGCAGAAGTGACAGTGATTTCTGAGGCTAGGTCACAAACGACACGTGGCTTACTCTTTCTTGGATCACTAAGGTCTGGAAACCAGCTGCCATATTGTGAGGACACTCAAGCAGCCCTGTAGAGTCCACAGAGTAAGGAACAGGCCTCCTGCCAGCAGCCCCATGAGTGAGCTTGGAAGTGGTCCCTCCAGCCCCAGTCAAGCCTTCAGATGATCACAGCCCCCACCAACATCTTGATTACACCTCACGGGAGATCCTCAGCCAGAACCACCCAGTTAAACCGCTCCTGAATTTCTGACCCACAGACACTGTCAGGTATAAACTCTTGTTGTATTAAGCTAAGACTGGGGGCAGTTTGTTACACAGCAATACATAATCATTACACTCTGATTTTATCACAAGGCTTTGCACAGAGCTGTTCCTCCTTTCTCTCACAAAGACCCAGTGGACACTTTCCGTTTTGGTAAGCACCACCCCCAGCCCTGCACCCCACTCTGGTCAGGGTGCTGCCCTGGGAACCATCCTACCTGACTTGTCATGGACAATGGAGAAGAGAATACGCTTAGAGGCATGGACATTCTGAATGAGTGGACCGCCAGGCCCCGTGGGCTTCTGTCCTGGACAAGGGAGAGGAAAGGTACAGGTTCGAGATGGGCCCCAAGAGGCATTCCCCAGACCTGGCCTGAGTCCCCAGGCTCTGGCTTTGGCTAACAGTCTCAGCTACTGGGGAGACCCCAGAACTGAGCTCTGTGATCATGAACTCAAGGCAAGTCCCCTGACCAGACGCCTGAGACATTCTTTAGCAGAACCTGCTCTCCAAACGGCTGATCAGGCAGGGCAGGATGTCAGAGGTCACCTGTTACTGGTGAGGACGCTTGTTTCAGTCCCATGTCCCAGCTCAGCACACACATTTGTTCTGTGTGTGTGTGTGTGTGTGTGTGTGTATGCATGTGGGGTGTGTGTCCTTTTTTCTTCCTCTCATAATAGTAGTTAACAGTTAAGTATAACTTACAAGCATCTAGTATGGGCCAAGCATTGCACTTGGCACTTTAACAGAGCAGTTCTTGAATGTGAGAGCCCATCAGAACCACTTGGTGGACCACAGATGGCCTGCGCCCCACTCCCAGAGCTTCACACTCAGCAGGACTGTGCTGAGGCCTGAGAATGTGCATTTCTACCATGCTTGGGAGAACAACCCTGCAAAGTAGGTACTATTGGCGTTTCTACTTTACAGATGAGGAAACTGAGGCTCAGAGGCAGAGATCTGCTCTGCGACACACAGCTGCTAAGTAGAGAAGCCAGGATATGAACCTGGGTCTTTCTCACACCCAGCTGTTCCTTCTCTTCTGCTTCCAGTGCCCCCCTAATACAGGCCGGGTATGTACTTGGTGCTCATTAAATACGTGTGACCGATTAGGATGTCTGCTGCCTCCACAGACTCTTCTGGCAGGACCCTGGGTGTCTCTTGGTCCAAGGCAAGAACACTGTTCCAAATGGCTTTGCAGAGGTCCTGGACCCGACTGGGTCTAAGCTGGGATGACATCTATCCGGCCCCAGCCCCTGGCCCTGATGTGCTTCGCCAGCCCGGGAAGAGCCTGAGCACCCCAACCTGCCCTGGCAGGGTAACCCCATGAGTGACCTCTGCTTCACCCCCAGACTCGGGGGTTGCAGCCGCAGCTTACCACAGCAGTCGGGCAAGTCCTGGGCACTGGAGGCCTTGGGCTCAGGCCCGGGTCGGCTGAGGCCCAGGTCGCTGGGGGCAAGCGGGCAGGCGGGCGCCTCCTGCTTGAATTCTCTCATGGTGTGGCTGGGGAGTGCGGTGCTGTACAGGAAGCTGGCCACGGATGAGGTGGCAGTAGGGGGCAGGTCCTGGGGCGGCCCCTTGGGCCCTGGGCCATGCAGGCTGCAGTCCCGAGACCCCTTGGCTATCAGGGAGACGCCGTTCAGCTCCACCAGGGCCTTGGAGTCCCGCCCGCCATCCTCAAGCGGCCTGGGTGAAGGAGAGGACACACAATGGCTTTGTACATCTGTCCTGCCAGTTGTATCCCTTCCTCCACTGCCCCCCAGGCCTCCCTCTGCAGAACATACAGACTGGGAGCTATGCTGGACAGGAGCTAGGCCCCATTTTACAGGTGGGGGTGCAGGCCTAGGATGGGGGTGTGACACGCCCCGGGCCACACGCAGAGCCTCTGGAAGACCCGGGCCCTGTCCTCTGCCTCTGGACCCCCAGCCCACCAGTCACATCCTTGCAGCTGCAGCTCACAATCTCCCTCTCCCACAGTACCACCCATTCCAGGCTTGACCCCCAGCAGCCCGTACCCACCCAGGTCCAGCCTCCATGACCTCACCTCCCATTGTCTCTAACGTAACCCTCGGTTCACAGCCCGGGCTTGCACACACGATTTGACTCCCGCCTCTGCACTTGTGCCCAGGCCACTCCGGACACCTGAGCGCTGCTGGCACTGTTTTTCCCCAGCCAAGTCTCTTCTGGCTTCCTTACACACAGAAGTCCCCTGGGAAGATGACTGACTCGACACCTGCTCAGACTGGGCCCTGTGACTGGGTCTTTGCCTCACGTCCTCTGTCAGACTAGGAGCTTTTATAACCAGGGTCCCTGTGGATGTCCTAGGTCTCCTCCCCTCCGGCAGATTATGTGGCCACAGGCGGCTGAGCCAGCATGGAGGCAGGTCGCTCTCCTGGCCTGTCCCTCACACTCCAGCCACCAGGCCGAGGCCCACACCCAGGCCGTTGCTCACTCACCTCTTGAGCTTGAAGCGGATACGGTGGCTGTGCTCCAAGATGGCCATGAGGGCCTTGGGGTCGTACTCCGCTGGCCTCCGGAAGGCCAGGCCCTCAGGCAGTCCCTGCACAGCCAGCAGCCCTGGCTCCCTGAGCAGCCTCTCGTAGGGCAGTGGCACCACGCTGGCCCTTCCCAGGGCCTCGCCTGTTGGGGAGGGGATCGAGGAGAGGACCTGGTATGAGAGGGCAGCCAGGCTGGGGTGGGGGCCAGGCACGCCCCGGAGCTGGGGGCATGCTGAGTGACTCCCTGTGGTGCCGGTTCCCAGGACACAGGGCCCTACAGACCCCTTAACTGCCAACTTCACACAGAAGAACGCCCTGCAGGCTATGGCGGAGGGATGACTGCAGACCAGGCCCCCCATCTGCACCTAGGGTCAGGGCTCTCCCATCTGGCCATTCCCTTCTTCACTCTGGGTGGAGGGAAACCAGGGCCCCGGGCTGTGGGCAGGAGAGACAGCGAGGAGAAAGCCCAGAGAAGGGAGAATGAGGAGAGAGAGAGAAAGGAAGTGGAGAAGAATCTGAGAGAGGGGACTCAGGGACAGACTGAGAAGGGGTGAGGACGAGGAAGGGGAGGGCAGACAAGAGAGACTGACGGGGCTGCGGGCTGGGGGCGGCCGAAGGGCCTGGGCTCGGGAACAACTGTTGTCGCCCCAATGCTGCAGCCCCCATTCGGACCTCACAGCTGCCTCTGATTCCGCTGACGTGGGCCAGAGGGCCAGGGCAGAGTGGGCAGCGGGGCAGGGGTCTCTAGGCACAAACTGTGCAGCTGGCAAAAGGTTCTGCATCGGCATAGCCAACCACGTGTGACAAATCCTCCACCTTAGGGTGGCCAGAGTGCCCACTCAGGGCCTCTGTCAGAAATAAATGAGGTAGGACCCTTAGGGATGGAAGGGCCCTGCCCAAGGCCACTTGGGGAGTATGAAGGCCAGAGACTCTGTCTGCAACCTGACACTTCCCAAGGAAGGCCAGCCCATCCCTCGCCACCCCCACAGACAGGACTAGCTGACCAGTCAGCCTTCACTTAGTCATTCAGCAAACCCCCTCTGAGCACCGGCTATTGCTTGGCCTTGAACTGTAGGCGGTGGACAGCAGAAAACGCAGGTACTGCCCCTGACCCAGAAGAGCAGCCGGGCTAGGGAAGGGACAGGACCAGTAGGTGCCAGAGGGGGCCCTAATCCAGTGTACGGGGCTTGCCAGAGCTGAGCCATAGGGAGTAAGACAGGAGGGGACGGTAGGCTCAAAAGGCAACGCAAGGCTAGGCGCTGTGAAATGAAGCCAGAGCATGCTGGGGAACAGAAGCAGTTCCCTGAGGCAGGCTGGTACGGCTGGAGAGGTGCGTGGGGGCGGGCCACGGGAGTCACCTACACCACGCTTAGGGCGATAGGGAGCCCCTGAAGGCAGTGGAGAGAGCTTCATGGTCACAGCTGTGCTCTGGGACAATGCCCTTGGTGACAGGGCAGGTGGGGGAAGCAGGGAGCTGGCCTAGAGGGGAGAAGACTGGGGCAAGCCTGGGGCCTTTTCCAGGCAAGAGGTGGCAGTGACCAGGGCAGGTGGGGGCAGTGGGGATGGCGGCCCAGGGAACACTGTGGGCTGCAGGATGAGGGAGGCTGGGGGAAGTGCACCATGCCGTGAGGTTTTGCCTAGGGCCCTAAGTGAGGCAGGAGGAGGCCTCCTCAACTGGGCAGGGACCAGGGCTCCCACCCACCTGGGGGCCCCAAATGGAATGAGGAAGGATCTTACTATAAAGAACATCAAACACCTCCTCTACCATCTTCCGCAGAAGGTACACGTCCGAGCCATGCTCCAGGGAAGATCGTGGGATGTTCCGGCTGCCACCCTCACCCCGCGGCACCTTCTTGACGTGCTCTGCCTCTGGCTCCTTCCACGGGGACCCTCCTGTGGGACACAGACCATGAGGGTTGCAGTGAGAACTCCTTCCACCTTCTCACATTGCCCTGGGCTGAGCCCTGCAGCCAGGCACCCAACATGGAGTGCAAATGAATGAATGAATGAATGAATGAATGAAGAATTAATGAGTAGGTAAGCCCTGCTCCAACCACCCTGTCCAGGGCCAGGGCTGATCATCTCAGAGTTCCTAGTGCCCAGCATAGGGCCTGGATCTCATCCCTGGTCACCTCAACCTTGCTATGTGACCCTGGGCAAGAGCCTTCCCTCTCTGGGCCTAAGTTTGTGCACTCTCATGGAAGACCAGAACTTGGGTTCAATGAATGTCTGTTCCACCCTCCCCTTTCTATGCTCTGACACTAACGTTCCGTCTTAACCAGCTGAGGAGCCCATTTGCTCTACCAAATGGGGACATAATGGGGACCTCACCAAGAGGCTGAGGGGCTGCAAGGAGGCTGGTTCATACCAGGCTGGGCCAAGGTGGAGGCCTGGGAATGTCAGTGGATCAGTGGGTAGGGAGATGCTAGAAACTGCACTGGGATAGGTTGGAGAGGAGGGCCTGGAGGTCCCCTCCCAGCTTGGAGCCTGTTCCTCCAGGGATCTGTGAAGCTTGAAATAAACCAGCTGAGTTCCCAGTGCTATAAATAGCGGCGCTGCCTGGTTCCAGGCAGCCAGGTGCATCTTCCCCAGGCCCCAGCCTGGCCAACGGGGGGCCAGAGGACCCTGCCACTGCCTACCCTCCCCAACCCCAGCACCCTGCCCAACCCTGGAGAAGGTCGAGGCTCTTAGGGCTGACGGGGAGGAGGACTGGCTGGGAAGCGGCTGCCCAGTAATGATGTGCCCAGTGCCGGGGTGCAGTCTTCCCTGAAATGGCTGGTCCTTGGGTCCAGACTAGGGTGTAATGCAAACGCTAATAATGGTAAGGACAGTGAGAGCTGGTGCTTACTGAGTGTGAACTAAGTGCCAGGCATTGTTTTAAGTGCTTGCCCTGCATTGACTCATTTGCTCCTCAGATCGGCCTGCAAGGAGGTCGGCACAGTCTTCCCTTTCACAGATGAGGAGGTTGAGGCCCAGTAGGTAGCACGTGGCAGAGCCAGGCTGTAGCTCCAGGTGTCTGCGCTCAGTCCCCAGAGTCCTGAGTTTCAAACTGTAGGCTCAATGCCCGCTGGTGGCTGGCCTGCCGTGCTGGGGCCAGGCACTAACCCTGTAGGACCAAACTCACCGTGAACGTGGTCAGGACCCTGACCGCCCTTCGGGGCTCACTGGCAAGCTGGGACACTAGGCACACGGACGGGATTTAGGGCTCGGGGAGGGGCGCTGGGTAGGGAGTAACTTCAGCATGGGGGCTGTGAGCTGGGGGCGCAATGGGCCTGCGGTGGAAGGAATGTGCTTCCAGAGGATGGGGAGGCATCCACCAGGCACAGAGGGGGAGTGAGGGCTTCTGGGTCAGGGGACAGCAGAAGCAAGGCAAGAAGCGACCAGCACTTCAGCACCGTGCAGCCTGAGGGAATGGAGGGTGGCGCTGGGAGGCGGGTACAGCGGCAGGGGCTATGTTCTGAGGGGCCCTGAAGGCCCAAGCAGCGATGAAGAGCTGGGGGCTTCCAAACCACCCCCCTGCCAGGGCTCCTGGCTCACAGCTCTGAGTGTGGGTCTTTCCCGAGAGTGACTAGGACCCCTGGCAGGGCTTCTGGGGGTGCCCTGCTGCATGTCCCTGGTTTTGAAGGGGTGTAGCACAAACAGCGAGGTTTTCAGAACTAGAGACCAGGCTGTGAGCGCTGCCTCCATCAATTGTCAGCTGTGTGTCCCTGGGGAAGTGGCTTATGCTCATAGCGCCTCAGTTTCTCATTGGTAACTGTTTCCTGAGCCTGCTGGGAAAAGTGGGCAGAGTACATACCAAATATTTCCTATGTGCCAGACGCGACCTATCACTTCATCCTCACGGGCCACCAGAAGGTGGCTCAAAGATTACGTTACTATAACAATGACAGTGCCTACCTCATAGGGCTGAGGTTGGGTAAGGCAGTTAGCATTGTAAAGGGTGTCGCACACAGCAGGTGCTCGCTAAATATTAGGGAACAAGTGCGCTCGGTCCCTTCATCAGGATGCACAGGGTCTGGGTGACCCTGGGCCTTAGTGTCCTCTTCTGTCAGCAAGCAGATGGAGGTGGCTGGGTCTGGCCTGTCCTGGGGTGCAGCCAGCCAGTCTCCATCAGCTGAGGGGCTGGCACAATTCCAACAGAGCTGTGGCTGTGACTAATGCTGCCCTGTCAGGAAGCATGCGTGACCCCGTTCCTATCCGATGCATCCTCACACGTGGCCACCCAGGAGTTGTTTGAGGACCCAGAGACGGGACCGCACCCCGGCCCCCCAGGGCCCCAGGGTACTCACGGCAGAACCTGAGGAAGTCTGACTGCAGCTCCTTCCGCGTCTGCAGGAACAGCCTCCCCTTCTCGGTGCCCACCACGAAGGCGCTCTCATCGTGCACAGCGACACAGGCCACTTCTGCGTTCAGCTTGGAGAGCGCTGAGCACTGCGGGGGAGCAGGGTGTGTGAGTGGGGGGACGGTCCTCGCATTCCGGGACATCTCCAGTGCCAGCTTTGGGGGTGGGATGCGAGTCCCCAGCGGCCTGAGATCCCACAGCAGCTCTGGGGAAAGGTCACCCCTCCACATGCTTGATCTCAGAATCTGCAGTGAGAACGAATGAGTGACCCCCACCCCCCAGAGCAAGGCCAAGGTGAGGAGGGGATAAGGTCACAGGGCTGGCCGTCAAGCCTCCCTCCTTCTGGGTCCTTTTGTTCTGGGGTCAGCTTCCTGCCTTAGGCCTGGCGCCAGCCCCAGAGACGAGTCTGTCCTGGGCTCTCTCAAAGTCCTGGATGAGGAGGAGGTGGGATGGAACCCAGGAAAACCAAAGCTCAGACAGATTTGGGCCGCAATCCCATGTCAGCCACTTCCTGCTATGGGGCTAGGGCAAACCACATCCCTCTCTGCCCCCCAGTTTCCAAATCTGCATAAAAGGGTCAAGCAGCCCAGCTCCTGGAGTTTCAGTGGGCTTGGCTGGTGGGAAAGAGTCTCTAAACTGGGGCATCCTGTGTGGCTATACAGGCAAAGAGGTTATTTTTGCAGCCCCAGAGTTGAGGCTGGCACACCCATGGCAGAGGAAGCCTTAATACAGGGCACCCTACAACCAAGACCATCAGTATCTCAGGCCTCTGACCTGCTTCCCGCGGAAAACCCTGCTTGCAGAGGTCATGGCATGCAGTCAGCACCTGATAAATGCCGGTTTTTATCTGAGTTAGGTAGCACTCTGCGAACAGATGAGAAGTCTGACCTCTAATCACAATTCTGCTGCTGTGTGACTTAGGACAGTTTCCTCAACTTCTCTGGGCTACAGTCCTTCCTATTGTACCAGCTCCAGCCCAGAGTCGTTCTGGTAAGGAAGCTGGGCATGTGGCAGGGCTAGCAGGCCTGGCCCCTGGGATCTCCTATGGGTGGGGGTGTGTGTTCATTTCCGGCTTTCTAAGATTAAAACAAAAACCTACTGCTCATCTTTCCCCATGGCGACACTGTGGAGCATTAACAAACAGATGGGACAAAGAAATTCAGTTGTTTCCAACCAAGGGGAGGCCTTCAGAGCTGGAGATCCTCTGTTGTATGGTCACTCCTCAGTTGAAGAAGCTGGGGCCACGGCAGGGCATCGACTCACTGAAGGCAGGGAACGGGGCAGAGGAAGGCTGCAAGGGGGTCTGAGCTGAAGGTGGTGAGCGGACAGCTCTCTGGCCTCACACTCCTGGGACCACCTGGGGATCCCCACCCCGAGCCCAGCCAGAGTCAAGTCACTGCCCAGCACGTGCCATTGTCACCCACGAGGGGTCTCTCAGGAGACTCTCACAGGGCCCCAGGGACAAGGGAGCCTGTCTTGTTTGCGCCACCAGAATCATCACCGGGTCACTGGCTCCTCCAAACAGCCCCTGAAAACCCTGCAGACCAGTGCTGTCCAGCAGAACTTTCTGCGGTGATGGAAATGTTTTATTTCTGTACTGTCTGATACTGTAGCCACTGGTCACATGTGGCCCTGGAACACTTGAAACGAGACTAGTGCAACAGAGCAACTGAGTTGTTTATTTACTTTTAACTAATTGCAATTTAAATGTCCGTTGTGGCCACAGGCGGCTAGTAGCTGAGGCGCTGGCCATCACAGCCTGTCTCGGCTATACGCCTGCCATCACCAAGTCAGTGCTGCTGCGGGACACGGGCTGAGCTCCTGGGGCACCCCTCCTTGTGAAGGCTGCTCTGCACAGAGGAGGGGTCACACCCACCTGGGCAGCCCTTGAGCTGCCTACATTAGGAAAAGCCTAGGAGGAGACCCTTGATCCTTGGGGAACTGTAGACTTTGCACCTTAAGAAAAGTCTTCTTTAAAAACTGGCCAGGCATTGCCCCCTCTGAACTTCAATCTCACTGTCCTAACATGCAGGGGTACAGCAGACACCAGACAGATTTTTTTTCTTTTAGACACCCGCTCACCCCACATCACAGAACTTTCTCCCAGGAAAAGGCTATAGGAAAACGACATTATTTCCTCATCTGGGATAAACTGTTACGGGCTTAGGTCGGTAGGCAACAGTGCCAGAGGAGTGATTTATGAACTCCTGTTTCTCTCTCTGGGCCCTGACATACAGTTGTAACATTGCTTTAACATCGAGGATTACAATTTTCTATAATCACTGCCCATATACTGTCCTCCAGGTGACCTGCTGAGAGGGAGACTTGGGACCACCCAGGGATGGGACAGCAAGAGGTGACAAGATGAGGACAAAGGGTGGGGATGACGGCTGGAGCTGGTCCGTACTGCCGGGGCTGGGGCAGGCAGAGGCCCTTGCGGCCGTCGGGGATACCGAGGCTCGGGTGGGGGAAGGCCCCTCTAAGCGGCAGGGATGGGACTTGAGCTCTGATGCCTGATAACAAAGGCTGAGGGTCCCCCTCCTCTGGGGCAGGCAGGAGCACTTACCATGGAATCTAAGGCAGACACGAGGCTGGTGATGATCTCGTCTTTTCGGGCGAAGGCAGAGTTCCAGCGGTCAGGCCCACAGCCGTTGGTGGGGACGTCGCAGCGCTTCCCCAGCAAGGCCATGGTCGCCTGGGTGGGGGAGGGGAGACGCAGGGGTGGGCGTGCGCCACAAGGGGTGGCACTTATGGCCGCTGCCCACTCCAACCTGCTGGGCACCTGCACTCCAGGGTGGCCTCTGCTTCCCCAACATGACAAAGTCAGAACTGGCCTTCTTTCTTCCCGGGGTCCTATATGCTTTATGGCATCAAAGCCTCAGCAGGCGAGGACACGCAGCAGCTCACAGCTCTGTATATGCTCAGCACAGATGGCAGGATAACCAAGGGGTGTGCCCCACAGCGCGTGCCCCAAGCCTGCACCCCCAAAGCGAAGCCAGTACCATAACCAGTCTGCCAGGCACCAACTGCCCACTGCACGCAGCTTGGGCACGGCTCTCCCTTGCTCACACACCCTCCACGGCTCCTCATGCCTGCAGCTCGGGCATGGCTCTCCCTTGCTCACACACCCTCCACGGCTCTTCATGCCCGCAGCTCGGGCACGGCTCTCCCTTGCTCACACACCCTCCACGGCTCCTCATGCCCGCAGCTCGGGCACAGCTCTCCCTTGCTCACACACCCTCCACGGCTCCTCATGCCTGCAGCTCGGGCATGGCTCTCCCTGGCTCACACACCCTCCATGGCTCCTCATGCCCACAGCTCTTGACTTCTCAGCTTGGCAGTCAAGGTTCCTGGTCCAGACTCCTGCCCCTCACCCTGATTCCCCATCACACTCCACACTCCAGGTGCTCTGAGTGTCACCATCCCCCAAATGTACTTCTGTCCTGCAAGGCTCCTCAGCTGTCATGGGATGCATTCTCCCTGACCTGAGTGTCCTTTCTGGCCCCTTCGCCACCTACTGAACGCCCACTCAGCTTTAATTGTAGCCTCTGCTGGGAAGGTGCCCCCGACTGCCCCACTGCCTACCCTTCCTGGGTCAGGTGTCCCCACTGGCCTCTCACGTGTCCCTGAACCCCTTTATCACAGCTCTGTATTAGGCCACCTGCCTCCCCAGGCACGGCTACAATCCTGAGGCCTCGAAGCCTCAGTCAACTTCCTGGCTGTCGGGACTCAGTCTCAGAGGTACAAAAAGATACGATGGAGCAGACGCTTTCCAGACGCCAGAAATTGCCCACAGGCTGCCCCAATGCCAGCACCTTCCTCTGAGGCAGCTGCCCCTTCACCAATCCAAGCAGAGAGGGCAGAGGGCAGAAGCAAGGGCCCTTGGTTACCCTCTCTGGGCTCAGGCCCCCTGGGGCTCTGTACACAGGTCCCAGGCCTGGCAGGCGGCCAGTTCAGGGGAGCGAGCAGGCAGTAGGGCTGCAGGCATAGGAGTGGGCCTGTGAATCCTATCCTCTCCGCTTCCTGCAGACAGGGGCACTGACAGCCAGGCCTGGTGCCTAAAAGCCCAGGGTGTCTTCTGCCACGACAGCTGCCCTTGGACTGTAGGCTCGTGAGAGCAGAGACCATCTGCCTGTCACTGCTGCATCCCCAGGGCCCAGCTTCAGGCCCAACGTGCACGATGGGCCAAGGCACTGTGGTCCAAACCACGACTACGGCCTTTCAGGGAGTCATGCGATCAACAACACAGAACAGCAAGTGTCAGAGTGCACTGCACAGACCGAAGCGAGAAGTCCCCCACTTCAGGTATTGAAGCATCCGAAGAATTAGAGAGGCACTGGGCTTGGCTTTGGCCTCAGTTCTGGCCCAAGCCTGCTATCTGGCGGTGGATAAACATTGATTTTTTTGGCAGGTCAGTAGTTAGCCAAAATGTGTACTGGGTTTACTTCTAAAGATTCATAAAATTTATTTCTTCCTCCAGGTTTGCAATTTTGTAAATGTTTGAAATTCACAGTATTAAGGGATACTGGGGCCATGGCCGCCATGGATGGGACATGCTAACGGACCAAGAGGCAGCCCGTAGCCGTGGGGCAGAGCCTTCTGTGGCAGGAACTGCACTTGAAAGTTTGCTGAGTGACTGACCTGGGATGCTGGAAGGCTCCCACCACCCCCAGCCATCCCCTGCCCACCAGTCCCTTGAGCCATTCCCAGGAAGGCTTCAGGCTGCCAACTTCCCAGCTGCTGGAGCGCAAATCGAATCAGAGCAAAGCAGGAGGCACCAGAGAGCACTCCAGCCTGGGCCTCTAGGTTGCCCCAGATGGCTGCTCGTTCCTTCTGGCCAAGGTCCTAATCCATTTAGGAAGGAACCAGGGATGCAGGGAGGGGAGAAAGGGAGGGGCCTATCCCAACTCCTTGTCCTGGCCACCTGGGCTCCCAGGACCCTCTGTCCTGAGCCACAGCCCTGCGCCTGCAGGTACACTGGTGAGGAAGGAGAGGGAAGATCCTCCTGAAAATGCTGGGGCCTCTGGGACAGGGGCAGGCTCCACGTGGGCACGACCCCCCTGGTTTTCCTCCTGCCTCCTGGCCACTCCCCTTGGGCACTGACTGCTGAGTGTGGGACACCAGATGCCAGGGGCTTGGACCTGGGCTCTCTCCTCCTCCCTGTCCAGCTCTGTCCCTCAATGCTCAGCAATCTCGGCTTAAGCATCACCTGTGTGCTGGTGACTCCCATCTCTACCTGCATCCCTTCTCTTGACATGCCACCTCCTCCACTTCCCCTTTTCCATGTCCAACAAGCAACTCAAGTGCAACCTGGCCCTGAGTTTCCGGCTCAGATCTGCCCGCTCCAGTCATCCACTCAGGTGCTCAGGCTGACCCTGAGACCTCCTCTCTGACTCCCTCTCCCTCCTTTCTCCAACCACCTGGGGACAGTCCTGCTTGCTTGGCTCAGAATGCACCCAAATCTGTCCGTTACTTGTCCCCACCAGGGTCACCTCTCCATCCAGGCCGCCATCCTCACTTGCCCATGGCAACGGCCTCCTCACTGGTCTGCCTGCCCTTCCCTTGTCCCCAGGTCCCTCATGCAGACAGCAGCCGCATAAATCTCGTATCACTCTCCTGCTTAGAAGCTGGGGGAGGGGATGTTCCCATGGTAGGCAGAATGGAAAGCCACACCTTCCTGCGCTGTGACCCAGGCCACGGCCCTCTTTGGCCCCTCAACACTCTCCCCTCTGCACTGGGGTCCCGCACTGCTCTTTCTGACCCTCAGACACCACATGCGCTCCCCGCCGAGGCCTCATGTCCTCAGTCCCTCCCATGCAAAAGGCTCTTCCTCTGCTCCATCAGACCCCAGCCTTCTAGGACAACGCAGCCCCACCCCTCACATTCCATCCCCATCTCTTTTCTTCATAGGATCTGCTGCAGTCAGACATGACTTGCTTGTGCGCTCATCAAATTTCCCAAACTAGAATGTGAGCTCTGGGCACCACAGGCCCTACCTGTTGGGTTTCTGGTATCCCCAGCACCTCAAACGCCTGCTTGGGTTTCCTGGGCATTCAACAAACGCTGGGGGAGCTAACAAGAAGTGTGACAGTAGGCCACTTCGGGCCAGAGCTGGGGCAGTAGCAAGCTATAAAGCAGAGTGACAACCTTTGACTTGCCTGGCTCTCAAAAAAATAATAAAAACAATGCAGGAGGCGGCGACTCTGGACATATTTAAAGTCACGGAGGCAGCTTGGTCAGACAGGTGTCCTGGACAGGCGCTCCCCCACATGTGGTCCCAGGACCCAGCATCGGCCCCCCAGGACGCTTGTCAGGACGTCTGGGGTGAGTGTCTGCGCGAGTCGCCTTCCCGCTAACATCACTCCATCCTGGAAACAGGAAAGGGACTTGCCCAAGGCTCCCAGACAGTGGGTAATGGGGATGAGGTCTGTCCGTCTGTCCTTAAGCCTGGTCCTTTCCTACTGACGAGTGGCCGGAGGACTGTCCTCCTTACACTTGCCGGGAGGCAGGGAACAGAAGGACCGGCCCATCGAATGTGCAGCTGATGCAGGGTGACCAACCCGCCTGGTTTGCCCTGGAAGCCTCCTGGGTTTAGTAAATGAAGCCCCCTGTCCTGGGAGACCCTCTGGTTCCAGGCACACCAGGATGGTTGGTCACCCCACAACACAGGGACCTTCAGGACCAGGAGCCCAAGCCACTGAGAATGAGACAGACACCAACAAGGACTCCTGCCTTTGGGTAAAAAAACATCAACATCAAATTCCCCTAAGACAGGCTTGGGGGCTCCCTGGAGGAGGGAACAAAGAGAGGGGGTGGCAGGACCCCTTATCCAGGGAGGGCTCAGGAGGGGTGGGAGCTACTATCTTGACATGTCTGAAGGTCAGGCATAGGCCAGAGGACACAACCTCGCTTTATGAAGCCCCAAAGACAGAGGTAGGGCAGGTGAAGGGAAGACCCCGGGTCCTGGGTCTGCAGGAACACCTGCCCTGTCACTCGGCCTTCCAGCTTCACTCTGCACATCTGGGAGCCAGGTGGGCCAAGGAGCCCAGCTTTCCCCAACATCTGCCAGCCCAGCCCCCAGCTTCCTGGGTCCAAGCACACCGCACTTTTATGTTCCCAGGGGAGTCTGACACGCAGCCAGGTATGGCCTGCACGATCCTGGGGGTGCTTCCAGCTCCGATGTCCCTACTCCAGTTCCAGAGCAGCTCAGCTCTTCCTGCTGGCCTCCCGCCTCTCTCCCTTGCCAAGGACTCCTTGCCCAGATGGTGGCAGCGCTGCTGGCCAGCCACTGAGCTCTGGAGGGCAGCCCAGTCCCCAAGCCAGAGATTAGCTGAGCACTGTGTGTACGTGTGCGTCACCGGTGCCCCAACCCGAGGCAGACGTGCCTCAGGCAGGGAAGTACCTGCAGGAGTCCGCCCAGAAAGCTCCCTGCAGCCAGCCGCGGGCCAGGTGAAGGCCAGCACACAGCACTTTAGCCGGGCTCCTGGGCCCAACCCCGTGCTCTGGGCGCTCTGGGCGAGCTGGGAGGCCAACCAGGGGTGTCCCTGCACCTGTCCTCTTGCCCGCTGCCCATGGCCTGGACGCCTGGTGGGAACCTGACCTCCCCCAGGGACGCATGGCCTGGCAGAAGTGAATGGGGCTGATGGGGTGGCAGGCGGGGGAACGAGGCCGACAGCAAATCAGGGCCTCAGACAAGCCTCCCAGCTCGGCCCATTTAAAAACTCCCTTTCCCCTCCCACCATCCGGGATGCACCCTTCACCCAAGGGTTCAACACCCGCTCCCCTCCGTGCTCTGCTTCCCCTGCCAGCTCCTCTTCCTCTCCCGGGATGAAGAGCCACCCTCATGTCCACAGACCATGGCTGCCCACCAGGGCCCCCTTGAGCAGGGCCCTGACCTCCCCTGGGAGGCCGCTGTCCCTTCACGAGCACTTGGGCATCTAGGATAACCCCGACTATGCCGGTTTCAAGGGTAAAGAAACTGAGACCTGCAGGCAGGATGTTCTTGCTCAAAGCCTGTGACAAAGCCAGGTGAGATCCAGGATATCTGACATGCACCGTCAGTTCTCTATTTGCTCCTTCTGGGGGTCAGGACTCCTAATGCAGAGCAACTGGGCTCATGGTGGGAACCCAGGTGCCGTGACAAGCCAGGCTGCCGCCGGGTGGCCGATGAGACCCGTGGGCTGGAGGCAGAGAGGAACCGAGGTATTGCTCTTGCGCTTGACGGCTGGAGCCCAGGAGCCAATCCTCCACACCGTGAGCTCCACACAGAGGACACCCACAGGGGCCAAAAGAGCAAGTGCCGAGGGAGTGGGGCTGCCCAGCCACCCGCCCCAGGGGCCAGGCCACCGCTGTCTCTGACCGGGGCCCAGCAGAGAGGAGGGAGGGCTGTTTCCCAAGTACCCAGGACTGGCGAGGCCCTGATGTCTGGTTAATTCGCCCACCCACCCTCATTTCACACATCAGGATTACTAGGCTCGAGCCCTCGGACCAGAGGCCCTAGAGTCAGGCTGTGGCAGAGATGGGATCATGCCAGGGAACTCAGGATCCGCTCACACGGACGCAGCCTTCACATCACTCCCTCTGGAACGGGACAGACGGGTGGGCTCCGGCCGGCTGGTAGTGAGGGGAGGTCCACTCAGCGCTCTGCGTCCCTGCCCATGGGGCCCCAGGGCATGCACAGGTGAGGAGACCCCGGGGAGGGTCCCCGGAGCCCAGGGCCACCTGTGGCAGATGCTTTCCCTGGCCAGTGGCCTAGCTGGGAATCAGCCTGCCCCTCCTTTTTTAAAGTCTCCCCAGAGCTTGAAAATTACATGCTTAAGCAGGGGTGTGAGCAGGCATCCTGCATGCTCACACTTGCTTGTGTGTGCACACGTGACAGTGTGTGTGAGAGGCAGCAGAGATGGAAAGAATGGGACAGGAAAGGAGACAGTGTGTGCATAACGCGCACAGAACCAGAGAGAGAGCAGGAGGCCCGGCCCCACCTGGCTGGGAGGACCACTCGTCCCACTGACTTGGGGCTGAACCAAGAAACACACACTGCCAGCTCCGCTATAACCATGATATCTGGGGGAGGGGGGTAAGGCGCCCCCGACCACAAGCTGGGTCTTCACCAGCCAAGCCCCCTCTGGGTCAGGGACACATGCTGGACACCCCTCCCTCCCTCCCACACGCACTTGTTGAACCCCAAGGTGCTCATCAGCGGCCCAGCTAGGCCACCCTGGGACCTGAGAGCAACAGCCCTGAGGTGGGCCCTTGGGAGGGGAATGGCCAGCAGGCAAGAGCTCAGCAGAAGCTGAAGGCTTGCTACCGGAGGGAGGCCCCCCGCGGGGGAGGGAGGGTGCTTCCTGGGTGCTTCACTCCAGCTCACTTTATACCTCTCTGGGAGCTGCCCCAGGCTAAGCAAACCCAGAAGTGACTCAGACAGCCCCACCTGTCCTCCTAGAACTGCCCAGGCATACAGCTTGACTCGGGAAAAGGGCAAAGAGCTTGACCCCTTTTATTTAAACATTTCCTGTTTATTTAGTTTTGGGAGAACATGGAGGTCTCCAAGTAAGGTGTCCCTGAGATGATGACTGTTGAGATGGGTTTTGAAGGTTGAAGAGGAGTTCTCTGGGAGCTCGAGTGGAAGGGTGGGACAATACTGTCATTTCTGTACAGAGAGGCACAGGAAGATGCTTGGCTAGGAGAGACACAGCCTTCACTCCACGAGTAAAGGGGAGAGTCTGGTTGCACTCACACAGGGTCCACTCAGGAGTGTTAGTCCAGATCAGACTGGATGCTCAGGGGCCTTTGCTGGAATGGGGCAAGGGGAAGCGAGGAGACATGTACCTGACCAGCATCCCTCTGGTCCAGAGGGGAGTGTGAGCACCACTCACATGCATGTACAGGTGAGCACACAGGTGTGCTAATGTAAGTCCCCCAGGGCTAAGCCCCACATAGGCCCTCTGACAACAGAGAGGCACTCACAGACAAGGTGCCAACCCACGCTTGGCAGGCAGGCGGTACAACCCTAGCCCAAGCAGTGCTGGGCACAGATGGACAGGACGTAACCCTTGCCCTCAGGGGTCACTGTCCTGTCCAGAGTCACCGCCACACTGTGAGCTGGCCCTGTCCCTGCTCCTGGCCTCCAGTGCCTTACACACCAGCCTGCAGGCCCCTGGACATGCTTGTCCTCTGACTTTTGGGACTCAGCACCTCTGTGCCCTTTTAAGAGACACCCTCCCTTTGGCTCACTCTAAGCTGTTGTCAGGAATGTTGGAGCCTCCTGTCCTGACCCACCAGGCTGGCCTGCTGCCCTATGGTGGGCACCCACAGCTCCTTCTTCACGCCTCCCCGGCAACTCTGCCTCTGCCACGATGCGGAGGTAACTGGGTCCCCATGAGACCACCAGCTCCCATGTGCCCCCAGGGCCTGCCAAGTCTGGCCTGGTACACAGAACTGGGCCTGGAAAGGGTCGGAGGGGAAGGGCTGTTTATGTGGGTTCGGAAGAATCAGGAGGCATGAAGAAGGTGGGTGGGCTGGAGGGGGCAGGAAGGGCAGAGGCCCTGGGCAAAAGCGAGCATGATGCAGGCAGGGACCTTGGAGGTAGGGGGGCTGGTGCACATCGCTGAGGCACTTTCAACATAGTCCGCACTGACTCTGGGCCTGTCCAGTAGGAAACACACTGTGCTCCGTCCCACCCAAGCCCGAGCCTGGGCCTGCACTTAGAGATCTGCTCCCAGCTGCCTCCATGAGGCTAGTATTGTGCAAGCCTGCCCACACTGGGAGGACGAGCCCTGCTCATGGCCTGCATCCAGCCCAGACCGTCTTCTGGGTGCCCAGGCCCCTGGAATCCACCAGGCAAACAAATCCTTGTTGTGGGCCCCAGGGGACTCTTTCCAGCGCATCTTCCCACAGTAGCTTTAAACATGATGACAAATTCTTTGACATTTCTCCCATCAAGTGGCAACACTCAATTCCCCTTCCTTTTGAATATGGGCCTTAAAAGCTCACTTCTAACGAACAGAGTGTTCTGGAAGTGCCACCACGTGACCTCTAAGGCCTGGTCCCAGAAGGTGCTAGACTTCTGGCTTCTCACCCTCTCTGAGACCTTCCCCACTGGGGCTCTGAGCTGACATGCAAGAAGTCCAGCTATCCTGAAGCCAGCATGTTTGAGAGGTCATTCATGTGCATCCAGAGATGCCTGAGGAGACCCAACTCTTCCCCAGGCAGGGCACCAGACCAGTGAGTGAGGAGGTCTTTAAGACACATCATCCCCAGCCACCTTTGACTGCAACTGTAGGAGAGACCTTGAGCAAGAACCATCTAGCTGACTCCAGTCAGGCCTCAAAATGAGAGATTAAAATAAGCAATGATTGTTGTTTGACATTGCTAAATTTGGGGCTACTTGTTACACAGTGATAGGTAACTGATACACCCCAAGGGCAGACCACACAGCTGTGCCTCCAGGGGCAGCTGTTTGGGAGGATGCACAGAACTTGGATACACGTCGGGGTGTCCACGTGCATGTGCACAAACACCCCCACCAGCCCCTCAGTGCAAACAGAGGCGAGACGGGACGCGAAGGGGAGGGTCAGCTGGGAAATCCTTTTGTCCTCCTCTTCCTAGCCCGTGTATATTGTGGGAGCCTGTCTTCAAGAATGGCTGCTCAAATTTGCCCTTAGGGACTCATGGTAGGACCAGAAGACATTCATGTCCCATTCCCTGGAGCCTGTAACTGTCACCTTACCTGGAAAAAAATCCCTTCTGCAGATGCAGTTGAATTAATGACCTTGAGCTGGGGAGACTGTCCTGATTATACAGGTGGGCCCTAAATGCCATCACATGTACCTTTCTAAGGAGGCCGAGAGAGATTTAACACAGAAGAGAAGGCCATGTGAAGATGGCACAGAGAGATCTGAAGATGCTGGCCTTAAACACGGGAGTAACGTGTCCAAAAGCCAAAGAATGCCAGCAGCTCCCCCGGAAGCTGGAAGGGACAAGAACAGATTCTCCCTACTGCCTCTGGAGGTAGCACCGCCCTGCAGACACCTTGATTTTAATCCAGCAATACTGGTTTTTATTCTGGCCTCCAGAACTGTGAGAGAGTGAATTTTGGTCATTCTAAAGCACCAAGGTTACAGTAATTTGTTACAGCAGCTTCAGAAAATGAACCCTTTCACTCCCCACACCCCACCCACAAATCCTGGCCCATGTCCTTAAGCCCCTGGACACACATTCCTCAGCTCAGGCCACTACGAAGCTCAGGCTTAGGTTTACTGGAAAGCTCTCCGATCCCTTCCCCACTGGAAACCCCAGAACCACCACTGGAAAGAGCTGGGTTTTCTGGATGCTGGGGAGCGCCTCTGATTCAAGTCTCACTGCCCGATGTACCAGCTGGGTGCTGGAGCCAGTGAAAAAAAACACACTCAACGACACAGAAAGCAAAGGCAGGAACGCATACCACCCAAACACGGCCCCCGCGCCACCCGCTCCATATGCTTGTGTTTCTTGAAAAAGACACTTGAGAGAACAAACAAAAAGAAATCTCTCCCCTCCTGGGGTGCGGGGCATCCCTCCTCCCCAGCAGCCCCGCCCCCCACTGGACATGGAACTGTCTGGGGACCTGAATTCCTGCCCCCTACCCACTGTCCACACATCACTGCAGCTCTCAGCGGACAAAGCAGGACAAAGCCTTGCCCTCCACTCCTGTCTGCTGAGCAAGTCCTGGGCCACAGTGCTGTGGAAGGCAAGCTGGCTCTGTGGTCAACATACCCGAGTCTCCATCCCTGCTCTGACCCCTCCTCCCTGCTACAAGAGCCCCACTGTGGCCTGGCATCTAAAGGCAGGTGGTTGGGTCAGCGAATGCGAGTGATCCTTTAAGGCTAAATCCCATTCCCTTACCTGGACTCAGTTTAAGGAGAAGCATGTCACCCAACTCTGGCCACTGAGAACCGAGGGCTTCTAGGAATGATTCCCTGACCTTCGAAAGGAGCTGAAACCAGAATGCGCTCCTTCACACCACCTGTGACAGCCACCTGCAGACCGCGAAAGGAGCCAGACCAGGAGGTGAAGCCATCACATGGTCAGCAGAGTGGACCTGACTCATGGAAGAACCACGCCCTTCATGACCCCAGGTCTGCTACCTACAGGCTTTGGGTTGGATAATAAAAGCCCATATTGCTTAAGCTACTTTGAGGAGAGGTTTCTTTTCCTCACAGCTGAACATCAGGTGTATTGACAGGTAAAAACTCATCACACTGGACCTCACACTTTTTTAAAGATGAAAAAAAGGATCCTAGTTAAGTCAGCCTTTCCAAGTGGTAAAGTCACCTTTTGTTTTTGTCTCCTGGTCTGTTTTATAACAAACCAAGATTCCCTTTCCAATTGGCGGCTGGAGGGCATGCATCCCATTTGGTGATCTACCCACAGCAAGAACCTAGGATCCGGTGGCAGGCGCTGTAACTGGCTCACTCAACCCCCATTCTGTCCTCTTCTCTGCTGCCCACAGAGCAGGTGCTGGCTGCCCCATTCCTTCTGACTGCTGCCGGGCGGCCCGCAGCCCCTTTAGGCCAAGATGACCAAAGTCCCTGCCTAGGATGGAAAAGCCAGAGAACAGAGGCACTGGCCCGTCTGATGTCCCGGAGCAGCTGCCCCAGGGCAGACCCGCCCACCTCCAGACTTCTCCTTACAGGACAAAACAAGCCTCTCACTTCCCAAGGCTGTTTATCAGGTTACTTGTGACTAAAAACATTCCTAATGGAAACAGATTCCAAGGTATGCCTTTTCAAATTTAGATTCACTTTGGGCTCTATTTTAGGCCACAACTCTTGTTTTACTGCCTTGTTTATACCATCTTATTATAGTTTGTATTTCTTTATGTCTTTCAAATCACTTCTGAAATAAGGTGGGACAGAATTAAATGAAAATCAATCCAATAACCTTTTAAAAGCCCTGGTGCTGGGCACCATTCAAGGAGAGCCTTCCAGGGAGCTAGTCTAATGAACATGTTATTTAATCTCCCTGAACTCTGCTTTCCTCATCTGTAAAATGGGCCCTATCAGACCCACCTCACTGTGCTAATGTTAACTGAAATAGAGTCTACTCTTAGGGACCCCAGTCACCAAGACTCTCCTGGTAAATATCACTTTCCCTTAATTCTTGCCATTGAAGAAAGTTTGTCCAAGCATCAAATCTGAGTTTCTCCTGCTGCAGCTGCCATGTTTTCTTCTAGCAGGGCATCTGGAGACCCAGAGGATGTCTGGTCATCCCTCGCCATGATCCTACTCATGAAGCCTCTTTCCTCCACCCCGTCACCCCAGTTCCTGGTCCTCAGACAGAGGTATTAGAAGGTGGTAGGGACTTCCATCTCACCCCTGGCAAGCCAAGGCTGGAAGAGGTCTCTGCAGGATGCTGGTTAGATAGATTTAAGCACAGGATAAGGGATGAAAGAGGTGCATATCAGGTCCACCCCAAGTTTGAGACCCATATTATAGCAATGTTCATAATAATGACACAATAGCCTCAAATTATGTTTACAGCAGCATTATTTTCAAAAGCCAAAAGGTGGGAGCAACACAAGTGTCCATTGACAGATTAATGGACAAAGAAAATATGGTGTACACACCCCCGCACACACATACAGGGAATATTATTCAGTCTTTAAAAAGGAGGGAAAGCCTCCAGCTTTGCTACAACATGGAGGAACCTTGAAGACATCAGGCTAAGTGAAATAAGCCAGTTACAAAGAGAGAAACAGTATAATTACACTTGTGTAAGGTCCCTGAAACAGTCACACTCACAGGGGCAGAAAGTAGAATGGTGGGCAGGAGGAGAAGGGGAGTGGAGAGTTGGCATTTAATGGGGACAGAATTTCATTTCCGGAAGATTAAAACAGTTCTGGAGATGGGGTGCACAAGAGTGTGAATGTACTTACTCCTGAACTGGACGCATAAAGATGGTTAAGGTGGTAAACTTCACATGATAGGTATTTCACCACAATGAAAAAATAACAACAGTAAGTGGCAGCAGCCACTGTCTACGGAGTGCTTATCGAGTGACACCTGTTACAGGGGGCTTGGTGAGGCACACCACCACCCCAGGCCCTGGTTCCCCGACTGGCTCCTGAAGCTCCACTCGAAGTCCGGGGTTCACAGCAGAAGTTACAGAGATGCGGGCCTTGGTTCAATGCAAGGAAACACTACCCAACAGGGGGGCTGTCCCCAAGTGGAAGAACAGGCAGCCTCGTAGGCACTGGGCTCCCCATTGCTGGAGGTTTTCAGGTAGAAGAGACCCACTTATCAAGACCTCTGAGGGTCTGTGCATGTTTTTAAAAGGATAAGACGGGCATTACCTGCAAGGATCTTCCTACAAGTCACCTGGCCTAGGGATTATGTGGACAGAAGTCAAGGACAGTTCACATTTGGTTTAGGTAGAAAGTGAGAAAGTGAGGCACGTTGGAAGAGATCAAAGAGCAAACTTCAACCACTTTTGAAAGTAAGCTCTTCGCGCTTCTATACATACAACATCATACATTTAGAGTTGGGTGGGCCCCTCATCCAACTGTCTCCATATGCATCTGGGGCAACCAAGGCCCGGGGGGGGGGCCCCACACCCCAGATCTCTGCACACCCCTCGCAGGGTTGCCCCATACCCAGCATGCTCGCCAATGCACTTCACTGCTACACTAGCTGCAAATTGTTCCCTCTTCACCAGAGCTGGTCCTTTAGGAAACTAACTTTATTTCTTTGAAAACAGGCAATAATTCAGACAGCATCCTGTTTTCAGGGTAGCGCCCACGTGTTTACTTCCACTGTATTCTCCCCAATGCCTGGTCCTTTGAAAAAGACATCAGACATATGAGGAAACCACAACTACCTGCAATACCACGGCTCTCAAATGGGATGAAAGAATGCAGGCTCAAAAGGTCACACTGCAGGATGCCATTTATGTACGGTTCAAACCCAGCCTGTGCTCAGATGTCTGAAGTCAGGAGGGTGGTCCTGTTGGGAGTGACCACCATGCCAGGGGAGGTGGGGTAGGCACTAGAAAAAGGCATGAAAGGGCCTTCTGAGGAGCTGGGAACGTTCTGTTATTGAACGAGGTGGGTACCTGGGTGGTTTGGTTTCAAAAAATGTATGGAGCTGTTGACTTACAATAAACAGCTTTTTTTCCCAATAAAAACTTTAAAAAAGATGTCAGGTATTGGGATCCCCAGTTAGGCAACAGACAACAGGGATGTTGTCTTGACACATCTTAAGAAGTTTAACCAAGTTCCCACCCCGTGACCTAGTACTTCAATCAGTTTATCCTGAGAAAAATGGTCCAACAGCCAAAGATTTATGTGCAAAGGCATTTCACTGAAGCATGTCATATATCTGTAAACACACACACCACACAAAAAAGGGAAACAGCAGGCAATCCAAGCGCCCCCTGGGGGCCGGAACCAACCCTGTACAGACGACGGACCTCAGGCCCATGTAAAAAGCCTGGGATGGAACGTCTACCTTGGTGGGCTGGTCCCATGAATGACTTTTCTTCCCTCTATTTTTCTGTGTTCGGTAAATCATCTGAGACCAGGAGGTATCATTTTTGAAAATTAGAAAGAAATAAAAGAAACCTCATTCTTCAAAAAAAAAACAATTAAAAATAACCAACCCAGACAGTGCCCCACCCTCAGGACAGGAAAGCAGGCCCCTGTCCGACAAAGGGCAGACCCAGGGAAGCACACGCTGCATGCTGCTTTCCTGGAAAATGAGGGAGGCCTCCTGCCTTCTCCTTGGAGGAGGAGCTGGGAGAAGGGGCAGATCTGCGGCCTGGCCGTGGGAAGCCCTGTTTCTGCTTAGCTCAGGCTTCTGGAAGGCAACGCTTGCTCCCTCTCAGCTGGATAAGGGGCTCACCAAGGGGCTGGCTCCCCAGGACGAGGCTCTGAGCCCTAAAAAGGAACCCTCAAACTCAGGTTTGCCCATTTCTCTGCCACTCCAGAGATGGGAGGGGTGCTGTTGGTCGTATGGGGTATCCACATTATTCCCGTGCCCGCCTCACCAGGAGAGGAGGCTGGGCTCTGGTGGGCAGACAGCTCTCCACCCTGGGGTCAGGTTTCCACCCTGTTATTTAAAGCCTGGCTCCCGGCTCCTGACAGGCGGGCCGGGGCAGCAGCCGCCTGCGTGACCAGGATGAGAGATTGCAATCCTGACTCGGCCTGCGTGCCTATGGCAACTGGCGTCGCGGCCTTGGAGACTAATCTCCAGGCTGCAAACTGGCAGAGGCCTCTCCGGGCGGGGCCGCTGCTCCCTGCAGAGGCCCTTGGCTGGGGAAGGGGACCAACTCCTCTCTCCACTGAAGGAGGGGCCTTGAAGCGGTGCCCTTAGCCAGCCTCAAACACAAATTCCCATGGCCACAGCCCCTGCCACCCTGGGCCAACACACACACGGTTGTGTATGTGGGGATGTGGCCGCCAGGCACACACACCTACATCATCCTACTTTGTTCTACGTAACATGGGGATTGACAGCAGGTGCTTCTGCCCTTGGGAGAGTCCCAGGCTAAGGAGATAGGACAATAAAACAGACTAGGGGAAAAAAAAGATTAAAACATATGGCAATGTATCTTGAACCGAGTAGTGGTTACATGGGTGCATACACAGGTAAAAACTCATGCTAGACACTTAAGATTTATGCATTTTACTGTAAGCAAATTATACTTCCGTTAAAAATAAGTGGCATGCAAGAAGCACAGGATGGTGGGTGGTGAAGTCAGGGAGGCTCCTTGGAGGAGGAGACACCTGAGCTGAGCATCATGTCACAGGACAGCAAAGCCAGGGAAAATGCCTAGGCACTGCCCATCTACAAGGGGGACAGCTGCCCTGCCCCCAGCAGTGCCCACCTCTCTGGAAATAAATACTAAGCAAATACGTCAGGGGCGTTTGAAGGGAGCCAAATACTGCCTTCCCAGGAAACCCAACCACCAGCCCTGGCCGCCCACGTGTTACGGGTCGGGTGGTGGTGGGTGGGGCGGGGCTGGCTCTGCAAGGCTGGAAGTCCCAGTCAAGGCTGGAAGTGGTGGGCCAAGAGACTGGCTCAGCTGCAGGGGCCAGGAGAAGGACCTCAAAATTTTCTTCATTTAGAGGATGGGACCATGGGAAGGTTTGGCGCAGGGGCAACATGTGGTCAGTGCAGGGGATTCTGGCAGGAAGTGGCAGGTGAACCACTGAGGCAGGACCGAGGCGGGGGAACCAGGAGTCACCAAGCTTCTGCAATGGTCCAGGCCAGCGAGGACCAGGTCCAAGGCCAACGGCAGCAGGGGGGTGGGGGGTGAATCTGACTATTGAGAAGGGCAGCGCTTTGGGACCAAGGGGGCACAGGGGGCCTGGGAAGGGGGTGCCTGGAGTGACACACAGGTTTCTGATTCTGATGAGTGGATGACAGTGCCCCCAGCCCAGCAGGGAACAGCGCAGGGAGGCCAGAAGAGGGGGCGCTGAGACGCTGAGTCTGGGGTCAGGGGGGCCACCTGTAACCTGTGGGTGATCAGGGGCTGGACCTGGTGGGGGCTGTGGGCAAAAGAGACAAGATCTAAGAGATAGAGGGCAGCAAAGGCCCCAGATGGAGACTGTGGTGGAAGATTTCAGAGGGAGACTCAGGATGGGGGCAAGTCAGAGAGCCAGGGGAGGGGAGAAGGGTGGGACTGCGGGGTGGGAACCGGAGGGCGGGAGGCTGGTCGAGGAACCCAGAGGAGCATGAGGACTGGGGTGGCCAACCAGATGGGCAGGGTAGCCCGGCAGAGGCCTTAAGGATGGAGATGCCTCACAGGTTTCATTCTTCAGGGTGAGAAAACTCTAAAAATAGGTTGGATGGAAACACACACACATGGTATCTGGATGGGGTCGGGATCTCCCAGTCCCTCCAGATGGACCCCAAAGCGTCTGAGTTCAGCACACAGGCCCCAACACTGGGACTAGAGTCCTCACCCTCAGGTCCTCTGCCAATCTAGGGCAAGGAAAGGTCTCCTCATAGCCCATTTCATTCTGTGCATGGGAGATGGCAGAGGGGACCCAGAGGCCAGCCCAGGGAGGTGGCGGGAGGGGGGTCTCACATAGGCACATGGGGCCAGGGGTTGTGTTTCTTCACGCTGTCCCCCAGAACCATGGCACGCACTCCGTACACACTTGCTGGGTGCATGAATGAGCAGCTAACAGGAGCTGGAAGTCTGAGGTGGGGGAGGCGGGACGTGATGCACCCATGGCCTCAGCAGCACTTCCAATCCTACCATGCCACACCTGGTGGGCTGGAGCCCCCACAGCTCTGACTGCCCCCTCAGCATGAGGAGGGGGAAACGCCTGGGCTGGAATCACCCCAGGCTGGCCTCAAGTCCCCGCCCCGCTATTTCCAGCCTGTGACTTACATGAAGGCAAACGGTCCCTGCCTCAGTTTCCCCATGAGCAAAGCGGCACCATCAGTTCTGCAGCTGTCTGCATTGTGAGCACCACGCACTAACGTGTGAGGACTGTCTGGCACAGGCCTGGAGGCCATCGGCAGGTTAAGCAAACGCAGTAATGATGATGCCGACTGCTTGGCACTAATGTCACCTGCTGAGTGGCAGTCCTGCCCTGACGTCACCACGTCTCATCGACTCCGGGGCACCTCACACAGGTCTCCGGACTGGCAGCACAATGACATTTCTGTGCCCCAGGTTTGGGGGCCCTGGGTGGGAAAGGCAGGCCTGGCCCTCAGCTGGGATTCAGGGGAACTGGTGCCCCGCCCCCAGCTCTGGCTGGTCCTGGGAAGCTCGTGGGCATAGTGCGCAAATACGTACTGCCTGAAGCAGCTGCAGTGCCTGGCGGCTGGGTGCCAGAAGCTGGTGGGGAGAAGCCAGTACTGGGGTGGTGCCAACCCCGGGGCGATCATGTCTCCTGAGGGCCCCCTTGCCAGGCGTGAACAGGCCTTCTCCGGAGGAGGAGCAACGTAGATGAGGGGCATCAGGCCCTTTCTTGTCGGGAAAAGGCTGGGCAGAAAAAAGCAAATCACTTGTGGGTGATCTAATCCCAGGGTGCTGGCTCATGGGCTCAGGCCCCGGCTGGCATCTTGGCCCGGCTGGCAACCCAGCCTGGCCTCCTGAGCTGGCTGGCTCCCTCCTGCCTCCTGCCACTGGCTTCTACTCGACCCAGGACCCCTGACCTCAGAGCTGCTAGGGGTGGGCTGCAGAGGTCCCAGGACACCTGGCTTCTAACCCCTTTGCCACCCCAAAGTGCAGATTGGGCACTACCCCGATCTGGGCCCCAGTCTCCCTGTCTGACAATTGAGAACTTGGGTTAGAAGTTCTCCAAGGGCCTTCTGACCATCAGCCCCAGATGGAAGGACCACCCAACCCCTCCCTGGGCACCTGGTCTCCACACCTGCCCTGCCCACTCCACCCCCCACCCTCTTTCTCACTCCTTTATGTCCCAATGCCACCCCCTCCAAGACCCTTAGCCCCCACACTTCTCATTCCAGGGCCTCCCCTGGGCCTCAGACCCATCTGTCAGATGCTATGGGACACCAACTAATTGCTCAAGTGTTTTCACTGCACCTGCTATGACCCAGGCCCTGAGCTGGGGTCAATCAGGCCCAGGCCCTGCCCCAGGGCTGCCAGGCAGGGGACACGAAGCCTCGGGTTATATAGGCTGTCTCCATTCAGATGTCTACTCACTGGATGTCTGTCAACCACACCTGCTGCCTCCCACGGCCCTCGCCGCTCACACACACACATCACAGATAATGCTTGACAGCGCCCCAGCCCTTCATTCCTCTCAGAGATGTATTGATTGTATGCCTACTGTGTGCTCCAGGCAAGGAATACCACCAAATAGGGAAGATTCACGTTAATGACACGAGTT
This sequence comes from Smutsia gigantea, assembly GCA_032199065.1. Classification (NCBI taxonomy): domain Eukaryota; kingdom Metazoa; phylum Chordata; class Mammalia; order Pholidota; family Manidae; genus Smutsia; species Smutsia gigantea. The sequence continues at coordinate 72,356 of JAVSCE010022392.1, read as the reverse complement.
AATGGTCCCCGGAGGATGACATGCATTTTATGGCCGGGCACTCACAGGCATGCATGCACAGGGGCACTGACTGCCCCTCTCCTTGTCATGGCTTCCAGACACTATCCCATCCAAAACCCCAGCACCCTGGGAGGCAGTACAGAACAGAGACCATCATCCTCCTACGTGGATACCTGAGGCCCAGTGAATAGGTGACCTGCCCACAGTTACACACGGACCCTGAGGGAGCCGGGACTCTGTGCCCACGTTCATGCTCTGGTCCCCGGCTCTGCCCTGCCATGTGCATGTGGGCTTGTATGCGGGCTCACACATTCTGCTCACACTCATTACTCCTACCCCTACCTCACTTGGGCAAGGACAGCCTGGTCATTACCTCCATCTACCCGGAGCAGCCTGGGGCTTGCCTGGCCAGGTGGTGTGATTCCACATCCCTTCCCTCCCAACCCCAGGACAGGGAGGACCTGGGGGAGCCCAGCCGAGGCCACACCACGCCACCCGACCCGCCAACCCCCGGGTCCAACGACTGATGATGGGAGCAGCCCCTGGGACATGTGGGTCTAGCCGGCTGTGTGATGCTGGGCAGTCCGCTTCCCCTCCCTGGGCCTCAGTCTGTGTCTCCAAACAAGATGAAGATGCCCACAGCACTCTGCACCTTCCTCCCGCACAGAGCAATGGTGGGAGGTGAGAACCAAGCCACAGAGGAGTTTTTCTATCCAAACCCTACCTTGGCCTTGGGCCTAGCTGACCACCTTTCCCCCGAAGCCTCAGTCACATCATGGCCATCAGCAGCAGCAGCCACAGGTGATACCCAGTGGTATGCGGTTAGTGTCCTGTAAGCACAACGGCACTGTCCCCATTTGACAGATGAGGATACAGATGCTCAGAAAGGCTGAGTAACCTGTCCAAGATCACACAGCCTGAAGAATCAGGGGCAAGTTTCAAAGCAAGCAAACATGTGTCCAACACCCCTACAACTTCCCCAGCAGCCCTCGAGGCAAAGCTCACAGCCCAGGACTGAATGCAGACTGGCACGTAAATGCACAAAGTCTTCTCGGACTCCTCCCAGCTGGCAAAGGGCTTCAGGACAGGGGCTGGGCCTCCTGTCTAAGGACACAGGTGGGCTTTCTGGAGGGGACTTTCCAGAAGGGACCCTGCAGATATGGAGATCTCATTTTCTGAGCCTAAAATCGGCCTAGGGAAGGGTCCTGTGCTGCCAGGATCATGAGCCCTCGGGCATGCTGGGGCAGGCTATGGAGACGGCAGGGGAGAATTCCTGTCTCCAGCCCTGCATGCAGACCCCAGGTTCTGGGTAGCCACGTTGTGTCTGCAGACGGAGAGCCAGAAAACAAGAGCAAGCAGAAATTGGTTTCATGGCCCAAAAGGAATCCCAGCTGAAGCCTTGGTTTGAGAAAGTCACTCCTCTTCCTAAGTTCTGTCCCTGCTGAAATACAGATCAGCGGAGAGGGGTCCCAGGCTCTGCCCCTGGAACCCCCAGGCCCCCACTCATTGGGCTCTAGGCCTTCAGACAACTTCCTCATGGGGCTGACACAGCTCTGAACTGGCTCTGAGGACCTGAGGTGCCACCATGCGTGCCGTCCCCTGATGTCCATCCTCACAGAAGTATGTAGAGCCTGGGCAGCAGAGTGGACACAGCTCATTGGCAATGACTCAGCATTAACACCCAGATAAACTGGGGCCTGCATCACCGAGCCTGGGTCCATCCCTCTCAGGAGGGCCGCCCCCCAAGACATCCCTTCTGCCCCCTCCCAGGGTCTCTGGGGGTCTCTCAGGTTCTTCCACGTTGTCAGCCCCACCCTGAGGACTGTGTCTGTTGGGATTTACCTGGATTCATAATGAAGTTCAAGGGTTACCTGAGGTGCCATCATGGATGGGCTTTGATGGCAGAAACTGGTGCCCTCTCCTGCCTGTCCCAGGGGGCCTTCAGCCATTCCACACCCACCAAAATCAAACACCTGCCACATCCTGCCTCCAGGAAGAATCTGCAGGTACCCGGTCCGTTAGCGGACTCTTTCTCTCCTCCTTTGGGGTGTGTGGGAGGCCCTGGCCACTCTCACTCCCCCACCCCCCATCAGCCACGTCTGCTCCAAAGCCTCCCACCAGCTGGTCAGCCTCGAGGTACCTGCCCAGCTTCCTGGGACGGGCAGGCAAGGGAGGCTCAGGGGCCCCTGCAGGAGGGCAAGCAGCCCTGGCCCAAGTGTCATGAGATGTGGTTTGGGATCTTGATTCTTATCAAGTGTCTTCCCAGTCCTGGGCCTCAGTTTCTCCATCGGAGGAAAGGAGGCCAACATATTCTGAGGTCCCTTCCAGCTCTAACAGTTCATGGCTCAAAAGCACATGGCATACCCCATCTGGAAGACTCAGGAATGGGGGTGGGAGAAGAAGGATGCCTGAGGAAGGTGACAGGAGGGGGCCCTGAAGATCTGCCCCCCACCCAGCATATCACATTAGCCATCCTGAAAGACAGACCCAAACTCAGTGGTGACATGTAAAAAGGAAAATGGCACCAAACAGAACAAATGGAGTGGTTAACCCTATGTGGGGTCAATTTGGAAAGGCTGGGTCCAAGTTCAGGCTGATTTTTCATAACAGGCATAATATACACCTAATATACACCTAGTAAAATTCACTCTCTTTGATGTACAGCTCCATGAGTTTTTACAAATGCAAACCCACATAACTGCCACCGCCATGAAGACACAAATCTATCAACACCCCAAATTCCCCCATAGCCCTCATCAACCCACCCGCCTGCCCCAAGCAACCCCCTATCTGCTTTTGTTCCTAGTTTTACATTTTCCAAAATGTCATATAAATGTAATCATATAGGATGTGGCCTTCTGGGTCTGCCGCCTCTCACTCAGCTTACTGCTTTTGTGATTCATCCATATTGTTTCTATACTGAATTTGTTCATTTTCACAGTTGATTTTAATATTCCACAGAATGGATGTACCACATTTGTTTATCTGTGCCACGATCAGACACTTAGCATATTGGATTTTGCCTTCATGCTATGCCTCATGGTCACAAGGTGGCTATATTCCCTCCAGCCCTTACACCCACGGTCCAAACGGAGAGGAGGAGTTAGGGCACTAACTCCCATTTTGGGCAATTATGAATAAGGCCACTATAGATATTTCTCTTCAGGTTTTTATGTGAGCCTGTTCTCATTTCTCTTGGGTAAATACCTAGCAATGGATTTGCTGGGTCATACAGTATGCTTAACTTCATAAAAAGCTGCCCCAAATCCATAGAGACATCATTAGTGGTTGCCAAGGGGCTGAGAGTTGAGGGAAATGGGGAGTCAACCGCTGAAACAGGGTTTCTTTTCGGGGTGACAAAAAGTTTCTGGAATTAGACAGTGGTGACAATTGCATAACCTTGTGAATATATGAAAAATGACTTAACATTTAAAATAGTGAATTATGGTATGATTATGTCAATTAAAGTAAGTAAATAAAAATGGCCAACCTGTATTCCATAAATGGCCATACCACTTTACACTCCCACCGGCCACATATGAGAGTCCCAGCCCTGGCCAGTTTTAAAGGTTAGCCTTCCCACAGTTCATTCTGGGGTGGAGGTATGGAGAAGCAAAGGCCCTGAGGCAGCACTGAGTGAGTCCTGGGCTACAGGTCTCCTGGGCTGAGTGGAAAAAAGGCCTCTGATCGGGAGGGAAATCTGGGTGGCATGGGAGGTGACTGATACTGCCAGCCACAAAAGTGGGGTCCCCCAAGCCCCAGAGCAGGGGCATCTGATGGGCAATGGAGACTCTGAGCTGCGGCAGAATCAGGTGCCCAGGATCTAAGTCCCCATCCTACCTGTTAAGGGCTCCACATCCTTCTTCTTGCTCCTGGAGAAGTGAAGATGCCACACTGGTCTGGCTCATGAGGGGCAAAGAGCGGCAATGCTCACCCACTAGCATTCCCAGCCCCCTTCTTCCCCCTTAGGCCAGGAAGCTGACACCTCAGACTGAGGTGTCAGCTTTCTGGTTCCCTGCAATTAGGGAATACTGTATGATATAGGCCTGACCTGTCTGATACTGGAGAAGTCCCTGAGGAGAGTGTTGATGAAGGCAAGGCTTTGAGAGTAGATGTTGCGCCCTAACTCCTTCTCTCCATTTGGACCATGGGTGTAAGGGCTGGAGGGGATGTAGCCACCTTGTGACCATGAGGCATAGCATGAAGACAAAATCCAATAAGCTAAATCAAGATCATATGAGATAATGCTTCACCTATAGCCTACAAGGATGGCTATAACAGAAAGGATGGATGATACCAAGTGCTGACAAGGATGTGGGAAAACTAGAATCGTCACCCTACTGCTGGTGGGAATATAAGACAGTGCATCCATTTTGGAAAGCAGTCTGGCAGTTTCTCAAAATGTTAAACATCAAATTGCCATTATGACACAGCAATCCCACTCCTAGGCATTTAGCCAAGAGAACTGACAACATAGTTCACACAAAAACTTGTAGACAGCAGCATTATTCAGTAGCCCAGAAGTAGAAACAACCCAAATTTCCACCAACTCATGAAAGGATAAACAAAAGGTGACATATCCCTACAATGGAATATTATTCAGCCATAAAAAGAAATAAAATTCTGACCTACACAACAACAGAAATGACCCTTGAAAACATTACGCTAAGTCAAAGAAACCAGACACAAAAGCCACGTTATATGATTCCATTTGCATGAAATGTCCAGAATAGGCAAATCTGTAGACAAAAAATAAAACTGTGCTTGCTAGGGGATTGGGGGAGGTGGGAATGGGGTATGTGACTACTTCATGGGGTGATTTTCTTTTTGAAATGCTCTGAAACTAGATAGTGGTGAATATTGCCCAATTTTTTGAACATATGAAAATACACTTTAAAAAATAATTTTAAAAATAAACTTAAAAGAAAACCTAACCAGGAAGGGAAAGAGCCAAGGCATTGCTGAGCCCCCAGTACCAGCTTCCAGCTGCCTACCCACAGGCTTTTTCTTGTAAGAATAAATAAACCCCTCTTTGCTTAAGCCTCTGTGGTCAGGTGTCTATTACCTGGAGCCAAATACTCGCCTCACAGAGGACTGTGCTTTGCTATCTACTGGGGCTGGGGGGCTCTGTACACTGGGCAGTACTCATCCCAGACTGGTGGTCAAGACTCAGCTCAATGTGATGTTCTTCGGCACAGTCACAGTGGTGACCTCTGGAATGCCACACATAACATGCATGTACATGCGCACACACACGTACATGCACAAAAGTGTGTGTCTAAATAGCCCAAGGGATTAAATGTTCTGAGGCTCCACACTTGTGCATTCTCCATGCACACCAGCTGCCTTTCTCCGAGGGGAAACCCCCAAAGTGGGGCTGCACCCAGCCCAGGGAGACACATGCCCACCCCCACCATCACCCACCCCCCTCTGGGTGCCTCTCAGCCACAGCCAGACCAGCAGATGCAGCAACAGGGGAGGATGGGGGTGGCCCCGTGAAAGCTGGTACCGAAGAGCAGAGAAAGCTCCCCACCTTCCAGACCCCATTTCAAAGGCCTCGACACCCAACTTGCTTCCACTCACTTAGCAAGTTTGTATCGGACACTCACTCTGTGCCAGGCAGGGTGCCAGCGTCAGGGAGTGGAGGGACAGGCAGCATGGCCCTGACCCACTGGGGGGTGACGGACAAGTACCAGGACAGTTGGAACACAGTATGTGATGAGGACGACATGGGGAAGTTCTGGGGTGGTAGGAACAGAGGGGCACCTAACACAGCCTTGGGAGAGAGCATCAGGGAAGGCTTCCCGAGAGAAGTGACATGCATGCTGAGCTGTGCAAGTTAAGAATCAGTCCCATGAAATCAAAGGGAGCATTAAAACCTGTTCTAAGGAGAAGCAAAAGCACATGGGGAAGCAGGATGAAGCACAATATGGTCCATAAACTGAGGGAAGCTCATGGTGGCTGGCTGAGAAACGAGCAGGGCCTGGCCATGCCCAGTCTGGGATGGAGGCAATCCAATAAGTCTTCATCTGGACCTGTCACAATGGCCCAAGCTGGCCCCCGTGGAACTTCTTGTCACTTCTGGAGTGTCATGCTCGCTGGGCCACATGCATGCTGTCATTTCCTATCTCTGGACCCTTACTCACATTGCTGTCCATCCATCCGTTCCCCCACCATGACCACGAATGCCCACCCAGCCCAGTCCTGGAACTCCTGGGTCTGAATCCCACTCACTCTCCAGGGCCCAGGGGAAGGTCCCCTCCTGCAGGCTGCCCTCAGGTACATCTCAGCTTCCTCCCCTATGCCCCAGGGCCCAGAGCCCTGGGTAACCCAGTCCCAAGGCAGGGCCTGGCATCTGTGATGCCCGATCACAGACTTCGAGGGCTGAGCAGCGAAGGGCCGAAGCGACTACCCAGTTCTACCCTTGGGGTTTTCCCAGCTTGCAGACACAGAAACTGAGGAACGGTAAGAGCAGAGCAGAGAATGATGGCATCCAGTTCCTCTCTGGGCAGGACCAGGGCTCCCAGTCCTGGGAATCCCCCCAGCCCCCAAAACAGAGGGTCGGCCTCTGGGATATCACGTGACAGGTTGAGGAAAGAATCTTAACTGGGGTGGTGACCAGCTTCCTGCAGTTGAATGTGCTGAACCCCGCAAGGACCCTGCAAAGTAGGGATAACCATCCTCATTTGTTCAGACAAGGCTCAGAGAAGTAAAGTCACTTGCCTAAAGCGGCACAGCAAGTCAGTGATAGAACTGGGACATGAACTTATGTTTATCTGGCTTCAAGGGCCCTGATGGTTCCACGGCACCTCGACGGGAAGCGGGGAAGCCCTGAGCAGCCCCCAGGGAGGGGCACTGGCCTCCGACCCAGGGAACCAAGAGCATCTCCCCCTTGGCTATGCTGAGAACAGGGTCTCAGCGAGGAGCTAGCCCCAGGCTGGCAGGCAGGCTGGCAGGTGGTGGACCAGGATCAGAGGGAGGATGTGGTTAGCCTAGCTGCCCAGAGGCCAGGCTGCACACAGAACAGGGGCAACCACCTCCTTCCCAAAGGCCCTGCCTCCCCCAGCCTGGGCCTCTCTGCTGAAAGCCGTCACACCTGAAAAACCAGCTCCTGGATAAACATGAGAGACACCAGACTGGGCCAGTCACAAGACCCCCTTGGAGCCCGCCAGGACCACCCTGGTGCTGGACGGGCGGGCGGGCAGGGGTCCTGCCCACTCCGGGGAGCCACCTAGGAGGCCCCCAGGGCCCTTCTGCAGGAGGCCTCCCTGCCACAGTCCTTCTAGGCTTCCCCCAAGTACAGCCCGGGGGGGACTGAGGGGTCCTGCCTCTGAGGACACTGTGTGTGGAGGAGGCGGGTGCTGGGGGCAGCCCAGCTCACTGGGAAAAGGAAATGCCTTCCTCACAAAAAACAAAGTTAAAACCCCCAGATCCCTCCAGATACCCACACAGGCCACATCATCCCCGCGGGAGCTCTCCTGAGGAGCCCACGGGCCCCAGGAGAGAGACAGGCCCTTGCTGGGGCCCCCGCACAGGGCAGCCCGGCAGCCCCATGTGGTACTGCTGCCTCCACTGTCCAGATGGTCAAACTGAGGCTCAGCCAGCCAGGTGGGTGGCAGGGCTGCAGCGGGTCTGCCTAGAAGCTTCCGTGACCAGCTGAAATCTCAGTGCTGCCCCCACAAACTAACGGAAGGGCTGCTGCTCTTGGGGAACCAACTACAGGCAAAGGAGGGTCGCAAACGCTCTGGCCAGCCAGCATTGTAGTGACAGCCCGAAGAGGGGACTCAGGTAAAAGTCGCCCTGACTGGCTCTCAGTGGGTACAGGGCCCCACCTCCCCCTTCACAGGCCCGTGCCCCCGCAGGGCTCTGTGGAAGCCCACCGGCTGTGCAACCCCGGCTGAGTCTCACACTGGCCCTGCACACAGGTGCTCTGTGGTCCCGTTCAGATGACCAGACCGAAGCTCAGAGACATGAAATCAGTGTCCCGAGGTCACACAGTCCCATCCTGTTTGACCCTAAATGATGCTCCTGACTGCAATGCAGGCCTCACTGCCCTCCTTCTCTCCTCCCAGAGGAAGCCCTGCCCTGGTTTCAGGAGAACACAGAATTTCTACCCCCACTCTAGAAAGCTGCATGCGTGGAGCCCAGGGACCCCAGACTCCCAGGGGAGTCACACAGAGAGGAGCAAGAGGGCACAGGACCCAGCAGCTCCCAGGCCTGTGCCATCCGAGCCGAGCGGGCCCTAGAGCATCGACTGCCCTGGAGCCCACCTGCACGGCAGTGACTGCAGTCCCAGGGCAGCCGCAGGCAGGTGTAATTTCATCGGGGACTCGCTGTTGTGTGTGTCACCAGAAACGGAGGATGAAATTCAAGCTCTGTGGACAGAGGTGTGCAGCTCTCCTGGCTCAGGGTCAGCTCTCGGTGGGGGTGGCAGCCGTGGGGGGAGGCAGTGCCTTTTGTGAAAATGAGAAAAAGGTACCCTCCTCGGGGTGGCTGGCAAGGGCGGGGGGCTTGATCTCCACCCCCAGGCGAGTGGGGGCAACTCCGTGATGCGTCCATACAATGGAACACTGCTCAGACCCCTAAGGGAACCCGCTCCCGATATACCAACATGCAGAGACGTGTCATGCCCAGTATAAGAAGCCAGACTCAGGCTGCATACTGTGTGAGCACATTTGTGTGACACTCCGGCAGATGTAAAACTAGAGACACAAAACTGACCAGTGGTTGCCAGCGGCAGGGGAGAGGAAGGGGCTGGCTGAAAACGGGCTAAGGGAACTTTTGGGGGTTGTAGAATGTCTGATGTCTTGGGGGGCGAGGCTATGTGAAATGCGCGCACTTGTCAAGCTCCTTCGCTGGCATAATGAAGACCTGGGCATTTCATTACAGATCCCTCATCCCTTCACAACACATCTAATATCTTGTGGGGTGAGCCCCTCCTATGTGCCAGCCTGCGGCTGGCTGCCGGGACCTGAGACCCTGCAGACAGGGTGCCACTGTAAGTTTCTCACTGGCTGGTGGAATGACAGACAGATACAGACCCCCCACATAGTAGTTCTGCCAGAAAATGAACCTTCATGCCCCACTAGACCCCAACCAGCAAACAGGCCTGGCCTTGCCCAAGCTCCCAGGACAGCAGCAGTATAAAGGGTCTCCTCTGGCAGTGGGCCCAGAAGGGACAAGGTCCCAGCTGTCCCCAGCTCACAGCGGGCCCTCCCTCCCCAACTACACAGCCCAGCTGGGCATCTGCAAGCTACCTAGGACCCCAAGCCCTCAAGCCAGGACCTCTGGTTTCCCACCCTCTGTCCACCCCAGACCTGCACTGGGGTGACCCACATACCCATGCTGTGGAGTAACCCCCAGGAACCACAGTGCCACCCCGGAGCTCTAGGAAGACAAGGGGCAGCATCTCCATTTTACATATGAGCACACGGTCCAGACTTGGGGGGAGAGGGAACATGGGTAACAAGACCCTGCCCCAGCCTGGGCACAGCCCCCCTACATTCCAGGGGCCTCAGCACCGCACAGAGGACAGGGGCTCCTGCCTCGGATGGCAGCACGGCAGAGGGGCAGCTATTCCCAAAAACCATGGTGTCCCTCACCTGGTGCCCCTCCAAGGGATCAGCCCCTCAAAATGTGACCCAGATCAATGAGGACTCTCCCTTAGTAGGGGCCCCATAGGTAGGATCTCTGAGCCTTGAAGGGGATAATCAGAGAAATGGCCTCCCCGGACTCAAGCCTGGCTCTGCAAATTTTAACTACAAATCCCAATCTGGTTTCTGAAAAGATGTCCCTGGCGACTTACCCCTCTTCCTCTTCCCAACACCTCTGAATACACCATATTCTCCACAATAGCACAGAAGACCCTGAAAACCCGGGCTTCCCAAGCTGGGGATCCCTGAGTCCCCCATGCCACCCAGGCCTATAGGAAATCTGGACCCTTCCACCATAAACCAGAGAAAGGCTGACCAAGGAAATTAGAATCGGCGCTGACTCTAACTCACTCCAGGGCACCCCAGGAACCTCAGGTTGAGCTCCCGAGCCCAACTCCAGGCTCGAACCACACCCTGAGCCCCTCCCCAGCCCCCACAGCTTAGGGTTGCCAAATAAAACATAAGACCCTGATTCAGTCTGAACTTCAGATAAACAGAAAAGTTTTTAGTGTAAGTTATGTCCCCAATCCTGCATTATCCATTGCTTATCTGAAATCCAATGTTAACTGGGTAGCCCTATTTTTATGAGGCGAATCTGGCAACGCAGGGCAGGTGGTCCTGAAGGAGGGAGGCAGGTGGGGTCACAAACAGCTCTGGTCGGTCTGGGCTAGCTCCAAACCAAGAGGGTGTTTGGAACGAGAGTTCTGCTCCCTGCCTGAGACACCCCCGCCGGTCACCCCAAGCCTGTGCACGGACAAAGTACAGCCTCACGCAGCTCCTTCAGCAAATCTAACTGGCCCCAGAGCGAACAAGGGCTCAGGCTCTTGCACTACCCTCTCGCCAGCTGTGACCCCTTTGCTATCATCAGCCATAACCCAGGGCGCTGAGACTGAAATGACACGTATCTACCTGGTTGAGTATTAGGATGGCAAAGAGTCCCAGCCAGATATTGCTGCAAATGAGGGAGCAGGGCTCCCAGTAAGGGGGCTGGCTCCCCTGGGGACCCACTTGGATACCCAAAACCTACACACAGAAGTCTCCATGGTTACACTGCCACCAAAGGGGGTCACCTCACTGTCTTCAGGTTTGTCTCCTCCAGGGCTCCCACATAAACCAATCCTTTCCACCACTCTGTCCTCCTTATGAATTCCCGCCAGGAATTCCCTTCCAGTCTCCTCCAGGGTTCATGTCTCCTGGGCCCCATGTCCTCCCAGAAGGTCCCTAGCCCTGGGTCCTGGGTCCTGCTCTGCTTCCCAGAGTTTGCCAATCAACCCTGCAGGTCTTGCTTCTGGGGGCCCCTTGAGGCTTCCACAGACCCGTGGAGCAGGGTGCACACTCCTGGCTTGTCCCAGAGAACCTGGCTGTGATATGAGAGTTATGCCTCCAAATGGCCAAGAGTCCGAGGGCTGAAGGAAGCAGGATGGATGACATTCAGGGAGCAAAACCCCTGGCTCAGGTGTGGGGAAGACACAGTCTGGGGTGATGGAGAGAGGAAGCCCCAGGGAAATGGAGAGCAGGAGGCTCAGGGAAAAACCCTGGGATTCCTACCATTGTGGGGGACATGCCCTGGAGATGGGAACTGAGGAAGAGCAGAGAGCCTGCTTAGCAATGTGGGCCAGGGTTCTGAAGCAGGACTTCATTTATTCATTCCTTCACTGAAGTAGCCATTCAGTGAGTATTGGGTACCAGCCCTGGGGCACCAGGGATTCAGAAGCAAGGCTCTGTTCCTGCCCTGTCCCTTGTGTAACTGGGAAGACAGACATGTAACTTCTGAGGGAGTTCAATGTTGGGACAATGGAAGGATAGGATGTCATGGGGACACAGAGTTAGCATGTTGGCCACCCTGAGGATGGAGAAGGCTTCCAGCCCAAGGGTAAGACAGACAGCTAGGTCTTGAAGGAGGAGAGCGAACAGGCAAGTTCTACAACCCCTACCCCCACCCCAGCCAGGCAGAGCCATTAAAGGAAGCCCCATATTCCCCTCAGGGGAAGGGTGGGGAGAACCTTCCAGGTAAGAGGAACGGCAAGTGCAAAGGCCTTTCAGGAAAACTGCAGGCTTCCAGGATTGACTGAGGAAGCAGATGAGAGCCAGAGGAAATAAGCCAGAAGCCAGAATGAGGATGGACCAGGAGATGTGGTCTGTGGTTCCAAGGTCACGCTTAGCACATGAATGCCCCAAGCCATCACCCACCATGTCACCCTGAGACCTTCGCCCAGGGTGTCGGACAACCGGGCTGCCACCAGACTGTGGACACTCTGGCAGTTGGAGACAGGCAGGCTGCAAGAACAGCCGCCTCTGAGACCCCTAGAATTAGTCTGCCTTTCCGAGCATCAAACACTGACAACTGTCACTGTGTCCGGCCAGCCTGGCTCTAGGAGACTGCCTTAAATGAACGGATAAAAAGTATTTGTGATTAGCACATTGCAAATAAATGACCCTTCCTCCAGCTCTAAGAACAGACAGTCCTCTTAAGTAGGTTAAGCATGCCCCTACAAGGCTGTCTTCAAGACCCAGTTTTGCAACCTTTGGCCCCAAGCTCCCATGTTTTAAATGAGCGGGCAGTGAGAGGCTGCATAGTTCCAGTCCTTTCCTCCACTGGGGTCCTCTGGGTCAGATGGTGACTTTCTAGGTCACCCTCCGAGCAGGCTGCAGAATGGGGTGTGGTCTTAAGCCCTGCACATCCCCAAAACAGGTTGGGGGTTCCAACATCCTGTCATCTTGGGGCCAAGCCTGTCTCTTGGTCCAATAGTCCCTGTTCAGAAGAGGTCAGAGTCCACCTCACACCCTCCTGGGCCCCACACTAGGTGGCTCATTATGGCCACCTGACTGCCCCCATCCTTGATGGCCGCGTGCCAAGGCCCTCCCCACCAGCGGCCAGCAGCCTCCCAGCCACAGCCACCCCCTCTTCCGAATAAATAAATCGATGCCGGTGCCCTTTCCCTTTGGGAATGACGCTGCTGAAATAAACGGGCTGTTCCGAGGCACCTCCCAAGCCCCGAGGCCCTGGGCCAGTGCCGAGGAGCAAGCAGTGTTAGCCACAGGGCAGCCAAACACTCGGAAGGAGATGATGGCCAGAGGGGGTCAGAGCAGCTTCCAGCCACCCCTTCCGCCTGCTGGGAGCAGTAAGAGGAAGCCCCACAAATGCCCACTCCTCCAGAAGCTGTATGGGCCCGCCCCTCACCCTACCAGGCCCAGGGCAATCCCAGGACAGCCCCACACCCCACATCACAGGTACCACCCATCTGAGGCCAGGGCTTCCCCCAGGAGCCAGGCAAGGAGACACAGACATGCTGAGCTGCCTCACTTGGGCTATGATGACACAGGAGCCTCCGGGAGGCTGGGTCACAGGGCCAGACATGCACAGCTCAAGCCCACTCCATTACTGCCAGGAGGGTTAGAACTCTGAGCTGCAGGGCCCCCCGCCCCGGGCCCAGGCCAGGGAACCATCCTTCTCCTTGGCTGCAGGCCAGGCTTGGAGCCCAGGAGAGGCATCAAGCCCATCACTCCGAGGGGCTCAGGCTGGGGGGTGGGCATCAAGCACCCTGTGGCCCCTCCCCCAGCCTCCCGCCCAACTGCAGGAACTCAGAGACCACCCACAGATGGGGCAGCCCCAACTTGCTCCTCTTAACGCTTTGTGTCCCCCACTGCCATCCTTTGAGTCTCCTCCCCCCAACCAGGGGTTCAGCTGCCAGGCTTGGGTCAACCGTCGCCCTGAGGTCTCCAACAGGAACCACCGTGCTGGGGCAGTACTCCGTGTTGGGACTCTGCCTGTGAGTGGGGGGCCCGGGTCAGGAGGTGGCCCAGCCCGAGGAAGGCAGAGGTGGGGGGGCGCAGACCCGCGGCCTTCCCAGCCCCCTCTGCTCCCACACTGGCGCCCGCCGCCACGGGCAGCAGAACTGACCTCATTCGCCAACTGCAGTAGACTGCGGGCGCCCGCTGCCCGCCCGGGGCGCCCCCCACCTCCGGAAGGCCGGGGGTGACAGCTCCCGGCTCCCAGCCCCTCCTGGCAGGTGGGGGCGGCCGTCCCTCCCCTCCCCCCGACCCGAATTATAATCCCAGTCACGTGCCTCCCAATGCACCCAAAAGCCGGACCCAGATTCTGTAACACCTTGAGGGGGAGGGGCGGGGGCCATGGGGGTGGGAGGAGAAGGCGAGAAGGGCCTCGGCGCCCGCCCCCCGCAAAAGTTTCTCCTACCTTGGAGGATCCCCAAGCGCTCCTGCCAGCGGCGCCCCGGCCCCGGCCCGCGGCCAGGACTCAGCCTCCTGCCGCTGCCTCCTTAATTAATCCGGGAGAATGAGGGAAGGAGAGGCAGAGGGAGGCGCGGGCGGGCGGCGCGGCGGAGGGCCGGGCGGGGGAGCGCGGGGCGCGGGGCGGTGGGCGGGGAGGGGCCGCGGCGGGGGCTCTCGGGCCGGCCGGGGGCTGGCGCTCGGCGGCCCCCACCCCAGCGCGGGCTGCGGCGGAGGGCGCGCGGCGCGGGAGCGGAGCCGGGCGGGAGCGCAGGAAGGCTCTTTGTTCTGTAATCCCAGTAAGATTGCCAGCCATTCGCCCCGGCCTAATCCCAGCCGCGCAACACCACCCTCCATTGGCTGCCATTTACATACGGGATTAGCCCGCCCGGTCCGCCCGCGCCCGGCCTGGGCACCACGGGGGAGCGCCGCGCCCCCGCCCGCCCCCGGCGCCCCGAGCGCGCGCCGCCCCAGCGCCCGCCGCCAGGGGTCCTGCGGGAGGGGCTCCAGCGGCCTGGGCGCCCCCTGGCTGCCCGGCGACGCCCCTCCGCCTCCCCAGCGCCTTCCCTGCTTGATTAGAGAGCCAGCCGAGACCGGGGAGCGGGGCGCGGGGCCCGGGGCGGAGGGTCAAGGTCACCCAGCGGGCGCGGGGAGGATCTCAGGAGGAGAGTCCAGGGCCCTGCACGTTGGCTGGAGAAACTGAAGTCCGCTTGCTGGTCACTCCCACCTTGCCTGGGTTGTCTGCCGGTGACTCGTCCTAGGTACCTCTTTCAGCCTTTGTCCCCTGGGTGGGAAGGAAGGCAGTGACATGCCCAAGGTCACAGCAGATCCAGGTGGACACTCCAGGTCCCATCTTGTCTGGGCAGTCCTCCTTATGATACCCGGACTCAGGCTTTTCCCCCCCTGTCCCACACCCAGCCTACCTAGGGAATCTGGTAGCACCTCTCCCATCCTTTCCAAAGTCATACATCCTTATCCAGCCCAAGGAGTCCCCTGAGCCTGGCCCTAGGCCCCTGCCATACTGGACATTGCTGAGAGGGACACACGCCAGGCAGTTCCCAACCCCAGGGAACTCCTGGCCTAGATGGACACACCCAAATGGTAGATTGGCAATCTCCTAGGTCCTAGCAAAGCCCAGACGGTCTTCCTCCAGCCTCCTGGGCATGCAGAACGTTGGCTGACCAGGTGTCCCCCTGGTGAGCCCACAGCCCATCAGACAGAGCTCCTCCTGGGCAGGCCATGTCCACAGTGCCCTGCCAAGTCTGGGCCCAGAGGGACCCTTGCGCCCACTGAATGCCTTGCCCACGGATGGTGGTGGCCAGAGCAGCAGGGATTGGGAATGAAGTCACAGACACTCCCTCTAGCCCATGCTTCCCCTTGTCCTCTTGGGGCTACCCCCTTCATAGCCAGGAGGTCTGGGGGTACCTCAGGGCACCCATGTCCCCACCTGCCCTATGCAGGCCCCGGTGTGGCAGCAGTGGCTGAGGGGAAGAGCATGTATCCGGAGTCTGACTGGGGGGGTTCAAATCCTGGCTTCCTCTTACCATGTGACCTTGGGCAAGGCAGTTCTCCATTTTCCAGTTCTCTGTCTCCATTTTTCCCTTCCCACAGCCTCTCGGTCAACCAGACTGTGGCCGCACAGTGGGTAACAGCGATGATGGGCACCCTTGTTAAGCATCTATTAGGGGTTGGTCATATTGCATGCATATAAGATCTTTGTTCTTTACACTAAACTGGTGGCAGGGTGGGTGGGGGTGTCCTCTTGGCCTTGTTTTACCATGAGGTGAAGTGACTTTCTTAGGGACATACAGCATGTCAGTGATGGTGCTGGGACTGGCTCCACAGCCCTGGTTCTGCCCAATGACCTGTGGTCCCTCTGTTACATCTACATCGGCCCATGAGGTGTTGGGGGTAAGGCATGGCCTCAGAGGGCCCAGCTAAGGGAAGGTGGTCCGAGGAAGGGCTGGCTGGGTAGCCAGCCTGTTGGTTTATGAGCAGAATGCTTCCTGCACTCCCTAGTCCTGGCAGAGTGCCAGAAACCTGTGGACACTGAGATCTAGTAGAGCTGAATCCTGGTAGTGGGGGAGTACTGGGATGTGTGCTCAGTACTGCCCTCTGCAGGCGCAATCCACAGCGGCCGTACAGGTGGAGGGCTGGGGATGTATGCTGCCTTCCAGCCTCTGGGCTGCTCTGCCAATCCACAACAGCCAGTCTGACCCCAGCCTCGCCCATGCGGTCCAGCAAAAGATCTTGGCCTCGCATGTCCAGGCCCTACTCAGTTGGGTATGATGGGGGCATGATGCCTGGCATCACATTTACTGGCTGTGTGTGCTAGGCCAAGTGAATTGGCCTACCTGGGCCCAGCTTCCTCATCTGTAAAATGGAGCCAAGACAGTCCTTTCTTCATAAGACTGCTGTGAGGATTCAGTGACCCTGATACAGGACAAATGCTTAGTGTAGTACCTGGCACATAATATAGATGCTTGATAAGGGGTAGGTCTGAATTTCTTTCTTTATTGGCTTCATCTAGGGGCCAAGTCAGATTCAGAGTCTTTGCTTGAACTGCTCTTCCTGCAGAGGCAGAAATTCTAAAGACAAGGTCATAGGCATTCCATTTTTGTCAAGTTCAATTCATTCTGAGAAGGGCAGCAGTGGCTCCCTCAGCCGAGAGGGGAGTTTGGTTGAGACGTCCTTGCCAGTGGCTACTTCCCACCTACAGGAACCTCTCCAGGCTCTATGAAGCACATTTGCACTGGTCCTGCCTCATCCTCCCCCGGGCCTGGCTGGGTCCCCCCTACTATGCAGATGTGGAAACTGAAGCTCCATTAACAACCTCAGAGCCACAGGGCTCTTCCCCTTATAGAGCCCTTTCCGTGCCCTCATTTGCTTCACCTTCCTGACAATCCCTGTTTTGCAGATGGTGATGGAGGACACCAGGTAATCAGCTCAGGATCTCCCGGGCAGATCTCATCTCTTCCTCCTGGCCCAGTGTGTGAGCTCCAGGGTCTCTGACCCCGCAGACTGGCCACTAGAGAGAATGCCCATAGGCACTCAGGGGTCTGCTCCCCTGGGGTTTGGGCCCAGTCCTGGGTCCCTGACCTCCCTCCTGCATTATTTCCTTTCTCACAATTCTGGGCCACTTCTCCTGGCTCCTTGTTCCTTGTTCCTTGAGACTCCACAGGGGCCAGGAAGTACAGGTAGAGGGACAGCCCAGCCATTACCAATAAGGTAACCTTTTCTGAATGTTGGAGCAAGCCCAGAGGGAGCCTAGGGCTAGGATGTCCTGGATGTGACCACAAGGACCAAAGTGAACCCAGTGCCCTCATCTTGCAGGTAGGCAGCCTGGGGTACCAAGAGGGGCAGGACTGACCCACAGCTGCCCAGCGGAGAGTGATAGGGGTGGACCCCAGGTCTCCTGATCCCCTCCACCCCACCCAAGTGCCACTCCTTTTTGTCAGTCTCCTGGGGCTTTCCTTGGATTTTCAGGAAATGATTTGAGCTGATAATTAGTATTTATCCTTTAAAAATGAGACTTGAAAGTGGCTTCTGGAACCAACCAGCAACATATTTCCGGCCCCATCATGGAAGTCAAAGGGAAAATAGGATTTGATGTATGGAATTAAGTTTTCAAGGCAGCAAGCAAGGATGCATAAAACAAGGGCAGACAAGGTGGGCATAGAATCTGTAGCTGCGATTTTAAATGTTACCCTACCAGCCAGGATCCACAGGTGAGATGGGGGCTATGAGGGGGCAAAGGGTAGGTGATGGGCTTGCCTGGGGGCCCCCTGAGTTTGACCCAAATCTCCACCCCACCCCCACCCCGAGAAGGGCCATCCTTCAGGCCTCCAGCATCTCCTTCATTCCCTGTCTGGGCCCTGTCCTCCTGCATCTTTGTCTCCATGGCGTGTCCAGGCTGCTAAGGACCCTCCAACATAAAGCCCTGGTTCTGGGATTTCAGGCGCCCTAGAAAGCTGTGGCAGGGACAACGTGGAAGCAAGAAGGTCTTCCGCTAGGCCCGGGGCAATCTGCAGCCCAGCCTCCCAGGGCCAGGGTTGGGCCCTGGTGAGTAGTTAAGGGCAGCATGGCCAACAGGGATAGGATGCGAGCCACAAATGCATAGCACAGAGGAAATTTTTAATTTCCTAGGAGCCATGTTAAAAAAGTGAAGCAGGTGAAATCAATTTTAATAACATTTTATTTAACCCAACAGACCCAAACTGTGCTCATTTCAACATGGAGTAATTTTTTTTTAATTGAGATATCTTACATTCTTTTTCTTGCACTGTCTTGGAAATCCAGTGTCTATTTTACAGTTATAACACATCTCAGTTTGGATGAGATAGACTTTAATATGTGACTAGGGGCCATATATTGGATAATGCAGGTTCAAGGGGTAATTCTCCAACCCTTTTTAAGCCATAGACCTTTTTTCCCAGTAAACTTTTGCCTAGATACTCAGTCCATACAGGAGATAAGCATGACGCTGCTCCGGATGGGAGCACGAGTGGGGGTCCTCGGGCTGCTCTCTCCAGTCCCTTCATCCCCTAGTTCCTCTGAGAGGCCTCTGTAGGCCCCCTACCCCCACTTCCCACCCCTCCATTGCCTGCTCCAGAGAGCAACCATTGAAAATACCACCCCTGCTAATAACTAACATTTATTGAATGCTGACTGCAAGCCAGGCATGGTGCCAAACATCTTACATTGTGCCCATTCTTTGGAAGACAGAGGCTCAGAGAGATGCCTGAGGGTACACAGTCAACTTCAGAAGTCCAGCACCCCACCCAGAAGTGGAGCGAAGTCACTGCCCTTTGTGTCATCCCCCAGGAGGGGCCCCTGCTCCTCTCACCTGGGCCCCGCGCCCCCAACCCCAGCGGGACCCAGCAGGTTCAGTTGTCCAGCAGGCAGCAGGCAGCTGTTCTGCTAAGCAAATCTAGTTGTAAACTGGTGGATGTTTAGAACAACTTCAGGGCCAGAAAAGGAAATATGAGGGGAAAGCCCTTCAAAGCAACTTCCCCAGATGCCGTCGGAAAAAGCCAAGGTCAGTCAGAAAGATTGGGGAGGACGTGGTCTCCGGGCGTCTCAGTGGAGGGTTGGGGGCAGAGGGGTCGCCGAGCAGGCAGACACCCCCTCCCTGCCAGAAGCCCACTGAGCACAGCGAGAAACTGGGACTCAGCTGCACCGCCCTGGGGTGGTTTCTTCTCTCCGAGCCTCAATTTCCTCATCTGCGGAAGGGGTTTCTCGCAGAGCCCAAGGCCTATGGTGAGTACAGCTCTAGCCCTGCACTTGGCACAGGGCAGGGACCGCATGTAACAGGGCCAGACCTGGGGGATCATGTGGGAGCACCTTCCATCTCAGCTACTGACTTTGGGGGTCCTGGGCCTCTGTTTCCTCATCTGTGTGCTTGTGAAAAATGTAGGTCCACACCCTCCAGGAGATGTGTTGGCTCAGACACTGGGGGCTGAGGACCAGGGGAGAAGCCCAGGACTTTTTTTCTCTTTTTCTAGAACACAGTCCCCAGGTCTTTCTAATACACATTCAAGCCTGGGAGCTGTTCATGTTCTGGCCTCTTGGCTTAACCACACTCAGCCGTGCTGTCCCTGCCCACAGCCACATCCCTGTGCCACGGGGTGCTCAGTGCTGCTTCTCTGGCACAGGCCTGGCATGTGTCTGCATCAGACCGGCCCTGAGATGGCAGGACCCCAGTTCCACACCGATGTGCCCTCTCTCTGTGGCGTCATGGAGACGCAGACCCCGGCCCTGGCAGCTGTGGCGTCTGCAGCAGTGAGGGGCCCTGGGCACCGGAGCCAGAGTGAGGCATCCAACCCAGCCTGAGGCCATGCCCCTCTGGGCCCCTGGGGAATGGTGAACCAGTTCCTCTCCCGCCCTCGGATTTTTTGGGAATCCACGGCCCTGCTGTCCCCTCTTCCACCCCAGGAGAAGACTTATCACCCAGGGTCTCCCCTTTCTCCCCACCAGCCCTCCCTCCCCACCCCCCAAGGAGGGGTCTGGCCCAGGCCTTGGAACCAAGTCTTTGCTTTTGCATCAAGTGGAAGCAGGCCTTTGCAGGGTGTCTTTGCACCCACAGCCCTAAGCCCAGGGCCCCGTCTACCGCTGCCAGGTCAGCTCCTCCTCCAGATCTTAGGCCTCCTGTCCACACTCCCTGTGCCACTGCCTGACCATGGCTCCCAGAGCCACTCAGGGCTCCGAGCACTCTGCCTGCTCCACATGTTACATGGGGTGAGTGACGTTGATCCCCTGTCTGACTAAGCTCAAGGGAGGGCAGAGGCGGGGCGGGGGTCCTCACGTGCCTCGGCAGCACCCAGCCTGCCACACGGTAGGGCTCTGCAAACACCTGCTGAATGAATGAATGAATGAATGAATGAATGAAAAATGGGCCTCATCTGTTTGCTGTCAGGTGATTTGTTGATCTCTTATTTTCTGTCTCTTTAGGTCCCTCTCTCCAGCAAAATGTGCGTGTGGGTCTGTTCTTGTGTCCTTGTTTCTGCCTTGGCCTCTGACTCGCCTTCTCGCGGATTTAATCCATGTCTGACTCCAGCCGTTTCTCTCTGATTCCCTGTCTCTGTCTCAGTCGGCTGTCTTTCATGGGATGCTCTGCCATTGCGCGCTCTCTCTGAGCCTTTCTCTCCCAGTTATCGTGGGTCATCTCTCTCTGTCTCTGGGTCTTTGTGTTTCTCTCCTTCTCTGTCTCTGGGGGGGTCTCCGTCTCCCTTGCTCTCTGCATCTCTCTCCCCCGCCTGTCTTGGCCGTCTTCTCTCTGTGCCTCCTCCTCCGGCTCTCCTCCGCTGGAATCTGTCAAGAACAGAGAGAGGCATGTAATTGAGTTGGGGCCGTCTCCATGGTTGCAGCTGTGGAGTAACTGAAAGATCAATTTGGAACGACTGTCTCTGTAATAATTGCGCCTTAATAGTTTCTGTGAGGCAGAATGGGGCTTGGTGTGGGGTGGCCAGGACAGCCCTGGGACCCTGGGGGGAAAAGGGCCACCTGGAGCTATCACATCCATGGGCCAGGCTCTGGAGGGGACACGTGGACAGAAACAGGAGGGGAGTGGGAATGAGCGAGTGGGAAGGGAGGCCAATGTCACCCCCATGCCCTCTCAGAGGTGGCCCTGTCCCCCGTCCTACCTGCTGTGCCCCGCTTGCTTATAATTTATGCTTATGATAGGAATTATCAGCAATAATGGTAACATGATTATAATTGCTGGGCTGCCTGGCTCAGTTGCAGCGCTGTTGGTAAATATTATGATAGGGAGTAGCACGAGGTCGCCGCCTCCCAGAGCTTGAGGGATGGGGTGGGGTACGGGAGTGCCACAGGGGCTACCTGGTCCCTCCCCCACTCCCAGCCAAGCCCACCCACCCCTCTCCAGAGAACTCACCACCCCATTTGCTCACCCATCTTAACACCCAACAGTCCTTCCTGTGTCCAACATGAATCATTCCCGCCTTAGTCTCAGCAGTAAGCATTGAGAAGCCTGTGGGGTGTGGGGGCATGCCGTCTGTCTGTCACCCCACCAGCAGAGGGCACTCCAGAGCTGTGGGGTGACTTCCTCTGGGGAGGTGAGGTAAGGCAAGCCAGAAAGGATGGTCCTTCCATACCCAAGTTGGGTTTGACTGGTGACTCAGTCCCACAGGAACTCAGAGGTGGCCTGAGGGGTCTTGGCAAGGGGCTAAAGGGCAGGACAGGGCCACTGCTCCAGGCATGGTCCTTGGGGAACAGGGGACATTGCTAGCATCTAGAGGCCTCCCTTTCTACAGGAGAAGCCAGGAACAAGGACTGTAACAACTAGCCTTGGATGTACAATTAGCCCCTAAGAGAGCACACAGACAACCCGAGGTTGGGAAAGAGAGGCGCCCACTGCAGCCGCCCAAGGGCCCCACTCTGAGCTGAGCAGGCTCCATCGCAGAGGAACCGGGCCCTGGGTCAGCCGGCATCCTCCAGCAGCCGGGAGTTAGCTCAGTCTCGGCTCTCTTCACCTGTCGGGGCTACTAAGCACGTGTGTGGCAAAGGCTGCTGGACTCTGGGCATCAGAGTGAGCCCCCGAGCAAGGACAGCGATGCCCAAGGAGAGGGCTGAGGCAGCAAGGATGGGGCCAGCTCTCCATGGGCTGCCCGTGGCTAGGAGAGGCACGGCTCCCCCCATGTGACTGAGGGGCTGAGGTACAGAAAGACCCCAAACTCGCAGAGCAGCAAGTGGCAGGGCAGGATTTGCCCTGGGCCCATATGTGGTGCCTAGGAACCTTGTGGGGCAAGACGGAGCCCCATGGCCCCTGTCCGTGTGTGCTGCCTAGTTCATAAGGCCGACATTCCCCCAGGGGTGAACAGGCAGAAGGAGCGTTTCAAATCCACTTTCCTGCTCTGAAAATAAATAAGTGAGCAGAAGATGCTGGTGCACTCGGAGGCGGTGCGCCCAGACTCCTCTGAGGCCTATTTCTGTCCCCTCACCTTGGGCCCTTGGATGGCGGGGCCTGAGACCACGACTTGGCGAGCTGAGTGTGGGCTGCTTTCACCCCCACCTGTCCCGTCAGCACAAGCTGCCTAAGCGCCAAGGCCTTGCCTGGCAGGCTCCCCGGGGTGAGGGCCGGGACCCACCGAGATCTCAGACGGGAGGTGTCCGAGTGACAGAACATGGCTGTTCACTTTGGGGCAGGGAGCTGGAGTTGCTGTACCGCTGCAGGCAAGTCCCTTCCCCTCTCCAGCCTCAGTTTTTTCATTTGTAAAACAAGAGCAGTTATCTAACCTTCTAACGAATTTCCCTCAGCTTCATCGGAAATGGTGCCTAAAGGGGGCCATCTAAGCCAGAACCAAAGGGAACCAAGAGATAAGGAGGAAGAGGTTATTCAGCCCTGTGGGTAAGAGGGGGAACCCCATCTCTGCCCCTTGCCAGCTGTGTGGCTCTGGGCAAATAACCTCCCCTCTCTGTGCACTGGTGACCTCACTGATCAAATGGAGCTTGCCCACCTCGAGGAGGTGCCATGGGAACTCAATGAGTTCTCGTGCGCCAAATGGTCAGAACTGGGCATAGCACATGTAGGACTCTGAGACCGATGGCCACCGGGTGTCCTCAAAGCCGCCTTGTCTGCCTGCCCATCTTCCATTCACCTCTCTAGGCCCAGGTCTTTTTATGTCACTGCCTCCAGGAAGGAATCCCTGATTTCAGGCTGGTCAGCTGCCTGTCTGGGCCCCCACAGGCCCACAGCACTCTGCCCTTGCTCATTTGGGTCTGTAGAGAATTGGATAAAGAAGAAAATGAAAACAACTCAAGACACACTTCTCTTCCTGCCCAGCCCCTGAATGGTTCAGACCCAGGACGGGGGCCTGCTGTGGAATTGCAGAATGAAAATAGGGGGCTCGCTGTTCAAAAAGCAGGAAAAATGTGTCCTTAAAGGCGCTAACATACAAAACATGATCTCTTCTCCCACAGTCTCTCTTTCAACTTATATGGTGTTCTTAAAAATTTGCTATTAAATGTCCTTCTAAGTAAAGAAAAATTAAAATGTAAAATTATTAGCATGTTGCCATTTTGTTCTTTACCATTTGTTCCGCTTTATGCTGTCCAACTGCACATATAAGAGCGTTTAATTCCAGTATGGAATCACCGTATTTCCACAATTGATACCATGCCTTGTACGTGCACATACATTTCATTCTTACACCAACAGTAGAAACATTGCCCAGAACTCACCTGTGTTTATTTCATTTTTAACACGCATACATTAAACCAGCCCCCTCTGCTTATGATGCAGAAGGACAGACTGAAGGGAAAATAGCCTGTGAGTTGCCCTATCTCTGCCTTTCCTTCTATGTCATCGTTTTGGCTAATGCAGGGAAGTACCAGGTATGAAAGGGCGTGTTAGGGCTCCCCGGTCCCTCGTGATTCTGCCACCGCCCATCTGGTCTTCTTTTTGCATTCCGCGCAAGTTCTGGTGTGAACAGAAGCCAGGCTGTCGGCAGCCCTGAGACGCCATGCTTACCTTACACTTGCTTTGAGCCTCGCTGCACCTCCGCCCCCATGCGGCCCCTGGGATTCCGTGCCCATGGGGCACTGCCAGCGCTGTATGCTAACCGGGCGGCATGGAGATGGACCCACGTTGCAAGTACCCCCTCAGTTTTTTTTCTCGTGCTCATTGTTCTCTGGATTTCACTCAAACACACACGCAAAGATAAAATCGTTAAGAACTTCAGGATGGCAGCAGGGGAGGAGCATTTACCCAAGAGTGGAGCCGCTCTGAGCGCAGGGCCCTGTGTGGCCCATGAAGCGGGCCCTGCCAGGCCAACACGGTTTGCCCCTCCGCCTGTTGGCACGCCTTTAGTGCCCATGTTCAGGGCTGGTCCTTTTAGGGACCAAAGGAGCCGGCCAGAGCCCTAGAGGCCCTCCCAGGCCACCTGGGACACCCCAAGGCCAGTGAAAGCCAGTACCCCACACGGCCTTCCTGGGGAAAGGGCAAGCTTCGGCCTCAGGAGCCCATTTGCTGCCCACCCCCCCTTCCTCCCACCCAGAAACCAGAGACCTGCCCCCCCAGCCCTGCTGCTCCTGAGCTAGGCAGCCTTGGGTCGGCCCCACCCCTCGCAGAGTCTCCGTTTCCCTTGGGTGACAGAGGCAAGGCCGTGGGCTGCCTGACCTGCTCCGGGAGCTTGCCATCAGCCAGGCCAGGGGAGCAGTTGTCCTCCCTTGTCCGCCTCTTTGTCACACTCAGGGACATCTCAGGAAATGGTTGGTGTCCGCGGTCATGCAGCCTGGCCCCCTTCCTGGAGTGGGGGGCGTTCATCCCAAAGTACACCGGTTTCCTACCCAGTTGGAGTTTCCGCTGACACAGCCGTATTTTCAGCACTAGCATTGTGCTTGTATTTAGGTCAGGCCTATTTTAATTCCTCTGGGACTAGCGCTGGGCTGAGACCGCCTTCCGGGCTGACACAGAGAAGTACTGGGCTGGTTCAGCCCAGCTGGGCTGCTGGAGGGGGTGGCAGAGGGAGGTGTGGGGAGGCAGGAAGGGGCAGGCGGCCTTGGTCCCCAAACCCTGGCACATCTGGAGCCCCTCCACCTTGTTCCTTCCTGGCAGGGACCCCAACACACACACTTAGCTGGTGAGGAGGGGAAAGAATCCTGGGCTGAGCATCAGAGGACATGGTTTACGTTCCACAAATGTGCAGTATGATTTTGGTAAGTGATGCTATCTCCTGCTTCAGTTCCCATACCTGTGCCGTGACAGGCTGCTTCGGTCATGCTAGACAGCACTTCTAGGTCCCTGTGTCGCTGTGGCTCAGAGCCCGGCTGGTGCTCCAGGGCAGCCCCCTCTAGCTGTGTGACCCTGTCAAGTTACAAAACTTCTCTGTGTCCAGGTGTCCCCAGTGCAACATGGGGATAAAAATGGGACCCATCTCAGGCTGTTGGGAATGAGACGACAGGGGCACATAAAGGCAGTCACGCAGCCCTGCCTGGAACTCGGTAACTGCTCGGCAGGAGGTAACAGTAGGTTATTTCCAGCCCCAGTCGTCCACCCAAGGTGCCCCTCACCTCACCAGCCAATATCAGCCCAGGCCCAGGCGTGGAGACCCGGTGCTCATTGACATTCTGACCACCAGGATCCTTACCCGGTCAGAGTGAACCTAACGTGCGTCTATCACCAGATCTGGTAATTAATACCCTTGACGGTTTTTATTGGAATGAAGCAGGACCTGCACATGACTTGCTTTTTAATTAATAACCAGCCTCCCTCCTTGCTGCCCCCCCCTCCTCTGCTGTCCTTGAGGACAGGCTTGGGTGGGGAACTGGGAGTCCCCCAGGCCGGTTCAGCAGCTCCAGCGAGAGAGGCGCACACGGGGCCCAGGGAGGCAGCCCCGTGGTGGTTCCCCTGCAGGCAGACACCCCCAGCAGTCTCTGTGCTGGACGGCCCAGGGGATGCCCCAGGTGGCCCTGACCTTGGGGGCTTGCGTCCTCACAGACACACCAGCCCCAAGGGCAGGTGCTACAGGAGAAGTCTCTGGAAGAGCAGAGCCAGACACAGCCAGCTTGGCCCGGAGGTGCCGGGAAGGGGCCTTTGAGCTGATGCTTAAGCAATGACGTAGCTCTCCTGCTGGAAAGGAGGCGCCGGCTGTTCCAGGCGTCAGGAGTGGCCGTTGCAAGGCTCAGAGTCTGTGAGAGGCCCGGCCAATCAGAATGGAGGTTCCCTTGGCTGGACCACTGGACAGTGCTGGGCATGTGGCAGGAGATGAGGCCAAGGGACCAGGCAGGACGGGCCGTGAGTGCAGGGCCGAGGCCTGGCTTTATCCTGAGGGCAACGGGCAGCCTCAGCAGGTTATATACAGAAGAGTGACATGGTCAGATCTGATTGTTAGATCATCACATGGGTCTGGTGCATGAAAGGGGCTAGTGGGGGGCAGGAGGACAGGGGCAGGGTTGCAACTGGGGTCCTGGAGCTGTTAGAGTTGGGGGGGCACCAGGAACCCAGGAGCCATGACCTTCTCAATGCATAGGGCCTGGCAGCCTCCCCCAGTCCCAAACTCACCTCCTTCCTCTGCTGCTTTTCATGTAGCAATCTTGTTGAGATTCAAATGAGCATCTCCAATCTGGGCTCCTTTGCATAATTTCCCTCAATTAACATTTCCAAGGTGCCAAAGAAGACTGCACACATCCCTTCCCAAGCGGCCACCCCCCCACTCTGGGAGAGACCCCGTTTCAGCTTCACGCCCAATGTCCTGAGCGGAGTCCCAGTCAGGGACGTATTGGGCCTGCCTGAATGCGCTCAGGCAGGCCCTTGGCCTCTGTGGGCCTCAGTTTCCCCATTTGTGAGATGAGGGCTGGGTGGCATGATTCCTAAGGAGCGTTGCCCACTCCAGGCTCAAAACCACACAGTCGCCTTTCCTCCTGGCAAACCTGGGAGGGCGACAAGGATGATGCACCCGTTTAACAGACGAGGAAGCAGACCCAGAGAAGGGGAGGGATTTGCTGTGGTCACTCAGGGCTTCAGTGGCGGCATGAGACCCAGTCCTTCCCTCTCCACCCACAGGGCCGCCTGAGCTCTATGAGCTCTGGAGCAGGTGGGGAGAGCAGATCCTCACAGGACAGCGATGAAAGGGAAACTGAGGCGAGCCAGGGTCACAGGCCCTGAGGGCCGAGGCAGCCAGGAAACCCTTTTTGCTCCCCAGGTCTCAGCCCCACTTGCCTCCTCTAAGAAGTCTTCTGAGATCTCTTGCCTCTCTGAGTTCCGTTATCCCTTCCTGTCCACACTGCCCGTTGTCGCCCAATCCTCTCATGACCCTTCTCCCAGGATGCTCTGGTGTCCTGGCCAGACTGTGGCTTCACTGAGCGCAGGGATGGAATCCCCTTCCTTCCAGGCCCTCCTGCTTCCTAGTTTTACATGTGGCTTAGCACGGGCCTGGGCACACGGGATTGACCACCCCCAAATGCCTGCATTTCCAACATGTGGCAGGACACACCATGTTAGCAGGACATGTGATGAGTGTGGTCACTCTCTCCTTGGCTAGACCGGATGCTCCGCAGGGGGCCAAGAGAGTCCAGGAGAATTTTATGGAGCATCTGTCACATGCAGGGCACAGTGATAGACCTTGGAACCCACGGGCGAGGCAGATTTGAGCATCTGCATCTTCTCAGAGCCCAAGCCTAGTTGGGGAGACAGACACACCTAGGAATAAATACCAGGTAATCAGAGAGAGAAGGAGAGAGAGAGAAGACAGAGAGGCACTAGTTTCTGAGCAGGACATCAGTGATGGGAGAGGAGGAAGGACAGACTAGGGGGAGGAAAAGGCCTGAGCACAGCCCAGGGGACAGCCCAGGAAAGGTCCAGTGTGATCCACACAGGAAGGAAGGCCCGATAGGGGAGCAGCAGGCCTACCAGGATGGCCCTGCTGTGGGGGAGGGGAACACTCACGGTCATGGCGGAGGGGACGTGGCACTGTTTGTGGTACTTCCACCCACGTGGCTGAGGCTGTCGGTGTCCTTCCTGTATGCCCTCAGCCCCCTGGAGCCGCCCGCCGGCAGCTTCCTGTGACTCTGCCTGAGCATGACGTCTGGTCCCAGGTGAGCGCCCGAAGGCCCGGGGAAGGACCCTCCCCCACCGAGGCACAGGAGCTGGTGCCTGAGCCCCCAGGGACCCCACTTGGTGGGACGGTCCAGAGGCGCATTCTCCCAGCTCTCAGAGCGTCCCCAGCAAGACTGAGTCCCAAAGGTCACCTGCTCACTGACGCATTCATCGTTGGCTTTCTCCACTGTCCCACCCATCACAGGCAGGCTGGGGTCACTTCCCATTCCTCTCACCCAAATCCTTGGGGAATCTGAGTGAGGACAGCCAGAATTTCCTGTTTCTCTGGGATGGACTCTTTGGGAAGGAGAACAAGCATCATGGACCAGGTGGGAGAAGCAATCTGAGGGTGGAGTTGCAGATGCCGCAGGGAAGGGGGGTGACCGCAGCTGTACAGGTTGAGACACCCTCGAAGGGTCTGTGTGAAATCCTTTCATTTACTCAGTTATTTGGACTGCACTTTGTTTCAGAGAGGATTAAAGCCAGTTGTAACCACAGGCATGTAACACTCGTGGCAGTTAGGGTCATCCTGTGCCTTATGAAGTGACCTCGTCCCATTGTAGGGGCTTAGTCCTTAAAGTCACCACTTTACCCTCCAGCTGTGTACTTTGGGCTCGGTGTCACCACTGATGGTTTATCTGGAACCTCCCACCCAGACCAAAACCATGCTCTCTGGTCTCTGTTGGATGCATGAGAGTAAGTTTCATGTACTGGGTTTTTAATCTTTTTCTTAGTGATTTGTACGAATTCTTTATATATGATAGATCCCAACCCTTTGCCAGCCATATGCTGTGCTAATCTTTTCCCTAACTAGGATTTGTTTTTCATTTTGTTTTCAATATTTATTAAAATTATTTAAGTATTTTATTTTTATTTATTAAATAAATATATATATTTTAAGTTTTCATCTTTAAATTAGTCATACCTGTCAATATTTTCCATGTTTGTGCTTATTGCATCTTACTTCAGAAAAACTTTTGATGGCCAATTCTGTTGGTAGTCTTCAATATCCATTCTACTTTTCTTCCTAATAACAGCATTCCAGTTTTTAGCAGGACACATTGCCAACTGCTAAAATATTACAATTCCCAGTCTCCTTTCCAATTCAGGGTGGCTGTTAGACCGACATCCAGCCAGTGAAATGGGGATGAAAGCGTTTTGTGGGACTTCGAGGACAATTCCCTTCTTCATTGTTCTTATTCTGCCATCTAGAAGGTAAATGTGAAGGTTGGAGCTCCAGCAGTTTTCTTGGACTCTGAAGTGACTCCCTCCACGTGGAAGTAACATGCTGAGTATGGAAGGGCAGAAAGTTAGAAGCCTATTCTTGACATCACTGTGCATCAGTCATAACAGTTTTTCTGGTTTTGTTTTGTTGCCTGCATCTGGAGTGATGATACCTGAGAGAGAAATGATCATAAATAAGAGAGCTTATGTAAGCCACTTATTGCTTAGGGTTTTTCTAGTCTATTACACTTCCCAATCCTACATTTTCTTTTCAGAGTTTCACATCTTTGCTTTTCAAATGTAGTTCTTTAGTTCATCTGGAGTTGGTTTTTGCTTACGTGGGAGGTGGGAATCTAATTTTATTCTTTTTCCATATGGATAGCTAATTGTCCTAGCATCATCCATTTACTAGTCCAAAACAGAATATAAGGTATTTTGGAATAGATTTAGTAAAAGTTGCTTAAGACCTTTACAGATAACATTGTAAAACTAACTTAGGGATATAAATTTTAAAAACACTTAGATAAATGGACATCTACCATGCTTACAGGTGGGAAGGTAATTCTCCCCTGAATTCATCTATTAATTCAGTGCTACCCCACCAAATCTTTTAATTTTTTAAATTTTGGTATCATTAATGTACAATTACATGAGGAACATTATGGTTACTAGTACCCCACCAAATCTTGAAGTGGGTTTTTATATGCCAAGACAAAGCAAAACAAAAGTGAGCTAGGAAATTAGGGAAAATAAGAGCAGGAA
Organism: Smutsia gigantea; assembly: GCA_032199065.1. NCBI lineage: Eukaryota > Metazoa > Chordata > Mammalia > Pholidota > Manidae > Smutsia > Smutsia gigantea. The sequence continues at coordinate 42,437 of JAVSCE010022392.1, read as the reverse complement.
AATAAGTCAAAGCCAGAGGTGAGGAGGGTTCAGTAGTGTCAGAGGTGTGCCACACATTTCCCTTTGAAATCTTTGGCAACTGGTACACAGAAGGAAACATGATCCATTTTTATCTAAAAGATAAAAGCACAGCGTTATCAGGTAATTGCAGTGTTTTCTGGAAATGGAGGGATTGGGGGTGATGGCTAAGGAGACAGGATTCCTTTCTGGGGGTGAGAAAATGGTTTTTTGAGTTGAAGTATCATTGATATACAATCTTATGTTGGTTTCAAATGTACAACACAGTGGTTTAACAGTTTACCCATATTATTAAATCCTCGGGTTAAGGAAATGTTTTTAAATTGACTGTGGAGATGGTCACATAACTTGGTGACTATCGCACTTTAAACAGGTGAATTGTCGGTATGTGACTTTATCTCAAGCAGGCTGTTAAAAAAGGGAAAGGGAACCAAGAGGGACACCCAGTAGGGCATCCGCTTTGCAGGTGTGAGCCGGGTGGCTTCCTGGCACACCGTCTAGGATCACATGGCAGAAGTCAGGCCTCAGGAACTCTGCGGGGGAAATGATCCAGTGGCTGGCACCTACCAGTCTGGAAAAGCCTGGAGCATTTCCCGGCGCCGACCCAGGAGGGCAGCCAGAGCCCCCTCTGCAGGTGACAGTTAGCAGGCAGGCTGGACCCCGACCAGGAAAAAGCCACATCTTCAGCCTGCAGGAGAATGTCTCCTTTTTTGTTCTTAAAAAAACGTTTGATTGAGATGTTACATGCAAACAAAGCACAGAAAGCCTAAGTGAAAGCACGGAAGGTTTTCTTCTTTCTTTTTTGCATGGTGGATTTCTTGAACAGAACGCTTGCATGTGACCGGCACCCAGGTAAGGCAATAGAAGAAACCGGGTCCCCAGAGGTCCCCACATACCTCCTGCTAGTCATCACCCTGGGGGAAAACTACCCTGACTCCAAACATTGGGGTTCACTGCTGCCTGTTTGAGTCCTTACATACATGCAGTTCTGCAGTCTGTGCTTCTTTGTCGGGCGTCTTTCAGGGTAACAGACCGACCGCACTCCTCTCTTTTTATTAAACTGTTTACTACTTTTCTGTTCTTAATAGCTGGTGGGAGGAGTGGGAAGGAGATAAAACAAGCTTGAAGCTTGCACATTCATCCCATGGTCTCCTGGTGACCGGTGCTGGTCATGGTAGCCAAGTGCCGGGGTGGGCCTCTGGCTGGCCGGCCCTGAGTCAGGAGCCCACATATAAAGCAATGGTAGGGGATGACCCCAAAGATGGTCCCTATTTGGGATAAACTCTTAAGAGCCAGCTGCTCCTTAACCCGCAGCCCATCACAGGAGGATCCCGCATGGCACTATGTGAACAGCACCCCCTGGAGATGTGTAACGTGGTGGCCCAGTTGTCACACAACCTTTTGGAGAACAGGACTGGACTGTTCTCCATGTCAGGGCTGCCTGGTGTAAAGCTGCACTGTGGCCCTGGTGTAGACCCTCTCCTGTCCTCCCTCATGCCAGAGATGAAGACTCCAGCATCAGGTCAGACCAGGCTCCCCACGGGAGAAAGCCCTGGCCCAGCCCCCCTCTAGGTCGTGGCACGCTCCTGGCATAGTCTGCCCTGACACCAAGGGCTGTGGGTGTCAGAGACCACAGATCCCAACAAACGCAGGCCCTCAGAGAAAGGCTGGGCGGCATGAGCGTCTAGGTGACCACGTGCTTCAGTAAATCAAGGGTGATGTTTGCACTGAGGGGCTCGTAGTCTCTCAAATCCCTTGGAATGAGGATTGGAAAAAGCTGTTGTAATAGAGCAAGGAGATGCACTGGGCGGCCTGAGGGCTCCTGCAGGCACAGCAGGGGGTGCAGCTCGCCTAAACGGAGAGCACTGTGGCCTCCCGGAGTCAAGTGGAGGTAGGAGCCAGGAGACCAGGAAGCAGTTGGCAAGACTTGGCCAGGTGGCCTGGGTTTGCCCTCCCTCCTGCCACTCATGAGCCGTGCAACCTCCAGCCCGCGCTTATCCTCCTTGGGTCTCACTGGCTCAGGTGTAACACAGGATTGACCACAGCCACAGAACCCCGGTTACATGGCGTTTGTGAGATGTGAACGCCTGGAAGGTTAAGAAGTAATCAGTGTGAAAAATAAGGATTTTAAGCTGAGGAAATCAAAAGCCAGCAAAAACTTACAACCACGAATTTTTTTTGATAATGAAAACATTTAAGATGAAAGAAATGAAAGACTGGGGCCAATGAGATGGAAACTTTAAAATTCATGTGAGGGCTAAAATGTAATATAAAGTTAAAAATAGCACATATAAAATAAAGGAAAAATCAGGAAGTTGGGCTTAAAAGTTACTCTTGTTAGAGACAAAAGTTAAGAGGTTTAAAACAATGGGAAAATAAAGTGACAAAATGTATGTAATTTAAGATTTAAGATCAAAGCCTAAAGTCTGAGATGAAAAGACTAAACATATGAAAGTCAAAGAGGTGAGAGTTTAAGAAGACACAGACAGCCCCCCATGAGATGAAGAGAGGCTTTCAAGAGGCCGGGACCGTGGATGAAGAGCTGACCACCAAGAATGAAGCATCAGTGTTTATCTACACAAGATGGAAGCTTTAAAGAAGACCAAAAGAAAACCTTTTTTAAAGGAAGCAATAGTAAAAAGTTTGAAGATTACAGATTCAGATGGTCAAATAAAGTCAGACTGCAAATAGATGAGGACAGTCAAGTACTCATAAAGATTAGCAGAAGAAACATGTTTTTGGAATGGACGGTGAACCTGGGAATGTTTGGAGCTCAGGAAAGATAGCAAAGAGGAGGATGACACTGAAGATTGAGGGGTGTGAGGGGATTAGAGCCATTGTACAGCTGTTTATTGAGCACCTACTATGTGCCAGGCACTGGGCTGATGCAGCTGGGACAGAGAGGCTGTCAGGGACGCCTGGGTGGGTGTCGGGGCAGCCCGGGAGACAGCAGGTTCCTCTCTCTGCTGGTATGTTTGAGGGAAAGAGCAGAAAGCTCAGCTCGAGGTTCCAGAGAGGATTCCAGAACTGAAACGAAACTCCTTTCCCATGATGTCTGCTGAGTTTATGCTGGACTCCAAACTTCTGTCTTAAAACATTGTTCAGCCATTCTATGGAAAGGCATGAGGGTGAGTGTCCAGAGTTGAGGTTGGCAAGGGGGAGGGCGGTGTGACAGAGTTTAGGACACAGATTCCAGGCCCAGAGGCAGCTTCGTGGATGGGGGCAGAGGCTGGGGCCAGGAGGGGCTCATCAAGGCCCGAGGTCCTACTGGGTGGGGGGCCCATGAGGGGGGCAGGGAGACTGGGTCAAATCCTGGGGATGGTGTGGATATCCACCCCCCACCACACTAGAGGGAAACTCACACAGAGGCTGGAGCCAGGTCTGGGAGGCCCTGGGGCCAGCAAGCTCCAGGTTAGGAGCTGGGACATCTGGGTCCCTTTGTGAACGTGGCCCCACGCCCTCGCTCTGGGCCTCAGTGTCCCCCTGCACGTCCACGGACCTAGATTGATGTGCAGTAGTGAGAGGGCCGAGGGTGACACCTAGCGGTGAGTGGGAAGCATCACAGGCAAGCCTGGGCTGGATGCGCCCCCATGAAGCCAGGGGTGCGTGCTTCATCACCCTCCAGCTTCACACCAAGTTCCCGCAGGAGGAGAAGGTCAAGGCCTCCCAACCAACCTGGATGGTTTGACTGATGTCTCTCCAGGCAGGCAGAGCAGACAGGAGTGGGGCAAGAGAGGTCCCAGTTCCTGAGGACGCCCCCTCCATGTGGGCCGACCCTATGTTGAGGGCGGAAGTGTCATGTTTGATTGTCACAACAACCCCATGCAGTGTATTTCATTGTCCCAGTCATACCGGAGATGGGAAAACGGGCTCAGGGACGTTTAGGGATCTGGCAAAGGTCGTAAACCAGGTGAGTGGCTGAGCTGGAGCTCAACCCAGCCGTCCCACTGGGAAGCCCGCTCAGGTTCCTTCCCGGCCCCAAGGGGCAATGCTGTGCGCCTTGCGTGGAGGAGACATGGGGACACCGCACCCGTCACTCCTGCCCCGTCCACAGTGGCTCTGTCCCTCACCCCGAACACTGTGGCTCCAAGCTCTGCTTCATCCTCCCAAAGTATGACCGGGGCCCCAGTTGACCCCATCCCAGGAGGAGTGAGCCAGGGTGCCCCCCGCCCCAAATTCATGATTCCCATTTCCCTCTGTGACCTTCTCACCTAGGGTTTATGCTCCCCAGTTTACAGACGAGGAAACTGAGGATGGGGAGGGAAGGGCCTTGCCCAGGGCCACAGGCAGGTTCGTGCCAGAGTCAGAAGTGGGTCTCAGCCACTGCCCGGTGCTGCCTCCTGCTGACACAGGCAGGGCCCCATGGACTGCCAGGAACTGTTAGGGGATTCACATCTATCAGGAAAATAAAGGCCCAGTTGTGCATGATTTGAAAGAATTGGAGGATTGTTTCAAACCAGCATTTCTCAGCCTTCCCGGGGCCCATCCTGTGCACTGTAGGAATTTAGCTGCATCCCCGACCTCTACCCACTAGATGCCAGTAGCATCCCCCATTTGCACCCACCAAAAATGTCTTGACATGTTGCTAAATGTCACCTAGGGGAAAACTCACATGGAATATAAAACCGCTGGCTTGGGGAGAGCACGTGGTGAGCCCCGCTTTCCAGGCAAGGGTGGGCTCTCTATCTCCTAACTGAAGCCTTGTAAGAGGGGCTTTAAGAAGACCCCTGGAGGGCTCATCATGCCTTCCTCAAATCTGGGGGACACAGTGGACAGATGTCCAACCGTTCAAGTCCTGAGCTGAGACGACGTGTGCAAAGGACCGTCGTCTGCACTCCCTGTCTCCCTTTGAGCGTCTGCCCAAGCTTTCATGCGAGGCCCGGCCTGAGCATGTTCCGTGACAAACTGGGAGACAAAATTAAGTTGCTTGTCACAGTTATATCCTGTGAGTGAGTACTGTTGGATCTTTGTTTTGGGCTGTCTACAAATTTAATGTAACATGCCCAGGTGTGGGTTTCTTGTTATTTACAATGCTCAGGAGTCTTCCTTCTTCACATTCAAATCTTTTGTCAGTTCTGGAAATTTCTCAGCTGTTTCCTCTAATAATTCCTCTCTCCGATTCTATTTTCTTTTGGAACCCAATTAGACATATGTGATCCTTTCTTTTTATTCTCTTTGCCTCTTATTTATTCGGCAAATGCTTACTGAGCGCCATGCCAGGCATGATTTGAGGCATTTGGCCTATATGTAAGCTCCCTTGTGGATCTTAACCAGTTTTTTTCCCATTTTCTATCTCTGGCCAATTTCTTCAGATCTATCTTCCAGGTTTCTAATTTCCCATCAGCGTTGTTTAATCTTTTGCTTTAACTATCTATTGAATTTCAGCTGCAGTGATGAGACTATTTCATTTCTAGAAGCTCTAACAAGGTTTATTTCTATCCAGTCTGATCTTTTTTAGTAGTACCATGTTCCTTGCTCCTGTTTTTCATTCAACCTTATTTCTTTAAACCATAGAGATAGGCATTTCATATTTGCATGCAACAATTCTGGTATCAGAGGTTCCTTTTCTCCTGGACTTTTTGGCTTTTGCTCTGTGGATTGTTAAATTGTGAGCTTGTGTTCAGTGGGAATCCTGCAAGGCCTGGGATGGAGAGCAGAACTGCCCTTGTTTCTACCAGGTGCTCTGTACCAGGACCACTTGCTGGCATGATGTTTCCTGAACCACTCCAATGGCAGATATTCAAACTCCACTCTCTTCTCTCATGAGGGTTCGGTTGTCAGAAAATCTCCTGTGATTGTTATCACCCAGGGTCCAGGCCATCACACTCAGTCCTCTTGGTCACCTCCCTCTACCCGGGCAAAGATGTTCTACTGCGTAATTCTAAGGAGGCTGGAGCTCTGTTGTTTTGCCTTTCAGCGGGCATCTTGGTACCAATTCCTCCTTCCAAAGCCTTCTTCCCCCTGTGGCGATGAAACCCCTGGCCTTTGGTTTCTGACACTGGCAGATTCCCAGGGCAGCTTCAGCTCCCTCGTAGGCTTACCACTCTCGGTGCCAGATCATCTTTGTTTTCAGCCCTTGAGGAGTTCCTGTATTTTCCTGCAAGCTCAGCTATATGCTTAAAAGCATGTTTGTTCTATTTTATCTGACAAATTCAATCAGGAGAAATTATAGCAAGAGGAATATTTTTTTAATGAAATTTCATCTGCTCTAGCACCAGAAACAGAAATCTCACTGTCTTCAGGCACACATTTGTAATGCCTCTGGATTCTGTGAGACAGTGGACTACTTTCAGAGGCTGGTTCTGCTCCAAGTCTCCCCAAAGCTGTTCTCTTTCCTTTCTTCTGCAGTGTTTTTATAGGTCATACACTTACGTTTTTCTCCCCTCCTGACTCTCTGCTCTGGGAATAGCTCAGTAAGTTAGATGGGAGGAGGGCTCCCACTGCACACTGACTGCTTGGGTCCCATCTGCGATTCTCAGGTGGAGGGTGGGTGGGAGCCACTCTCAGTCCCGTCTTAAGTGTGCGCCTCTGCTCAGCCTCCCGTGCCCGCACCTACTATGGCGCTGCCATTGCGTGGCCCTTACTCCTCAGCAGGCTGGAGCTTCCTGAGGCCTGAGGCAGGGGGCACAGAGGCTTGATTAGTGTCAACAGACCTCCCAGATCCTGGCATCAGGCTGTCTGTCCATCTTATTGTATAATGTTGTTACGAACTTCCTCCTTCCCTCTGTCCTCATGGGTTTAGTATACACTACCTCAACCCCCTTGTGCATCAAGAGAAGAATGGATAAACGAATACTCTATGATCTCACTTATATGTGGAATCTAAGCAAACAACAATAAAACCAAACTCACAGACACAGAGAACAGACTGGTGGTTGACAGAGGCAGGGGGTGAGGGGTGGGGACGTGGGTGAAGAGGTTAAGAGGTACAAACTTCCAGTTATGAAATAAGTAAGTCCTGGAAATGTCACATAGCGTGGGGACTACAGTTGGCAATACTGTATCGTATATTTGAAAGTTGTATATATTATATTAATTATATATATATACAGCTCAGCCACTCACCTGGTTTACGACCTTTGCCAGAGAGTAGATGGTAAAAGCTCTCATCACAAGAAGAAAAATTGTGAACGTGTATGGTGATGGACATGCACTAGTATTGTGGTGACCATGTCACCATATATACAAACACCAAATCCTTAGGGTATACACCTGAAACTAATACCATGTTCTATGTCAATTATATCTCAATTAAAAATAAATAGTATTACCAGAAAGGTAGGAGGATGACGATATCGTGGTACATTCATGCAACGGAATTCTATGCAACAATAAGAAAACAATGCACTATTGCTACCTCAAGGAAGAGATGGCTCTCGCAAGTGTAATGTGAGCTAAAAAACCACACAACCCAAATAGTACATAAGCCAAACTCATCAGTGATGATAGAGGCAGAAATATTGGTTCTTTCTTGGGTGTGGCAGGGGAGGGACACAAGGGAGTCTGGTTGGAGCTGGAAATGTTCTATATTTTGACCTGAGTGGCGACTACACTGAAGAATACTTATGTAAAAATCTGTTAATCTGGACACCTATGATTTTTGTGCTTTACTGCATGTAAATTAATCCTCAAAAAAAAAAGCTTGCTATGAAATATTCCAACCATCCAAAAAATTACAAAGGATCATACTTTTAAAGAACGCTTTTTAAATAACGATGCCCACTGAAGTCCTTGGTGTAGACCCCTCCTCCCCGCTTCATCCCATCCCAGGCCACCTCCAACCTGAAATCACTGTACGTTATCCTCACCGTGGTTTTTATATTGGAAAGCTGGCCGAGGCAGCATTATAGGTTTCCCACCCTCAACTGGAAATCTGTATTTTTTCCTTCTGTATGAAATTTTAAGGTGAGTTCATTAAGTTCATTGATGAAAGTTATCAGAAGAATATTCTGAAAATTATGTTTTCCTAGGACAAAACAAACAGTGGAGGATTGTAGCCTGGACTGTCCCCTCAACCTGTGGCTCCCGGTCACCTGTTTCCTGGCAGGAAGTCTCACTGACCTACAGGTGTTGTTAGCACCTCCTGCACCTGGATATTGGATGCCTCAAGTTCATGATCTGTTTCAAATCAGTGTTTCGCACTTAATTTTTCCTGCTTCTTGTTCCTCCATTCATTTCTTTTTTTTAATTTTTTTTTTATTAATATAATTTATTTTATTATCATTAATTTACAATTACATGTGCAATATTACGATTATTAAACTACCCCTTCATCAGGTCCCCCCCACCAACCCCATTACAGTCACTGTCCATCAGTGTAGTGAGATGCTATAGAATCACTACTTGTCTTCTCTGAGTTGTACTGCCCTCCCCGTGCCCCCCCAACATTACATCTGCTAATCGTAATGCCCCTTTTTCCCTCTTATACCTCCCTTCCCACCCATCTTCCCCAGTCCCTTTCCCTTTGATAATTATTAGTCCGTTCTTGGGTTCTGTGAGTCTGCTGCTGTTTTGTTCCTTCAGTTTTTTGCTTTGTTCTTATACTCCACATATGAGTGAAATCATTTGATACTTGTCTTTTTCGGCTTGGCTTATTTCACTGAGCATAATACCCTCTAGCTCCATCCATGTTGTTGCAAATGGTAGGATTTGTTTTCTTCTTATGGCTGAATAATATTCCATTGTGTATATGTACCACATCTTCTTTATCCATTCATCTACTGATGGACACTTAGGTTGCTTCCATTTCTTGGCTATTGTAAATAGGGCTGTGATAAACATAGGGGTGCATCTGTTTTTTTCAAATTGGGTTGCTGCATTCTTAGGGTAAATTCCTAGGAGTGGAATTCCTGGGTCAAATGGTATTTCTATTTGGAGTTTTTTGAGGAACCTCCATACTGCTTTCCACAATGGTTGAACTAATTTGCAGTCCCACCAGCAGTGTAGGAGGGTTCCCTTTTCTCCACATCCTCGCCAACATTTGTTGTTGTTTGTGTTTTGGATGTTGGCCATCCTCACTGCTGTGAGGTGCTATCTCACTGTGGTTTTAATCTGCATTTCTCTGATGATTAGCGATGTGGAGCATCTTTTCATGTGCCTGTTGGTCATCTGAATTTCTTCTGTGGAGAAGTGTCTATTCATGTCCCCTGCCCATTTCTTAATTGGATTATTTGCTTTTTGTTTGTTGAGGTGCATGAGTTCTTTATTCATTTTGGATGTCAACCCCTTATCGGATATGTCATTTATGAATATATTCTCCCATACTGTAGGATGTCTTTTTGTTCTACTGATGGTGTCCTTTGCTGTACGGAAGCTTTTCAGCTTGATATAGTTCCAGTTGTTCATTTTTGCTTTTCTTTCCCTTGCCTGGGGAGATATGTTCATCAAGAAGTCATTCATGTTTATGTCCAAGAGATTTTTGCCTATATTTTTTTCTAAGAGTTTTATGGTTTCATGGCTTACATTCAGGTCTTTGATCCACCTTGAGTTTACCTTTGTGTATAGGGCTAGACAGTAGTCCAGTTTCATTCTCTTACATGCAGCTGTCCAGTTTTTTCAACACCAGCTGCTGAAGAGGCCATCATCTCCCCATTGTATATCCAAGGCTCCTTTATCAAATATTAATTGACTGTATATGTTTGGGTTAATGTTTGGATTTTCTATTCTGTTCCACTGGTCTGTGGGTCTGTTTTTGTGCCAATACCAAATTGTCTTGATTACTGTGGCTTTGTAGTAGAGCTTGAAGTCAGGGAGCGTAATTCCCCGTTTTATTCCTCCTTCCCAGGATTGTTTTGGCTATTCGGGGTCTTTTGTGGTTCCATATGAATTTTAGAATTATTTGTTCCAGTTCATTGAAGAAAGCTGTTGGTATTTTGATACGGATTGCGTTGAATCTGTAGATTGCTTTAGGTGATATAGCCATTTTGACAATATTTTTTCTCCCTAGCCAAGAGCATGGGATGAATTTCCATTTGTTAGTGCCCTCTTTAATTTCTCTTAGGAGTGTCTTGTAGCTTTCAGAGTACAGGTCTTTCACTTCCTTCATTAGGTTTATTCCTAGGTATTTTATTCTTTTTGATGCCATTGTGAATGGAATTGTTTTTCTGATTTCTCTTTCTATTAGCTCATCATTAGTGTATAGGAAAGCAACAGATTTCTGTGTGTTAATTTTGTATACTGCAACTTTGCTGATTTCAGATATTAGTTCTAGTAGTTTTGGAGTGGAGTCTTTAGGGTTTTTTATGTACAGTATCATGTCATCTGCAAATAGTGACAATTTGACTTTTTCTTTACCAATATGGATGCCTTGTATGTCTTTGTTTTGTCTGATTGCCATGGCTAGGACTTCCAGTATTATGTTGAATAACAGTGGAGAGAGTAGGCATCCCTGTCTTGTTCCCGATCTTAGATGAAAAGCTTTCAGCTTCTCACTGTTAAGTATGATGTTAGCTGTGGGTTTGTCATATATGGCCTTTATGATGTTGAGGTACTTGCCGTCTATACCCATTTTGTTGAGAGTTTTCATCATGAATGGTTGCTGTATTTTGTCAAATGCTTTTTCAGCATCTATGGAGATGATCATGTGGTTTTTGTCCTTTTTTCTGTTGATGTGATGGATGATGTTGATGGATTTTCGAATGTTGTACCATACTTGCTTCCCTGGGATGAATCCCACTTGATCATGGTGTATGATCCTCTTCATGTATTTTTGAATTCGGTTTCCTAATATTTTGTTGTGTAGTTTTGCATCTACGTTCATCAGGGATATTGGTCTGTAATTTTCTTTTTTGGTGACGTCTTTGCCCGGTTTTGGTATTAGAGTGATGCTGGCTTCATAGAATGAGTTTGGAAGTATTCCCTCCTCTTCTATTTTTGGGAAACTTTAAGGAGAATGGGTGTTATTTCTTCTCTATATGTCTGGTAGAATTCAGAGGTGAATCCATCTGGTCCAGGGTTTTTTTTCTTGGGTAGTTTTTTGATTTACCGACTTAATTTTGTTGCTGGTGATTGGTCTGTTTAGTTTTTCTGTTTCTTGTGTGGTCAGTCTTGGAAGGTTGTATTTTTCTAAGAAGTTGTCCATTTCTTCTTGGTTTTCCCGCTTGTTAGAATATAGATTCTCATAATATTCTCTTATAATTCTTTGTATTTCTGTGGGGTCCGTCGTTATTTTTCCTTTCTCATTTCTGATTCTGTTTATATGTGCAGATTCTCTTTTTCTCCTAATGAGTCTGGGTATGGGTTTATCTATTTTGATTATTTTTTCAAAGAACCAGCTCTTGGTTTCATTGATTTTTTTCTCTTATTTTATTCTTCTCAATTTTATTTATTTCTTCTCTGATCTTTATTATGTCCCTCCTTCTGGTGACTTTGGGCCTCATTTGTTCTTCTTTTTCCAATTTCAGTAATTGTGTCTTAAACATGTGTCCTTATCAGAATTATTGTCCTGTAACTTTTCCTCTTAGAAATCATAGAGGAACATTTTGAGTAACTTGCCACAATAACTATTTTGTCTAAATTTCACACCCATGAAACCATCCCCACAGTTAACATAATGAACATCACCGTTACTGCCAGATGTTCCCCCGTGCCCCTTGGTAAAGCCTTGAAACCCCCCTCTCATCCTGCCCCTGGTGCCAGGCATCCATTGATCCCCATTCTGTCACTATAGATTGGTGTGCGTTTCCTAGAGTATATATAAGTAGAATCACACATTTAATTTTTAAAATACTTGGCTTTCCCTTTGTGACTTTGTGAGATATATTTAGCTGAATTAACAGTAAAATTAAGAACTTTATCCCTTTTCATTACGTTAGAATGATTTTGTGACCATGGGATGAAGCCTTAAAACAATGTTGTTGCTTTTGAGTAGCACATCTGTGTTTTTCCCCTTTTATTTCCCTTTTAGGCCCGGGCCTCTGAAGAGTGGCCTCAATTTCCAGAGCTCAGGCGGCCACGTGAATAAGAGATCCGACACCTACACATGTGGCACCTGCACAGGTGGCATCCGTATGTCCAGCTGCAATGCCATTACCAGTTCCTACAGTTCCACTGGAGGGATCACTCAGGTACATGCACCTGGTGGTGTGGGAGAAGCGGGTTCTTTGCATTTATTAGTTGATTATCCAGTGTTTACTAGCCGCCTTCTGTCAGATACTGAGATCACCTCTAAGCTAACAGCAGTTACCAACCCTTGAATGATCGCTACGGACCAGCGGAACCAACTAGAAAGCCCAGAGTGCTTATGTGGAAACCTGATACAAGACAGAGCCATTATTATAGATAAATGGACAAAAGATGAATAATTCAAAAAATGGTACTAATTTGATTAAAAGGTAGATTGAGTCTGGATTCCATTGGGTCATAAATTCATCCTATAGGCACTGGGAATTTAATGAAAGTTTTTTGAATTAGTGGTTATAATTCTTTTTAGAAAGGATGTAGTGTAGACTGGAGAACAGATCCAGTTTTGCTACCAGAATGACTTGGGTTTGACACTTAGTAGCTATAGACTCTTGGGCAGGTAAATGACTTAAACTATCTCTTTCTCATCTCTAAAGGACTGTTGTAAAGATTGAAAGTAATGTTTGAAAAGCACCCATTACAGTGCTTGTCAGTAAGTGGGCACCCGATATATAGGAGCTTGAAAAAAAGAATGCATGTGTGGTGGAGATTTTTGAGAGGAGAAAGAATTTGACCTAAGTTTTCATCCATACAGAAGGCTCTTAGAGTAATATAAATGACACGTTAATGATAAATGACAAATATAGGAGCTTGAAGGCCCCAGCCAGGCAGTTATGGGAGTGCAGAGGGTAATAGTACGAAGCCTTTATTCTGCACCAGGCCCTCTGCTGAGCGCTTTACATACATTTCCTCAATCAGTGATCACAACAGACCAATGAGATACATAGTCATTGCCCCTTCCTACAGTTTTACGTCAAATGTCATACATACACAAAAGGAAGGAAAAATATCATAACGAACCTCCACGTAGCTCCAGCCCTTAACAGCGTTTTGTCAGTCCTGTTCCATTAACACCCCCACCCCAGATTGGTTTTGCTCTTGTGTTTAAAGTACAAACATGTTGTTTCATCTGTAGGTACTTCAGTGTATTTTTTAAAACTTTTTGAACATTAATAACCACAATACCTCTACTCTTCTGAATAATAATGACTTAATGTTAGTTATTCTCACTCCAGTTTGCCCTTATTAGTCTGTCTTATTATAGTTACTTTGAATCAGGGACCAAAAATCAACTCATTGCATTTGGTTCACATGTCTCTTACACTCTTTTTTTTTTAGCATTAAAGGTATGTAATTAATATAGGTAACAAAAAATCTGAAGGTAAGATTGTACACTTATGGAAATAATGATTTTGACCTACTTCATAAGATAGTTGTGAGGTAGTACATGTAAAGTGTTCAAGAGTTTACATTGTCCATAGTAAACATTCAAGAAGTGCCACCTATTACTATTATTTTAAATAAGTACAGTCATTTAAATTTCAGGGGACTTAATTCACACTCAGAGCTTCAGACTTAACAACTAACTGTCAGAGACATAGACTGTTTTTATGAGTTGCCTTGTTACATATTCCTTGGCCACTTTCCATTTGACGTGTTCATTATATTCATATGGAATTGCGAGACTCCATTTTTACCTGTTATGCATATTAACTCAGTTTAATTGAAAAGACCTATCTTTTAATATTACTTATGGTTTTGTTTTTGTTTTGGGGTGTTTTGGTTTCGTATTTTATTTATAGTTCATGGAAACATTAGTATGGTTGAGAATTCAAATGGCACTACGGGTGTACAGTAAAGTCTCTTTCCCATGTGACAATATCTTTATAGAGAAAGGTTCTTCGTTTTATGTAACAGTCTGTCAGTTTTCTGTCTCTCTCTCTGGTACAGTCTCTCCCTATGCAACCTTATCTAAGAGCTGGTCTGTTTTGTTATAGTCCTTTTGTTTGTTATACTTCTAAATGTAAACCTTTTATCACGTCTGTGTTGTATGTGTATGCACAGTCTACGAAGTAGAGAGAAAACACTTTTCCCCTAATTGTTGAACTCGATTATTCTCAGCCCTGGCTAGTCATGGATGGATGGCTGTATGGATAATCATCATGTGACAGTAAATACCATAGATGCTGCAAAAGTCACAAGTGTCACAATAGCATATTTAAAATTTTTAATAAAATAAAACTGAAAATTTAATGAAAAAAAGACTAAACTAGCTTACTGGCTTATCTTCTCTGGAACAGTTTCTGAGTTTCACTTTATCATTTCCATGGACTAACACAGAGTGACCTTGCATGCGTCAGAGCTCGCTCTCAGCCGTCCCTGCAGGTGCCATCCCCCTCTTCAGGATGTGCAAGAAGCACGCTCACTCCTCGGCCATTTAGTAGCATTCCATTACTTTTTCTGACTTCATTCCCCATGGTTAATACTGGCAACTGACTCACTTTTCAGAAGCCCCTCTTCACAAAGAAATGTTTTTTAGTCACTTGCAAAGGAGACTTTATATACAGTGATGGATTAGAGCCACAGAATTATATTGAAGGTCAGAACCTAAGTTATTACATAGGGTCAGTCACGTGACTTGTGTTTGGCTTTTAGCTCTGGAAGAGAAGAGGCCCAAGTCTCTCACCCTCCTCCCGCCTCACCTCATACCACTCGCAGAGAGCAGAGAGGCCAGCAGGGAAAATAAGGTAAAGGGTGATTTGCTGTGTGGATTAATGGGAGGGGAGGAAAGGAGGGGAATTTCCTTGGCTCTTAGGCTGTCTGAGACTCTCATTTGGAGAATCAAGGCAGTTCACATCTAAAGGACAGAGACGGTGCTGCCCTGATCTGCTGTCGTCTCTCGCAGCTGTCACATACTGACCACACTGGCCTCTGCTCCCCCTCAGGCTGCGGTGTGAGGGACTGGGTGTAAGGGGAAGGGCCGCACGGGACACGGTGAACAGAGTGACTGATGGGAGGGGGCAGCAGGCTTCACATTCTAGACCCCCGCTGACCCTCTAGGTGCCCGACTAGAATGCCGCTTTCTTAGAGACAGAGGTGTGACTAGAACTCTCGGAAATTTGGCAGGTTGTATGTAAGGTTCTGAAGATTGTTTTCTGCTTGTTTTAAAACAAAGGTGTCTCTGTGGCGTCTCTGAACTGCCTCCCTTCATTTCTTTAGGAAATTTCTTTGATGCTGTTTTTTGTTGTCTTGACACACTGAGATCTTAGTCCTGGTTGTTCTAGACTTTGGCCACTTGGTAGTGAGGAGGGTATAAGAAGTGACCCAGTACTTTTCTAAACTTAACTGTGCCTCTTCCTCCTACAGAGAAGAGGAGCTCTCTCATCATTCTGGCTCTTCAGCTCCATTGGTAACAGACAAGGAGCCCCAGGGAGAGCAGGGTAAGTGGATGAACGCGTGGCATGTGGTGGCGGTAGTGTGCATGGAGGGCACATGGACCACAACCCACTGGGAACATGTCCTGAGCCTTGATTTGTGTGGGGCCTGGTAGTTACAGAGACAGACGTGCCTGTCCTTCGGGCTCTATGGTCTGGGGAGGGAGAAAGGTGGCCCAGACTCGTATCGCATAACCCAGGCCCCCTGGGGGGTTCGGGGTAAGGTAAGCCTAGGTGGGGGAATCTGAGCAGTCCAGGCAATTTCTGTCCAGTAAGTAACCATGTGCACATGTTTGGAGCAATTGCCACTTGATGTCTTCTTGACTGTTAGAAATAATCTTGCCAACACCATCCAAGAGCCCAAACCATGGAAGATAGAATCTCAGAGACACCTAGTGAAAGTTCAGTATTAAAAACTAGGCTGGATAGACAAACCTCTCCATTTCTGGAAGAGAGGAGGAAGAAAGTCAGTTTGATAACTTTATTTGCAGATACAACCACATGTAGGAAGGAGAACTCCTGTGTTTATCCAGCTACACCCAGCAGCTCCCGGCCACGCAGGCGGAAGTTTCAACTGCTGGTGCCCCCCCAGGTGAGGGGTCCTGCTGACCTTGGTATGGTCTGTCCATCCCTGCCCACCCCAGCCTGGCTCCCCTGAGGCTTAGGAATGGAAGAGTCAGTACAGGTTTCTTTCACTTCCTTCTGACTGACTTGGCTTCTCCTTTTTCTCTTGGTAGCCTCCACGTCGTCCCGAGCGTTGTCGTCCTATCACCACGGGAGATCTAGACCGGGATAAGAGAGCTTCTTTAAATGGCTGAACACGGTCTTGGAGGATAAGGCTGGTAAGGAATATAGGGTAATTTCACACCCCAGGGATGGCTTCCTTTGGTTTTATTTTGGTCTTTATCCCCTGAGAAATCCACCTCTTATGTCCTCGGTGGAATCTGAGAGCAGCAAGCATTGAGATTGAGAGGAAGCATTTCTACATGAGTTCCCTCGAGTCCCTGAGCCTCCCCGTGCTCTGCGATGCCCCTGGAAAGAATTCTCCTACAAGGGAGGACAATCCTTTCTTTCTGTCTTCCTTAGAAACCACCTTGAACTGTGGCCCGGACAAGGCACCTGCCACTCCACTTTCTTCCACTCTCGCCCTGCCTGCTGCTGGGCCTGCTGCTTCCTCGGCCTCCCTCCCCGCCCCAGGGACTAACCCGCTGCTGGGGAGCTTGGAGAAGAGGCCACACTCCCCGGGCCTCCCATCTGTCCCAGGTGAGGGGAGAGCTTTCTGTGGGGCACACAGGGCCGTCAGCCTCTGCTTCGGCTACAGGGAAAGCAGCGTGCCAGTCAGTCGCTGAAAAGGTTGAGCCGGCTGGGGCTGAGCACCCCAGAGCTGGGGGAGCCCGGCGGCTCCAGAACCCTCTCCTCAGGAGCAGGTGGTGGGAAAGGGGCTGCCGCCCTTGGAGCGGGAGAAGGCCGCCTCATTGTGGTCATCAGACGGCTGGTGGCCTGCAGCCCCGTTCCTTAGCTGCTCTGAGCCGGGCTTGGGTTCAGATGATTGGATTTTCCTCGGTGTCCACACATTTAACCCCTGCTCGGCCAAGTTTCATCCCCTGCTGTCTGTCTTATCATCTGTGAAGGGTAGAAATAAGGTGAACTTCCTTGATTTGGGGAAACGAGTACTTTAAGAACCTGGGGGAGAGATTAGTCATATTGGCTGACTCCTGAATCCCTGGCACAGCAAGGCTTCTAGAGCACCAAATACCATCACATTTGAGGAACCAGAATTCCCTTTTACTGTTCTTCATCTGCTGGAGTGGCAGCCACCGCGGCCTGTTCGCCCCTGCACACACCTGGCTTTCTGGGCCCACTTGGCCCTTCACAGCCCGGGCCGGTCCCAGGCTCCGCCATCCCCTTTGGTCAGTCCCTGCCCGGCGCCATCCAGACAGCTCCTGGCAGCAGCACCGCCGGCTTCAGTGGCGCCCTCACGACCTCCACCCCCGTCGCCCCAAGCCCGCCTGCCCTGACATTCAGCAGCCCCACCACCCCAGCCTGCAACATTCCCTTTGGTTCTGGCACCAGGGCCCCCGTCCCATCCTATCCCAGAGCCACCCCGCAGCCCACGTTTGGGGCCACTGACGGGCAGCAGACGGGGGTGGCCAAGCCAGCCCTGGCCCCCAGCTTCGGCAGCTCCTTTCCCTTTGGAAGCTCAGCACCCCTGGCCCCACCTGCAGGTCCAGCACCGATCCCTCACCAGCCAGGCTTTGGCAGCACTGCGCGGTGAGGTTTTCGTGGGTTGAAACCCACAGCCTCTGCCTTTGGCACCCCCGCCAGAACCCAGCCATCCTTTGGCAGCACCACAGCTGTTTCCTCCTTTGGCGCACCCACCACCTGGGGCTTTGGAGCTACGACCCAGACCACCAGCAGCGGGACCAGTAGCCCGGTGTTTGGCAGCACCACCTCATCGCCCTTTGCGTTCAGGGGGTCAGCAGGCCCCGCCGGCAGTGTGGGCTTTGGGATGAGCATGGCTGCCCCCCACAGCAGCTCCACCACCGGGGCATTCGGCTTTGGGGCAGGACAGAGTGGGACCACTGGCAGCACGGCCCCTTTTGGGGGAGGCTTGAGGCAGAACTCCCTGGGTGCACCTGGCCAGAGCACACCCTTTGCCTTCCACGTGGCCAGCACGCTTCAGAACACATCTGTGCTTGCAGGTCAGATTTGGAATGGGCTCGGTCTGCAGTGCCAGGTGCTGTTTTAAGTGCTGACGTGGTCGCCACTCTCAGACCCGCACATTGTGGTGAAGAGACAGATGTTATCACAGATGTTACCTGTAAACAGCGTCGGATAGCAGTGTCACTCATGACCGCAGGAGCTGTTTAGGTAGTCAGCGGCTGCCTTTCTGGGACAATAGCAGACCGAGGCCATGGCCACAGTCCCAGAGTTGGCAGTAGGGACGGCGGCTGAGGGTGAGGGCGTGGCAGGCACAGGAGCAAAGGCCCGAAGGCAGAGCCAAGCCTGATGTGTTCATGAGCAGAGAAGAGCAGGGTGTGGCTAGAGGCTTAAAAAGCAAAGTGGTGTAAAAATGACATTAAGAGACAGGCAGAAGGGGAGATCATTCATGGCCTTTTTAAATGTTTTTGTTAAAGTACTAAGGGAAGCCACTATAGAATTTCAAGCAGAAGGAGGTGATTTTATTTGCCATGTGGAAGATGGATGATAAGGAGGTTTGACCCTGATAGCGTCCATTTTCTTCCCCAAATATGAGCTCTTTGGAGTGGGTTCGGGGGAGATGTGGACCAAGGAGGGCCTCTCTCCGGAGTCTTTTCGGAGAGGGGGAGAAAACGATGTGTGAGAGCCGTGCCGGGCAGCTCTGAAGCCTGGGAAATTGTGGTCAGGAATTTGAAGCAAGGCCGGTCAGTGCAGTTTTGTGTGTCTCCCCAGCAGCACTCAGTCTTGAGGTGTGGACCTAAAGTGGCTACAGAGTAAGCCCACCCTGGTTCCATGGCACCGGGAGCAGGAGGGGCAGGGGCTGACCACAGGCCCCGATGAGGCAGAGGGTCCGGAGGGGGCGTGGGCGGCACAGGGAGCAGGGCCAGCACTGGGCTCGCAGCTGAGATCTGGGGGCAGGAGCAGCTCCTGGTTGTGATAAGGTGTGACCCCCAGAGGTCGGGGAGGGGAGAAGGTGACGTGCAAGGTCAGCCCCTTGGAGGGCACCCACCCCACCTCAGGCCGGGACAGATGCAGGTATGTGTGAGAGGATCTCCCTGGAGAACGGCTGAGGGGGGCAGCCCAGCGCTGGGCAGAGGGCCCCGTGAGGGCAAGCGTGGGCAGGAGACCGAGTTCGAGTGGGCCCGCGGGAGGATGGGGGCTAACTGTGGGGTGGGGCCGTGGTGAATTAGAGGAGAGGGGCAGGTAAATGGGGAGGAGACATAATATTAGTCCTGAGAGGAGGGAGGTCCACTCTGTGTCCCCCTCAGCTGTGCTTTGGGGCCGAGAGAGTGCAAAGGTTCTACTCCTCAGGTGGCCAAAGGGCAGCTCAGGGGCTTGTGCTCTGCTGCAGCGGGTGGGGGAGGGGCAGGCTCCCCTGGAGCACAGGGGTTAGGACCCAGTCACCCCGTGGGCTTCCTTTCCGAGGGGTGAGCGGGACACTGGTGCGGGCTAGGGGATTCTGTGGGAATGCGCTTGCAAGCAGACCTCCCCCAGTTCATTACCACCTGCTTCGACACCTTCTGCTTATGGGCCTAGTTGTCACAGTTCTTTGTGGTCTCTCCATTCCAGGCACATCTGCACCCACCTGTGGTCAGAACACCCCTGCCCCTGGGGTGGGCGCATCGGGCAGCAGCCTCTCCTTTGGGGCATCCTCAGCACCTGCCCAGGGCTCTGCTGGAGCTGGAACCTGTGGTAAGCTGCATGTCTCTGTAGTCAAGGTGACCTACATATTCCTTGAAGATGGGGTGGGGTTGTTGGGGGAGCGTTGTGTATTTTCCTTGGTCCTTGTCCCCACTGCAACAAAGAATTGAAAGGCAGAGACACAGTAGTGAAGCAGAGGAAAAGTTTTATTTAAAGTTACTTACAGAAAAAGTCCAGGCGACCTGAGAGAGCAGCATCCTGAAAGGTTGAAGAGAGAGTTTAAAGTGATAAGGTTATGCACTTAGAAAGTGCGGGTGACCTCACGGAGAGTTGCACCCCAAAAGGTTAAGTGTTCCCCCTTTTAAATATTCTCCAGGAATGTGACTAAGGGCTGGGGTTGCAGACCTGTTAGGTGGTCTTTGAATACTCAGAACTAACTTAACACAAAGAACTTGCTGCACTGCTTTCTCCCTGGGAGCCCGGCGTTTCTTGGTCTGGGAGTGTATCAAACAGGACTGCCTGCCCGGCCCCCAAGATGGGCTGAGTTATTGTCTGTTTGCCAAAGAGTAAGTTAAGAATCTTACTTCTTAACTTCCTGGGTATTAAAACGCCATCTTATTTTTAGGATGGAATACTTCCTGCCTCTTACTATGTTGTTTATGCTGGGCTGGCTTGCCATTATTAATTGTCCAGATTGCAAACTACTTGATTAGGGCCAAAGGAGGAAAAAAGCAGCATAGAGGTTAAGTTAAAAAACTAAGCTGGGCCTGCATGATTCACACAATAAAGCCATGGGCTATGCTGAGGTGCCCTCCTTTCTCTGGGGAATATTCACACATTCCAGGCCAAGGTGCTCCTGGCTTTTTGAGCTTTAACTGATTAACTCTGGGTCTTTTATAGTGGGCCTTTTCCTGGCCTTATTTTCTTTCCATCCCACTCATATCTATTTTCCTGCCTAACAGGGTACAGTCCCTTCCCCTCTGGGAAAGAACAGGATCATAAGCCCAAGAAAGATGTGACCTGGCTGGCAATCAGGCGCAGCCGAGGTTTGCAGATAGGCAGCAGAGCTCAGAGAGGAGCCGTTTCTCACAGAACTTTACGCAAACCACGGAAAAGACAGGTAAAAATACCTTCCTGGGCCTCCCGCCTCCCAAGGAACTCAGCCTGGAAAGCCCTGTTGAAGCACCCAGTGGTCTGTTGACCTGTCCCACCACACGTTAGGGCACCAAGAGAAGTAGTCTCTGGTAGTAGCCACCCTTATGAGGTCCTTTTCCATTGGTGCAGGATACAGGACCCAAGGAGCCCGCCAGAAAATGCAGGTGTAAAGATGATTACATCAGCAAGAAGTACCTATGCCCTTGCCCCCAACCTGGACCCCTTCCCTGGATGTACACTTTGGCTCCTGCTGGAAAAAGCCTCTGACCTGTTTTGTTAAGCAGACTGACTCTCTAAAGCAGCAGAGCTCTGGCTTCAGCCTGCAGAGAGTGAGGGGTTGCCGTGGAGGCCATTGCCCTCTCCTGGAGGAAGCAGAGCCTTAAGCTTTTCGCAGAAAGGGATAAAAGAGGTGGCAGGGCAGAAGACTGATTGGTACCTTTCTTTACTTGAACGGTTCCACTGGTGAGGCTGGACAGAATCAGTAAACATCTGGACCACCAGCTGAAAAGATGGAGGTGTGAGAGGTGAGACAGAGGCTTCCTCCTAAAACTGCATATAATATGAAAATATAACTAATAAAACTAATCCTGAAAGAGCAACAGGAAAGAGGATTGCACCAAACTGCATACACTTGGAGAAAAGAATAAACCACACGGAACAGGGTAACGTACCAAAGTTGTGGCCCAGCAGGACCCAAGTCCTTCCCCTCCCCAGCTCTCCTGGGGGAGGAAGAGAAACAGAGCAGGGAGGGAGTGGAGGCCTGGGACTGCTGAATACCTAATTCCGGAGATCTGCTCTGGGAGCACAAACCTACATTTCATGGTGCTTGCATGGTACTCTCATGATTACGGGGTTGGAAAGCTAAGACAGGCAGAATTACTGGAGAGACTGAGATTCTAGCCACTTGTGGAAAGTAGGGATCCATATCCGGCTGCTCTGGGACAAAAGAAAAGCAGGCAGTCTGAGAAACTTCCTAACAGCAAGAGGGCTGCTAAAGGGGCAAGGATTGCACAGAGCTTGCTGCTCAGGAGAAAGGACAGGTAGACAAAATTGTCCAGGTGCACTCTGCCCAGCAGGTTAGGAACTTTCATGATCTTCAGGAACTCCAGCTCCTTGGGTGGCTACACAGCTCCAAGGACCCCCTCTGTGATAGGCAGCCTACTGTGCCTTTCTCTCAGCCAGCCCCATCTGGCTTGCAAACCGGCAAACCCTACCCTCGCGTTAGGCCAGCCAGAGGGAAGCCCTGTCTATAGCAACTACAAATGCAAAGTGCAGAGGCTTATACATGCAATAAGTACATACCTTTCAATAATCACCCTAAATGTAAATAGGCCGAATGCACCCATCAAAAGACATAGAGTCACTGAATGGATAAAAAAACAAGACCCATCTATATGCTGCCTACAAGAGACTCACTTTAACCCCAAAGACATACACAGACTAAAAGTGAAGGGATGGAAAAAGATATTTCATGCAACTAATAGGGAGAAAAAAGCAGGAGTTGCAGTACTTGTATCAGACAAAATAGACTTCAAAACAAAAAGTCCCAAGAGACAAAGAAGGACATTACATAATGATAAAAGGGTCAGTCCAACAAGAAGATATAACCAGTATAAATATCTATACGCCCAACACAGGAGCAACTACATATGTGAAACAAATACAGAATTAAAAGGAGAAATAGAATGCAATGCATTCATTCTAGGAGACTTCAACACTCCACTCACTCTGAAGGACATATCAACCAGACAGAAAATAAGTAAGGAGACAGAGGCACTGAACAACACAATAGAACAGATGGACCTAACAGACATCTACAGAACTCTACACCCAAAAGCAGCAGAATACACACTCTTCTCAAGTGCACATTGAACATTTTCAAGAAGAGATCATATCCTAGGCAACAAAAAGAGCCTCTGTAAATTCAAAAAGATTGAAATTGTACCAACCAGTTTCTCAGACCACAAAGGTAAGAAACTAGAAATAAGTTATGCAAAGAAAATGAAAAATCCCACAAACACATGGAGGCTTCACAACGTGCTCCTAAATAACCAATGGATCAATGACCAAATAAAAACAGAGATCAAGCAATATAGGGAGACAAATGACAACAATAATTCAACACCGCAAAATCTGTGGGATGCAGCAAAGACCATGGTAAGAGGAAAGTATATTGCAATACAGGCATACCTTAGGAAAGAAGAAAAATGCCATATGAACAGTCTAAACTCACAATTAATGAAACTAGAAAAAGAAGAACAAATGAGGCCCAAAGTAAGTAGAAGGAGGGACATAATAAAGAATTATCGAGAAGAATAAAATAACAGAAAGAATCAATGAAAGCAGGAGCTGGTTCTTTGAGAAAATAAACAAAATAGATAAACCCTTAGCCAGACTTACCAAGAAAAAAAGAGAGTCTACACGTATAAACAGAATCAGAAATGAGAAAGGAAAAATGACTACGGATACCACAGAAATACAAAGAATTATTAGAGAATACTATGAAAAATCATATACTAACAAACTGGATAACCTAGAGAAAATGGACAGCTTTCTAGAAAAATACAACCTTCCAAGGCTGACCCAGAAAGAAACAGAAAATCTGAACAGACCAATTACCAGCAACGATATCGAATTGGTAATCAAAAAAACTACCTAAGAACAAAACCCCTGGACCAGATGGCTTTACCGCTGAATTTTATCAAACACTTAGTGAAAACCTAATACCCATCCTCCTTAAAGTTTTCCAAAGAGTAGAAGAAGAGGGACTACTTCCTAACTCATTCTATGAGGCCAGCATCACTCTAATACCAAAACCAGGCAAAGACACCACAAAAAAAGAAAATTACAGACCAATATCCCTGATGAACATAGACGCAAAAATACTCAACAAACTATTAGCAGACCGAATTCAAAAATACATCAAAAAGATCATCCATCATGATCAACTACGATTTATTCCAGGGATGGAAGGATGGTAGAACATTCGAAAATCCATCAACATCATCCACCACAACAACAAAAAGAGAGACAAAAACCACATGATCATCTCCATAGATGCTGAAAAAGCACTTGACAAAATTGAACACCCATTCATGATAAAAACTCTCAACAAAATGGGTATAGAGGGCAAGTACCTCAACATCATAAAGGCCATATATGAAAAACCCACAGCCAACATTATACTTAACAGTGAGAAGTTGAGAGCTTTTCCTTTAAGAGTGGGAACAAGACAAGGATGCCCACTCTCCCCACTTCTATTCAACATAGTTCTGGAGGTCCTAGCCACAGCAATCAAACAACACAAAGAAATAAAAGGCATCTAGATTGGCAAGGAAGAAGTTAAACGGTCCCTGTTTGCAGATGACATGATATTGTACATAGAAAACCCTAAAGAATCCACTCCAAAACTACAAGATGTAATATCTGAATTCAGCAAAATTGCAGGATACAAAATTATTATGCAGAAATCTGTGCCATTCCTATATACTAACAATGAACTACCAGAAAGAGATATCAGGAAAAGAATTCCATTCACAACTGCATCAAAAAGAATAAAATACCTAGGAATAAACCTAACCAAGGAAGTGAAATACCTATACTCTGAAAACTACAAGACACTCATGAGAGAAATTAAAGAAAAAACCAATAAATGGAAACACATCCCATGCTCATGGATAGGAAGAATTAATATTGTCAAACT
The DNA here is from genome assembly GCA_032199065.1 of Smutsia gigantea. Classification (NCBI taxonomy): domain Eukaryota; kingdom Metazoa; phylum Chordata; class Mammalia; order Pholidota; family Manidae; genus Smutsia; species Smutsia gigantea. The sequence goes on along the minus strand of JAVSCE010022392.1, from coordinate 17,825 downwards.
GGCCATCCTGCCTAAAGCAATCTACAGATTTAATGCAATTCCTATCCAAATACCAACAGCATTCTTCAATGAACTAGAGAAAATCGTTCTAAAATTCATATGGAACCATAAAAGACCCCGAATAGCCAACGCAATCCTGAGAAGGAAGAATAAAGCAGGGGGGATTATGCTCCCCAACTTGAAGCTCTACTACAAAGCCACAGTAATCAAGACAATTTGGTACTGGCACAAGAACAGACCAATAGACCAATGGAACAGACTAGAGAGCCCTGATGTAAACCCAACCATATATGGTCAATTATTATACAATAAAGGAGCCATGGACATTCAATGGGGAAATGATAGCCTCTTCAACAGCTGGTTTTGGACAGCTACATGCAAGAGAATGAAACTGGATTATTGTTTAACCCCATACACAAAAGTAAACTTGAAATGGATCAAAGACCCAAAAGTAAGTCACGAAACCATAAAACTCTTAGAAGAAAACATAGGCAAAAATCTCCTGAATATAAGCATGAGCAACTTCTTCCTGAACACATCTCCTCAAGCCAGGGAAACAAAAGCAAAAATGAACACATGGGACTACATTCAACTAAAAAAAAAAAAAAAGCTTCTGTATGGCCAAGGACACCATCAACAGAAGAAAAAGGCATCCTACAGTATGGGAGAATATATTTGTAAGTGACATATCTGACAAGGGGTTAACATCCACAATATATAAAGAACTCACACGCCTCAACACCCAAAAAGCAAATAACCCGATTAAAAAATGGGCAGAGGATATGAAGAGACAGTTCTCCAAAGAAGAAATTCAGATGGCCAACAGACACATGAAAAGATGCTCCACATCACTAATCATCAGGGAAATGCAAATTAAAACCACAATGACATATCACCTCACACCAGTAAGGATGGGCAACATAGAAAAGACTAAGAACAACAAATGCTGGTGAGGATGCAGAGAAAGAGGAACCCTCCTACACTGTTCGTGGGAATGTAAGGAGTTCAACCATTGTGGAAAACAATATGGAGTTTCCGCAAAAATCTCAAAATAGAAATACCATTTGACCTGGGAATCCCACTCCTTGGAATTTACCCAAAGAATACAACTTCTCAGATTCAAAAAGACATATGCACCCCTATGTTTATCGCAGCACTATTTACAAAAGCCAAGAAATGGAAGCAACCTAAGTGTCCATCAGTAGATGACTGGATGAAGATGTACATATACAGAATGGAATATTATTCAGCCATAAGAAAGAAACAAATCCTACCATTTGCAACAACATGGATGGAACTGGAGGACATTATCCTCAGTGAAATAAGCCAGGTGGAGAAAGACAAGTGCCAAATGATTTCCCTCATTTGTGGAGTATAACAACCCAACAAAGCAAAACTGAAGGAACAAAATAGCAGCAGACTCACAGACTCCAAGAAGGGACTAGTGGTTATGAAAGGGGGGGGCTGGGGGAAAAGGGATGGGGAAGGAGGGAGAAGGGGATTGAGAGGTATTATGTTTAGTACACATGGTGTGGGGGGGGTCACGGGGAAAACATTGTAGCACAGAAAAGGCAAAGAATGAATCTGTGGCATCTTACTACACTGATGGACAGTGACTGCATTGGGGTATGGGTGGGGACTTGATAATATGGGTAAATGTAGTGACCACATTGTTTTTTCATGTGAAACCTTCATAAGAGTTAGTATCAATAATACCTTAATAAAAAGTTAAAAAAAAAAAAAAACTTCTGTAATACAGTCCACTTTACTTCCCCAACTCGTTTAGTGTATAAGCTTCGTCAGGCGGCCTCCCCCTCCCCACCTGCCAGAGCCGTCTTCGCTGGAGGGTGGCGGGTCCAGCCCCGGCCCACCTGCAGCAGCTCTGGTGTGCATCTGATGGGGTCGGGGTAGTGGGTTATCCCTAAAGCTTTACTGTGCTTGCCTAGCAACTGGTTCTCCTCTGGTCCCTTAAGGGGACTTCTGTTTCCCTGTTTCTTGCTGCTTTGCCCCTCACTGGGTCCTTGCAGGATCTCTTTTTAAATGATCTTGAATCTCGCTTGGCCTTGGAGACCCACGAGTGGTGCCGCCAGTGCTGTTCTGCTTCCTCCTGCCAAGTCCCAGTCAATGTTTTGTCCCCAACCCTCTGCCAGTTTGGCCCCTAAAAGCTTGGTGGCTCAAGACTGATAGCCTGGCAGACCCTGGGGCGATGCCTCGATCCAGGGAGGGACGCCCTTGGGGCAGGCAGGGTGCCTGCCGCCACTTCCAGCTGCAGCCTGGCCCACCTTGCCTACTGGCCTCAGCAGGCTCTGCTGCCTCTCCGGATTGTATGTGTAAAGCTTTGTCTGATGCTTGTCTATTGATCTTTGAATCGAGTTTAGAGGAAGATTCAAATTGTATGAGCAGCATGTTGGTAATGCCGGACATAACTGTTTCAAGTTTCTGGGGCTTAGAATTTAATGTGGAAAGTAGCACCACTTCACAGCTATTAAATGGTGTTGGACTTTAAGGGCTGGCAGCCCAGGAGGATGGGGCCGAGGGGCAGCAAAGACCTCTTCCCTCTGCTGTTTCTCCCACCTACTTGAACTCACTGTAGGCTAGATCGCCCCAAGTATGTGTTAGGAAACCACACTTAAAAATTCTTAAGTTTTTTTCCCTATAGGGCCTCCAGCCCTTCCCCATTCTTCCATCATTCCAAACCATACATTCCAGGCCCAGGAACTATGCTGCCATGCCCGACCTCTTTGGGAGAAGTATGAATGCGTGTGTCTAAATTTAAAAATATACATATTTAAACATTTTTTAACAAAATTAAATTTTATTTTTGTATTTAAGCTAAATTGCCTTTTAAATTCCTTCAAGCTTGGTTCATTGACATGGTAAAGTATAAATGCCATTGACTAGGAATCAGCTGTACAGTTAAGTTATGCCTGTGTGCAGAAGCTCAAATGCTGTCCCAGGCAACTTTCCTGAGGGACTAGAGCTCCTTCTGGACACACATAACGTGTCGTTCTTACTTTATAATGTCATGTAGATGTAACCAGTCTCCCCTGCCCCCACTTTGTGACTGAGAGGGACTGTTTTGTGGTGGGGATGACCCCCCCACCCCCACGGAGCGTCCGTACTTACATAAGACTCTGGCACTGAGGAGGGGCGTGAACCTCAAGTCCCAAATACCCGGTAGGGTCGGAGCCGTGGAGTGGGGCACACGTCTAGCAATCAAGCCTCTAGTTATACCCTACATAAGGCAGAGCCTCTTAGTTCAGGGCTCGGAGCTACTTTACCTCAGTCCACAGGCAGGATGTCTGGTCCAGGAGCTGCCAGGAAAGGGTGTCCTGGCCCAGCCTGAGGCTGAGTATGAGTGTGTGTGGATGTGTGCATGCACTGGACAGGAATGGGAGGCTGGGATTTTTCATTAAAAACTTAGTTCCTGTGAGTCTAGGTGGAATTTTTTGTATGAATGTGACATTTTTCTCCTTGCTCATGTCATTAAGAATAAAAAAACTGTGACCTATTGTAGACCACGTCCTTTTATTTTTGCGGGCAGCAGAATTCTCTCAGCAGCATGAATATGACCGAGGGAAGGGACCCAAAGGATAAAAGGATAAAGAAATCCACATCTTTCCAGCTGGAGAAACAGGGTTACCAGTTCCTTCCTGTAACAATAAAAACATACCCTTTCAAAACAAAAGTGCTCCTGGGACCAAGGACCCAAGGTTACACTAAGGGAAGACGTGGTGTCTGCCCTCCCCACAGAGACACAGCTCTGAGCACCTGCTATGTGCAGGGTGGTGTGCTCGGAGCAGCCACTGCTTTTCGCCGCCTCTTCTTTCTCTTTGGGGCTGGACTGGGTGGAAGTTCTGGAGCCAGTGCCTCAGACTCTGAGACTGAGCTAGAAGAAAAGTATTCAGATGAGATGTGTCCCAATCTCCCAGCACCTTCAAAGCAGGCCCCCTAGTCACTCACCTCGACACTGGTACCCGTTCAAGAACAGCAATGAAGAAGCCACCAGTGAGCGTGGTCTCAGGAGAGGCCCGCAGGCAGTGCTCGGCCCCGGGGAAAGTGCTAAGGCCTCGATGGGGCCAGGAGGGGAGGGCAGGAGCCAGCCTGAGAAGTGACAGGCTTCTAGGTACAGGGAGCAGCTCCCTCCCCAAGGCCCTGGGTGGAGCCCCACTACCTGAAGGTTCCCGGGCTCTGCTGCAAGGCCTCTTGTACCACATCTTCATTCTCCTCTTGGCAAAGGGAACACGTGGAGTAGACAAGGCGCCGCAGGGAGGGGAAGGCAAGCGCGTGGCACAGAGCTCGCTGCTGGAACCGTGCCAGGGCACACAAGCGTTCCTGGCTGGGGGTGCCTGCCCCAGGCTCCTCCAGCTGTCTGCTCAGCATACCTAAGGAACAGGGTTCTCAGTACAGACTGCCCTACTTCATACTGAAATCCCCACTTTGTACGTGAGAACGTGTGCCTAGGTGATGAGGAGTCAGAACTAAACCCAAGGCCCAAATGAACTGCTGCCCCTTCCACTCAGGTTGCTCTGCTCCGGGTTCCTTGTCCCACTTTATCCACATCTCACCAGAGCCACTGCAGGAGGGATCCAGCAGGATGTACTGGACCTGACAATAGCGCTGGTCTGAGGGTGAAACTGCCAAGAAGTCCTTCTCAGCTAGCTCACAGCAAGAGACTCCTGCCCGGGCCAGCAGAGTAGCCATAGACGCCACCCGCTTCGCATCCAGGTCAAAGGCAAAGATCTTCCTGGGGAAGAGGGCAGAACTGAGGTGCACGGAGAATTCATGGAGCATCAAAGGGCCCACAGCTCATACATGACATGTACATAAGTCAAGACACAGAAAACAGTCAACAGGCCTGTAACGGTCAGTGGTTAGAGGTAACTGGCCTGGAGCCTCTGCTCCAAGGGCTAAGGGATTCACATCTCACACCTGTGACCCACAGGGAAGCTTAGTTTGGGACTGTGGCACAAGCTGCCCTAGGTCCAGAGGAAATGTTTAAGGAAAATCTTCCTTTCAGCCTTCACCAATCCACTGGAATAGAGTTCATTTCTTCTTACAAAGTACAGGATCAGACCCCACCCCCTTCCTGAATGACCATGGCACTCACCCCTGGTTCTTCAGAAGAGCAGCCAAGTGACTGGCTTTATTGCCAGGGGCAGCACACGCATCAATGACGTGGGCGCCCGGGGGCGGAGCCAGCAGCATGGCAGGCAGACAGCTGGCCTGGTAGGGCGGTGCACAGCAGCAGGGTGAGCAGAGACCCCAGGCGGCCGCTCTCCCTCACGCTCCTCCCTTTGCCATCCATTTCCCTACCTTGTCTTGTAGAATGAGGTGACCGGCTTGGTACAGTGGATGTTTGTGCAGATCGGTCTGAGCAGGAAACACAAGCAGCTCTGGCAACAAGGGATCCAGAAGAAAACACTTCCCTTTGAGGGCCCTTAGCTCCTCGAGGCTGCCAGGGAGTAAGAACCATTCGTTCAACATTTTCTGACTTCATGCCAGGCCGGACATTATACATGTCACCTCACTTCATTCATTCCTGCAACGGGTGTTTATAACTGCTATGAAAAAATAAACAGGGATCAGAGACAGGCAGCAGCTGGGAGAATGGGTTCTCAGGCCCGACTCAGGGCTGAGGATCCCACCTCCACCCGTCCCCCGCAGCAGGAATGCGAGCAAGTGACTTCATCCCCACCTCAGTGAGGACTGAATGAGCTAATACTCGCCAAATACTTAAAAAGATATCTGGCACTAATTTTGGCACTCAGTGTCAGCCAGCACTGTTAAAACATAACCTCTGGGAAGGGTTACTTTTCAGGGTGGCAGGGGAGGCGAGTGCTGGGCTGATTCCTGTGGGTGAGGAGGTGGTAACCGGAGGAGCCGAGGTGAAAGCTAATTCACTTGGCTCTGCAAAGACGCCTGGTCACTCCCCCTGACCCGTGCAGAACAGGCCTAGGGAACAGCATTTCAGTGTGGACAGCTCTCAAGTGGCAGAGCTGGAATTCAAACCCCAACACAGCCATTCTCTGCTCTCTCTACCACCCTGGTCTCCAAGCAACAAGCTAGAGGCAGAGGGGGAACATCCGGGAGATGGGGGAAGGGAGGGAGCAGAGGCGGCTTCCCAGAACTGCCAAAGGACAGAGCAGGCGGCATGTGAGTGCAGGACACACGTGGTGTAGGGAGCAGCAACCACAGCGGGGACACCAGGTAGAGAGCGCCATGGCAGATGGGCTGGAGGGGAAGCAGGGAGCTCAGAACAGTGGAGAGCCAAGGAAGGGCTTCAGCAGGGGGCCACATCCGATCTGGCTTCAGGTCTTTCTGCAGCCAGCCTTGGCAGGAGAGCCTGGAAGCAAGGAGATCAGTTTAGGAGAGACTTCTGCCAGTCATGATAGGAAAGGAGTGCCTAAACCTAGGCAATGTCCAGAAGGACAAAGAGAAAGGGACAGATTTGAGAAAGATGCTGAAGGGAGAGTAGTAAACGAGTGGAGGAAAGCATCAAGGATGACTCAAGTGTCTGGCCTGACCAAATGACTGCACAGAGCTGATATCTGTTAGGTTAAAACAAGGAACGCAGAAGGTGCCAAGTACAGGGATGCAAAGATGGTTCAACATCTGCAAATCAAACCATCAGTGTGATACACCACATGAACAAAAGGAAGATGGGTAAAAGCCATGTGGTCATCTCAATAGATGCAGAAAAAGTATCTGACAAAACTCAGCATCCATTTGTGATAAAATCACCCAAGAAACGGGAATAGTTGGAATGTACTTCAACATAATAAAGGCCATAGATCACAAGCCTACAGCTAACATCATACTCAATGGTGAAAAGCTAAAAGCTTTTCCTCTCACATTAGAAACAGGACAAGGCTGCCATTCTGGCAGCTTATATTCCACATGCTACTGGAAGTCCTAGTCAGGGCAATAAGGCAAGAAAAAGAAATAAAAGGCATCTAAGTTGGAAAGGAAGAAGTAAAGCTGTCATTATTTGCAGATGACATGATAATATACATCGAAAGCCTTAATGAGGCCATTAAAAAACTGTTAGAACTAGTCAACGAACTCAGTAAAGTTACACGTTAAAAAAATCAATATAAAAACCTGTACTTCTATACACTAATAACAAACTATCACAAAGTTTAAAAACAATGCCATTTACAATTGCATCAAAAATAATAAATCAAAAAAGTATGGTACTGTCACAAAAAAAACAGTAGTTCAATGGAAGAGAGAGCCCAAAAATGAATGCAGGCGTACATGGTTAATTAACCCACAACAAAGGAGGCGAGAATACACAGTGGGGAGGAGACAGGCTCTTCAATGAACGGACAGCCACATACAAAAGAATGAAACTGGATCACTTTCTTACACCATACACAAAAAAAAAAACCTGAAATAGACTGAAGACCTAAATGTAAGACCTTACATCATAAAGCTCTAAAAGACAACATAGGTAGTAAACTATTGGACATCAACTTTAGTAATATTTTTCTGCATATGTCTCTCCAGGTGAGGGAAACAAAAGCAAAAATAAACACTTGGGACTACATCAAACTAAAAAGTTTCTGCCCATAAAAGAAACCATAAACAAAAAGGCAATCTTTTTGTATGGAAGAATTATTTGTAAATGATACATCTGATAAAGGGTTAATATCCAAAATACATAAAGAACTCATACAACTTAACCCCCCAAAAAACAATCTGCTTAAAAATGGGCAGAGAAGGGACAGAGGGTAAGATGGTGGCGTCAGTAGGGCGGCGGAAATCTCCTCTCAAAACCATATATATTTGTGAAAATACAACAAATACAACTATTCCTAAAAGAGAGACCAGAAGATACAGTACAACAGCCAGGCTACAGCTACCTCTGTGAGAACTAAGCGCCTCAGAAAGTGGGTAAGATACAAAGCCACGACCCAGCGGGCCCCGAGCACTCCCCCACCCCAGCGCACTGGCAGGAGGAAAAGAATCAGAGTGGGGAGGGAGTGGAAGCACAGGACTGCTAAATAACCAGCCCTGGTGATCGGCACTGTGAGCACAGACACACATTGCATGGTGTACTGGAGATTAGAGAAATGGAAGGGCAGGATCTGAGACAGAGACTGCGAGCAGGTCCCCACAGCCGGCTCCCCTGGAACAAAAGAAAAGCGGGCACTTTCTCTTAAAAGTCTTAAAGAGACAAGGGCCCAACACCGGAACAAAATTGTCCCAGCACACTCAACCCAGCAGGACGGGAATCTTGAGGAACTTCGGGCCCCCTAACTGGCTGCCAAGTAAAGCAGCCCCAAAGCCTCTAATGGAGATAAGCAGCCTGCCATTTGTTCCCCATGGCCGGCGCTATAGCAGATCCGCCACAGCTGCGGAACAGTGGCAGAGCGGCCCCGCCCACAACAACTACACAGAATCCCCTCTCGGCGGGTGTGCAGCTAACCGGGAAGGGCTGCACAGAATCTCTTCCTGGCGGGCGCGCAGCTAACCGGGAAGGGCCGCAGAAGCCAGAGCAAGGGCCGAAAGGCACCAAGGGGTCCAGAACGCACCCAGCATGGCTGCAAACCCCACAGTGCTCTAGGCTAGTCTGAGGGTGGCCCATCCACAGCAGTTTAGGGGATTATCCCAGAGACTGCCTCCCAGTGTGTGGGTAACCAGCACAGGCTGCAAAGAAGGGCAAGGAGAACAACAAGCAGCAAGGGACTTTCTTCTCCCAGCTGACACACGAGGCACCTGCCTGCGACCACTTCTATCACCATGAAAAGACAGAAGAATACGGTCTTGTCCAGTCAAGACTCACCAGACAACCCCAGAGAGAGGGCCAGGTGGGATAGATTTAAACAATATTCCTGAAAAAGAATTCAGAATAAAAGTCATAACCATGATGATGGATCTACAGAGAAATATGCAAGAGCTAAGGGAGGAAGTGAGGAGAGATATTATAGAAATGAAACAGTCAATTGACGGGCTGAAGAGCAGACAGGATGAGGTGCAAGAGACTGTTAATGGAATAGAAATCAGAGAACAGGAGTACAGAGAAGCTGAGCCAGAGAGAGATAAAAGGATCTCTAGGAATGAAAGAATATTAAGAGAACTGTGTGACCAATCCAAACAGAACAATATTCGCATTCTAGGAGTACCAGAAGAAGAAGAGAGAGAAAAAGGGATGGAAAGTGTCTTTGAAGACATAATTGAGGAGAACTTCCCCAAACTGGGAAAGGAAATAGTTTCTCAGACCATGGAAGCCCACAGATCTCCCAACACAAGGGACCCAAGGAGGACAACACCAAGACATATAATAATTAAAATGGCAAAGATCAAAGACAAGGACAGAGTATTAAAGGCAGCCAGAGAGAGAAAAAAGATCACCTACAAAGGAAAACCCATCAGGCTAACATCAGACATCTCAACAGAAACCTTACAGGCCAGAAGAGAATGGTATGATATATTTAATGCAATGAAACAGAAGGGCCTTGAACCAAGAATACTGTATCCAGCAAGATTATCATTTAAATTTGAGGGAGGGATTAAACAGTTCCCAGACAAGCAAAAGTTGAGGGAATTTGCCTCCCACAAACCACCTCTACAGGATATCTTAAAGGGAATGCTCTAGATGGAAGCACTCATAAGGCTAAAAAGATGTCACCAGAGAAAATAAATTCATAGCAAAGAAAGCAGACCAGCCAAATACTAACTAAAGGCAAAAAATAAAATCAACTTTCCACAAAAACAGTCAAAGGAATGCAAAAGAGTACAGAATAAAACACCTAATATATAAAGAATGAAGGAGGAAGAATAAGAAGGGAGAGAAATAAAGAATCATAAGACTGTGTATATAATAGCTAAACAAGAGAGTTAAGTTAAACTGTTAGATAGTAAAGAAGCTACCCTTGAACCTTTGGTAACCACGAATCTAAAAGCTGGCAATGGCAATAAGTACATATCTATCCATAACCACGCTAAATGTAAATGGACTGAATGCACCAATCAAAAGACACAGAGTAATAGAATGGATAAAAAAGCAAGACCCATCTATATGCTGCTTACAAGAGACTCATCTCAAATCCAAAGATATACACAGACTAAAAGTGAAGGGATGGAAAAAGATATTTCATGCAAATAACAGGGAGAAAAAAGCACGAGGTGCAGTACTTGTATCAGACAAAATAGACTTCAAAACAAAGAAAGTAGCAAGAGATAAAAAAGGATATTACATAATGATAAAGGGGTCAGTCCAACAAGAGGATATAACCATTATAAATATATATGCACCCAACACAGGAGCGCCGACATATGTGAAACAAATACTAACAGAATTAAAGGAGGAAATAAAAAGCAATGCATTTATTTTAGGAGACTTCAACACACCACTCCAAAGGACAAATCAACCAGACATAAAATAAGTAAAGACACAGAGGCACTGAACAATACACTAGAACAGATAGACCTAACAGACATCTACAGAACTCTACACCCAAAAGCAGCAGGATACACATTCTTCTCAAGTGCACATGGAACATTTTCCAGAATAGACCACATACTAGGCCACAAAAAGAACCTCAGTAAATTCAAAAATATTGGAATTCTATCAACTTCTCAGATCACAAAGGTATAAAACTAGAAATAAATTATACAAAGAACACAAAAAGGCTCACAAATGCATGGAGACTTAACAACATGCTCCTAAACAGTCAATGGATCAATGACCAAATTAAAACAGAAATCAAACAATATATTGAGACAAATGACAACAACAGCAAAAAGCCCCAACATCTGTGGGATGCAGTAAAGGCAGTTCTATGAGGAAAGTATATTGCAATCCAGGCCTATTTAAAGAAGAACAATCCAAAATGAATAGTCTAAAGTCACAATTATTGAAATTGGAAAAAGAACAACAAATGAGGCCCAAAGTCACCAGAAAGAGGGACATAATAAAGATTAGAGAAAAAATAAATAAAATTGAGAAGAAGAAAACAATAGAAAAAAATCAATGAAACCAAGAGCTGGTTCTTTGAAAAAATAAACAAAATAAACCCCTAGCCAGACTTATTAAGAGAAAAAGAGGATCTACAGACATAAACAATCAATCAAAAATGAGAAAGGAAAAATCACGACCGACCCCACAGAAATACAAAGAATTATTAGAGAATACTATGAAAATCTATATGCTAACAAGCTGGAAAACCTAGAAGAAATGGACAACTTCTTAGAAAAATACAACCTTCCAAGACTGACCAAGGAAGAAACAGAAAACCTAAACAGACCAATTACCAGCAACGAAATTGAATCGGTAATCAGAAAACTACCCAAGAACAAAACCCCCAGGCCAGATGTATTCACCTCTGAATTTTATCACACATATAGAGAAGAAATAATACCCATTCTCCTTAAAGTTTTCCAAAAGATAGAAGAGGAGGGAATACTTCCAAACTCATTCTATGAAGCCAGCATCACTCTAATACCAAAACCAGGCAAAGACCTCACCAAAAAAGAAAATTACAGACCAATATCCCTAAAGAACATAGATGCAAAAATACTCAACAAAATATTAGCGAACTGAATTCAAAAATACATCAAGAGGATCATACACCATGATCAAGAGTGATTCATCCCAGGGATGCAAGGATGGTACAACATTCGAAAATCTATCAACATCATCCACCACATCAACAAAAAGAACAAAAACCACATGATCATCTCCATAGATGCTGAAAAAGCATTTGACAAAATTCAACATTCATTCATGATAAAAACTCTCAATAAAATGGGTGTAGAGGCCAAGTACCTCAACATAATAAATGTCATATATGACAAACCCACAGCCAACATCATACTTAACAGCGAGAAGCTGAAAACTTTTCATCTAAGATTGGGAACAAGACTGGGATGCCCACTCTCTCCACTGTTATTCAACATAGTACTGGAGGTCCTAGCCATGGCAATCAGACAAAACAAAGAAATACAAGGCATCCAGATTGGTAAAGAAGAAGTCAAACTGTCACTATTTGCAGATGACATGATATTGTACATAAAAAACCCTAAAGACTCCACTCCAAAACTACTAGAACTAATATCTGAATTCAGCAAAGTTACAGGATACAAAATCAATACACAGAAATCTGTTGCTTTCCTATACACTAACGATGAGCTAACAGAAAGAGAAACCAGGAAAACAATTCCATTCACAATTGCATCAAAAAGGATAAAATACCTAGGGATAAACCTAACGAAGGAAGTGAAAGACCTATACCCTGAAAACTACAAGACACTCCTAAGAGGAATTAAAGAGAACACGAACAAATGGAAATGCAAACCATGCTCTTGGCTAGGAAGAACAAATATTGTCAAAATGGCTATACTACCTAATGCAATCTACAGATTCAATAGAATCCCTATCGAAATACCAACAGCATTCTTCAATGAACTGGATCAAATAATTCTAAAATTCATATGGAACGACAAAAGACCCCAAATAGCCAAAGCAATCCTGAGAAGGAAGAATAAAACTGGGAATTATGCTCCCAGACTTCAAGCTCGACTACAAAGCCACAGTAATCAAGACAATTTGGTACTGGCAGAAGGACATACCCACAGACCAGTGGAACAGAATAGTGAGTCTAGACATTAACCCAAACATATAGTCAATTAATATACGATAAAAGAGCCATGGATATACAATGGGGAAATGACAGCCTCTTCAACAGCTGGTGTTGGCAAAACTGGAGAGCTACATGTAAGAGAATGAAACTGGATTATTGTCTAACCCCATACATAAAAGTAAACTCAAAATGGATCAAAGACCTGAATGTAAGTCATGAAACCATAAAACTCTTAGAAAAATACATAGGCAAAAATCTCTTGGACGTAAGCATGAACAACTTCTTCATGAACATATCTCCCCGGGCAAGGGAAATAAAAGCAAAAATGAACAAGTGGGACTATATCAAGCTGAAAAGCTTCTGTACAGCAAAGGACACCATCAGTAGAACAAAAAGACATCCTACAGTATGGGAGAATATATTCATAAATGACATAACCAATAAGGGGTTGACATCCAAAATAAATAAAGAACTCACACACCTCAACAAACAAAAAACAAATAATCCAATTACAAAACGGGCAGAGGATATGAATAGACACTTCTCCAAAGAAGAAATTCAGATGGCCAACAGGCACATGAAAAAATGCTCCACATCGCTAATCATCAGAGAAATGCACATTAAAACCACAATGAGATATCACCTTACACCAGTAAGGATGGCCAACATCCAAACCACAAACAACAACAAATGTTGGCGAGGATGTGGAGAAAAGGGAACCCTCCTACACTGCTGTTGGGAATGCAAATTAGTTCAACCATTGTGGAAAGCAGTATGGAGGTTCCTCAAAAAGCTCAAAATAGAAATACCATTTGACCCAGGAATTCCACTCCTAGGAATTTACCCTAAGAATGCAGCAGCCCAGTTTGAAAAAGACAGATGCACCCCTATGTTTATCGCAGCACTATTTACAACCGCCAAGAAATGGAAGCAACCTAAGTGTCCATCAGTAGATGAATGGATAAAGATGTGGTACATATACACAATGGAATATCATTCAGCCATAAGAAAACAAATCCAGACATTTTCAACAACATGGATAGACCTAGAGGGTATTATGCTCAGTGAAATAAGCCAGATGGAAAAAGACAAGTATCAAATGATTTCACTCATCTGTGGAGTATAAGAACAAAGAAAAAAAAACTGAAGGAACAAAACAGCAGCAGACACACAGAGCCCAAGAATGGACTAACAGATACCAAAGGGAAAGAGACTGGGGAGAATGGGTGGGAAGGGAGGGACAAGGAGGAAAAAGGGGCATTATGATTAGCAGATGTAATGTTGGGGGGGGGTACAAGGAGGGTTGTACAACTCAGAAAAGACAAGTAGTGATTCTATAGCATCTCACTACGCTGATGGACAGTGACTGTATTGGGGTATATGGGGGGGACTTGATGATATGGGGAGTCTAATAACCATAATGTTGCACATGTAACTGTACATTAACGATACCAAAATTAAAAAAAAAAGGGCAGAGAAACTGAATAGACATTTTTCCAAAGAAGACATGCAGATGGCCAATAGGCACATGAAACGATGCTCCACATCACTTATCACCAGGGAAATGCAAATGAAAACCACAATTAAGATAATCATCTCACACCAGTCAGAATGGCCACTATCCAAAAGACAAGAAGTAACAAGGTGTTGGTGAGGATGAGGAGAACAGCGAGCCTTCCCACACTGTTGGTCGGAATGTCAGTTGGTGCAGCCACTGCGGAAAGCTGTATGGAGGTTCCTTAACAAATTAAAAACAGACCTACCCTATGATCCATGATTTCCAATTCTGGGTATTTATCTGGGTATTTATTTGAAAGTTGCTAAAAGAGTAATCTTAAAAGTTCTTCACATGAAAAGAAAAATTCCTTGTAACTGTGTGGTAATGGGTATTAACTAGTCTTACCGAAGTGATCATTTGGCAACAGGTATCAAGCCATTAGCTATACACCTGAAGCTAATACAATGTTATATGTCAATGATACCTCAAGGAAAAACAAACAAACAAAAAACAGAAAAAAGGCTTGTTGCAAAATAACCCAGTAACGGGTTAAACATACTGTTTTGGAAGGATTTTTCTTAATCCTGAGTTTTGAATAAACATGATTTAGCAATTAAACCCCCCCCACCTCGAGGAAACAGCCGTGGGATGAAGCGGACGCTATCAGTGATGGAGCAAAGGCAGAGATGGAAAGATCTGGTTCTCTGATGGCAAAACTGGGCCCTGGGAGCAAGCTGACCTGGAGCACAGCCTTATTCTGGGCAGCCTTCTAATGAGGGCCAATGAATTTACTTACTGTTTGGCCAGTTTGAGTCAGCTGTTCTGTTCCCTCCAACCAAAGCTTTAGGATGCCTCTCTGTCTTCTGCCCAAGATTAAACTACGTGAGATAAGGGGGAAAAGAAGGTGCAAACTCAAGAGGGAAGATCAAGAGCAATTTGACACATGCTGCGATTACGGTGCATGTGAGGTCCTGGAGAGAGGTCTGCACTGGGAGACAGGAATCACCGGGTGAGAAGTAGGGGTTGGAGCTAGAGAAGACGCTGAGGGATACAGCACTAGAATGCAGGACGGGACTTCAAAGAGAGTCTGTGTTTTTAAGGGGTGGAGGAGACAGGCCTTGCAAGGAGATGGAGAAACTGCTGGAAGTGTAGGAAGAAAACCTGAGTGCAGCCACAACCACCTGCCTCTCCCTTCCCAGATCCCTGTTTCCCCAGTGTTTCCAGGCGTCTCCCGTGATGAAAGAGGACAGCCAGCAAGGTTCTAAGCTCACCTGGAAGCCCGACCCTGGTAGGAGAAACCTTGCCTCTTGAAATAATCAATCGCATCGTGAGGGCAGGTCTTGAGAGTGTTCACGCGCACAAACCGAGGCACCTGGGAGGCTAGGACGCAATCACGAGTGAGGGAGCAGGAACATGGCCCTGTCCCCTGAGGGCCTCATGCGTATCGCCCACCCCCACAATTCCTTCCAGCTCACCTGGGCCAGGCCTGGTTCCCACTTCCAACAGGTCCTCATTCCGGCTCACACCTCGATGAACCTTGAGCCGCGCTAACTCAGCCTTCAGCCTTGCCTGGTGCCGTTCCAGCAGAGGCTTCCATCGGCCCCCGACCCCTCTAAGGCCTCTTCCCAGCAACAACTCATACACTAGCACCTGGGGGTGTGGAAAGGAAGAGAAAACCCTACGCATTAACGCCTTGGAACTCCATAGTGCTGGAGCTGGAAAGGCCAAACACATCACCTGTTCAGCCAGTAACTGGTAAAAGTGAGCTACCCTGCCCAAGACAATAAACTAAGGGAAGAGACAGGATTTGTACCGCGTCTCTTATTTCCCAGCCCCTTCCCCATCGCTGCTCACCAGCAGAGCTCTGGACCTCAACCTGCCTCCTTACCATCACCCTCTTTTTTTTTTTTTTTTTTTTTTACCTAAAGAGCCCTTGCCATCGCTATTCCGCACTTCTGCTCTCATTTAATCTTTCAAACAAGCTCAAAGTTAAAGCATTTTCACCCCACCTCAATTCATAACCCAGCGATGGGCTGTTCATCCTCACTTCAGAGAAGAGACTTGCTCAAGTCACGCCGTGGATGGCAGAGCTGGGACCCCGCTAAGGAGGGGTTTGCGGCCCGCCCCGCCCATCACCTTGGCCAGGTGTGGCCGCAGCTTCTTCTCTGCCCCGAGAAGGCCGGCGCTGGCGATCACGGCGTCCAGCACGGCGGAGTAGCGCTGCGTCTCGCACACCAGCGCGTACAGCTGCTTCACGTTCTGCGCGGGGCCGAGAGCACACAGGCTGAGGGGGGCCGCCCGAACCCGAACCCGAGCCCGAGCCCCGCCTCCCGATACCTGGAACCTGCTGCCGTACACCAGCCCCTTGATGGAGCCCTGGCGGCTCTCCACGCCCGCCAGCACGGCCGCCGCCACTGCGTACACCGCCATGCTCCCGCGCGCCTTTACGGCTCTGCCGCGAAGCTCGCCAGCCCCTGCGCCGCGCGCACGCCTGGACTTCCGGGTCAAAGGGCACAGAGATCCGGCCCTGGAGCTGCGGCGCTCAGCCGAGTGCCCCCGGGTCTTGTGTGGGTCCGCACCCCTGCCCGGGAGAGGTTATGGCGCGGGGGTCCGGTTTCTACACTTCTCTGGAGCTCTTAGTGTTTTTCTGTCAATCTGTCGATCGGATAAGGCAAAAAATTGGGTTTTACTGCTGTTTTAATTTCTGTTGAGGTTGAATGTTTTCATGTTTATCGGTCATGTGTATTTCTTCTGTCTTTCGTTCACACTTCACCATCTCTTTTGCTGCCCTTTTGTGGGTAAAATTGTAATATTTCCAAAATATCTCACCTGGCCTTAGTGCATCCTCGGGGTAGAGAGAAGTATGGCTTTAATGTGTCTGCATATCAATAGGCGTTCCTCAAGGGTGGAGGAAAGTTCATCAACATACCAATTACCAGGGGAGCCCTCCTCTGAGAGGTTAAGGCGAGGGCTGGTTGGCTTCTGCTGGAGCAGGAGAGAGAAACAACCCCAGACTAGCAATAAGTGGGTTTTAAGCTTTATTTCTCCCTTTGACTGATTTCAGTTTTAGAGGTATTTTGCCCCAGGATTTCCTTTCTCTGGACTTACACCTTTATAGGTGTGGGTAAAAGTTCCTATTTCCAGAATCTCTCTCCCGGCCTTAGTACATCTCCATATCAATAGGTGTTTCCGAGGAGTGGAGAGAAGTAGTCCTGTTCACTTCAAACAGGTGATTACAAAGGTCGGGGGAGCATGGGTATATCTGGACCAGAAAGGGCCAGTGGTGTCCCTTTTTGCAACCCGGTCACGAGACGTGGCGAGCAAAAGTGGACCACTGTTTGTACGCAATAAATGGGTTTCTCCCACTTTCCCACTTGATTTCTCCCTTTGACTGATTTTGGCTTCAAAGGTAATTGGCCCTGGGCTGGGAACTTACCCCCCCCCGCCCCGACCCCACGGAGTTACAATAGATTAACAGTGTATACTTGTCTTCGGTTTTGCCGCCATCTTTTTGTTTTCTTTTATGAGGTTTAATAGTTGTCTTGGACGTGTTTCTTTTTTAAATCTTTTATGGTGTCTGCCTTTGGTGACATGTCGGAAATTCCTTACAGCTCTACAATATAGAAATCATTTATAGCCTCATTTTTTCACACTTACATCTTTAATCGATATAGAATTCAGTTTGGCACGTGATGTAGTGACTCTTAACTTTGTTCCCAAATGGCTAGCCTTTCCTG
>JAVSCE010022391.1:0-26656 GCA_032199065.1 Smutsia gigantea | reverse complement strand
GAAATCATTTGATACTTGTCTTTTTCGGCTTGGCTTATTTCACTGAGCATAATACCCTCTAGCCCATCCATGTTGTTGCAAATGGTAGGATTTGTTTTCTTCTTATGGCTGAATAATATTCCATTGTGTATATGTACCACACCTTCTTCATCCATTCATCTACCAATGGACACTTAGGTTGC
The DNA here is from genome assembly GCA_032199065.1 of Smutsia gigantea. Lineage (NCBI taxonomy): Eukaryota > Metazoa > Chordata > Mammalia > Pholidota > Manidae > Smutsia > Smutsia gigantea. The sequence continues at coordinate 26,474 of JAVSCE010022391.1, read as the reverse complement.
TTCCATATCTTGGCTATTGTAAATAGTGCTGTGATAAACATAGGGGTGCATATGTCTTTTTGAATCTGAGAACTTGTTTGCTTTGAGTAAACTCCTAGGAGTGGAATTCCTGGGTCAAATGGTATTTCTATTTTTAGTTTTTTGAGGAACCTCCATATTGCTTCCCACAATGGTTGAACTAGTTTACATTCCCACCAGCAGTGTAGGAAGGTTTGCCTTTCTCCACATCCTCGCCAGCATTTGTTGTTCCTAGTCTTTTCTATGTTGGCCATCCTAACTGGTGTGAGGTGATATCTCATTGTGGTTTTAATTTGCATTTCTCTGATTATTAGCGATGTGGAGCATCTTTTCACATGCCTGTTGGACATCTGAATTTCTTCTTTGGAGAATTGTCTGTTAATATCCTCCATCCATTTTTTAATAGGGTTATTTGCTTTTTCAGTGTTAAGGCGTGTGAGTTCTTTATATATTTTGGATGTTAACCCTTTGTCGGATAAGTCATTCAGAAATATATTCTCCCACACTGTAGGATGCCTTTTAGTTCTGCTGATGGTGTGCTTTGCTGTACAGAAGCTTTTTAGCTTGATGTAGTCCCATTTGTTCATTTTTGTTTTTGTTTCCCTTGCCTGAGGAGATGCATTCAGGGAAAAGTTGCTCATGCTTATATTCAGGAGATATTTTGCCTATGTTTTCTTCTAAGAGTTTTATGATTTCATGACTTACATTCAGGTCTTTGATCCATTTTGAGCTTACTTTTGTGTATGGGGTTAGACAATAATCCAGTTTCATTCTCTTACATGTAGCTGTCCAGTTTTGCCAACACCAGTTGAAGAGGCTGACATTTCCCCATTGTATGTCCATGGCTCCTTTATCATATATTAATTGACCATATATGGTTGGGTTAATATCTGAACTCTCTATTCTGTTCCACTGGTCTACAGGTCTGTTCTTGTGCCAGCATCAAATTGTCTTGATTACTGTGGCTTTGTAGTAGAGCTTGAAGTCGGGGAGCATAATCCCCCCAGATTTATTCTTTCTTCTCAGGATTGCTTTAGCTATTCAGGGTCTTTTGTGGTTCCATATGAATTTTAGAACTATTTGCTCCAGTTCGTTGAAGAATGCTGTTGGTATTTTGATAGGGATTGCATTGAATCTGTAGATTGCTTTAGGCAGGATGGCCATTTTGACAATATTAATTCCTCCTATCCATGAGCATGGGATGTGTTTCCACTTATTGGTATCTTCTTTAATTTCTCTCATAAGTGTCTTATAGTTTTCAGGGTATAAGTCTTTCACTTCCTTGGTTAGGTTTATTCCTAGGTATTTTATTCTTTTTGGTGCAATCGTGAATGGAATTGTTTTCCTGATTTTTCTTTCTGCTAGTTCATCATTAGTGTATAGGAATGTAACAGATTTCTGTGTATGAATTTTGTATCCCACAATTTTGTTGAATTCAGATATTAGATCTAGTAGTTTTGGAGTAGATTCTTTAGGGTTTTTTATGTACAATATCATGTCATCTGAAAACAGGGACAGTTTGACTTCTTCCTTGCCAATATGGATGACTTTTATTTCTTTGTGTTGTCTGATTGCCATAGCTAGGACCTCCAGTACTATGTTGAATAAAAGAGGGGAGAGTGGGCATCCTTGTCTTGTTGCTATCTTAAAGGAAAAGCTTTCAGCTTCTCACTGTTAAGTATGATGTTGGCTGTGGGTTTGTCATATATGGCCTTTATTATGTTGAGGTACTTGCCCTCTATACCCATTTTGTTGAGAGTTTTTATCATGAATGGATGTTGAATTTTGTCGAATGCTTTTTCAGCATCTATGGAGATCATTGTGGGGTTTTTGTCCTTCTTTTGTTGATGTGGTGGATGATGATGGATTTTCGAATATTGTACCATCCTTACATCCCTGGAATAAATTCTTGATTATGGTGGATGATCTTTTTGATGTGTTTTTGAATTCAGTTTGCTAATATTTTGTTGAGTATTTTTGCATCTATGTTCATCTGGGATATTGGTCTGTAATTTTCTTTTTTTGTGGTGTCTTTGCCTGGTTTTAGTATCAGAGTGATGGTGGCCTCATAGAATGAGTTTGGAAGTATTTCCTCCTCTTCTACTTTTTGGAAAACTTTAAGGAGGACGGGTATTAGGTCTTCACTAAATGTTTGATAAAATTCAGCAGTGAAGCCATCTGGTCCAGGAGTTTTGTTTAGGTAATTTTTTGATTACCAATTCAGTTTGGTTGCTGGTAATTAGTCTGTTCAGATTTTCTGTTTCTTCCTGGGTCAGCCTTGGACCTTTAAGTTATTAATGTCAGTTACTATCTCTTGCATAACTATAACTGAGCCTGACCTCAAGTCTGTCCAGCAAGCATTTGGTCTGAAGACCCAAATTCTCCTTTCCTGCATATATTCCATCCTCTCCTCATCAGCCAAGGGGCTTGAAGACCCAAGAGTGGGGAAGTTCTATACAGCCATTACCATTGTGCTGGGTTCTGGACATTAGAGCAGAAGCCACTGACTAATGCTGACCTGGGGTGCCTGCACAGTCCCAGCTTTATGCACCAGATCATTACTCTTCTTTGAAGATGAACACTGGGTTTCTGGGGAAAGCTAAACAGTGGGGAAGATGTGTCCCTAGCCTATTGCCAGTAGAGACTGTGAACTTCAAATGAGGTTTTCAATGGACACAGTTATGACTAAAGTTTTTAAATCATTTTTGGGTTCTCTAATTTTCATGTTTGTTCATCTGTATCTTTAATGGGAACAGAGTCATGTTAGGCTAATAGTGTTTAGAGGATTCTTAGCTGTGGGCTGTAATTAGTTTTCTTTTCACATTTTCTCCCCTCCTTACATCCTGTACTAACACTGCCCTCTCTCTTCTCTCTCCCTAACAAATGTTATCTCCTCCTTCAACACACACACACACACACACACACACACACACACACACACAACTGTTAGTTGCAGGGCTGCCACATTGTTCTAGACATTTCTAAGTTAGGAAAAGTGATGGGTTGATATGAAGGTCCTCTCTCTCTAATTCTTTTTAAGACTACCAGTGACAGAATGATGACTGGACCCAGGCAACCTGACATCACATTGCACTTACTTGACCAAGAGCAACAGTTAGCATCCTTATGATGTGGAGGGACTTTGTTCTTGTGCCTTTGCTGAGACTCTGGGCTTCCTGGAAGTAAACATATTTCACCAGTCACCAATGGGCCCATTTAACAGAAAACCATTAGAATACTCAGTGGTCCTTTCTAACCAGCAGTGCCAGCCATGATGTAGATAATGAGTGTAAATATTTGTCACACTTCTCTGTCATCCAATGTAATGGAGATTCCAGTTGGTGGCAGCTTGTCTAGTGATTTAGGAGACTGATTAATGTGTTGTCACTATTTTATTGGATATAGGTAATCATGGGCAGGAATAAAAATATCTCTAGCATCTGAGCAACCCAGAACATTCAACAAGTGATAAATGAAACCATCAAGGCCCTTCAAATGTGTGATTTATGTACAAACCTTTGGGTGAGTGCACTTCCTAGAAAATGTACAAAGCCATCCTTACCCCAAATTCTGATGGTTTTTATTTAATAATTCTGCTTGTGAAATATCCTATGGCTTTGAGCAAATAACCATCAGGTCTGTCAAAATCTTTTCACAAGGGATAGCCTATGAAATTACAGTTGTGAAATTTGATGCACATTTTGAAGAATTAATTCCTTAAGCTTTTATTGCAGATTCACTTTCATGATCAGTTTTTACTCTGTGCTCAGTTTTCCTATGTGGGTTACAACCTTCAAGATGGTGACTGCCCTCTCGTTTCAGCTCATTTTTAAGACAGGAATTGATTGACATTTTCACCAGTCAGACTGGCTCTCTTCATAAATCTGTAAACTAAAAATGAGCTTTCTGCTTTGTGAAATCTCTCTTTTATGAGCTTAATAGAGACCTGGACAAGCCTGAGGGATAGCTCTGTTGACCTCATCAGGTTCCTTGAAGCAGGATGTCTCTACAAAAATGTTCTTTTAACTATTCCCTTTTAGGGAATTATGTGTGTTAAGTGATAATTGTGGTGTCTGACAGTAATTGCTGGGATAACTGGAGTCCTAGAGGCAAATACTGGGAATCATGGAACTGTTTGGATATCTGAAACAGGAAAGATTATTCTTAAATTACCTGATGCAATTCTCTTGACATTACCCATACTCCAACTCTTTCTAAAATTGTCCCCTGCTTCTGCAATTTTGTGCCTTTGCTTATAGCTCCTGCCCCTGGGAACACCATTTCTAGTCACTATTTCTTCCATGAAAGTGGTTTGAATGTTTCTCTCACTGATTGCCACTTCCAGGAATTTTTCCTTTATATTCCCATTGCAGTTTGCTGTTTGGGACACAGCATGACTACCTTCATCGCATTCGGTCTTAATCAGTTATTTGTGTTTATAAATCACATTCTGCAACTGAGTACAAACTCCTAAGGGTAGAGGTGTGGTCTTTGCACCTGGTGGATCAACTCGAGTTGACCTGAACTGAGTCTTTAGGTAAGGCTACCGATTCTTACTGCCAAGCTCAGCTAACTTTCATGGAGCCTAGAAGCAGCCCAAGGGAAGGTATGATTTGGCCTGTCCTTGTTCCATTTTCATTAGGGCAGTGGTTTTCAACTTTTGTGGATTTTTGGAATCACCTAGCAAACTTAAAAAAAAAAACAAAAAAACCAATGCCTGCCTCCCACCCCTAGAAATTCAGATATAATTGGTCTTGGGTATGAGCTGGACCCCAGGATTTGTTCAGCCTCCTGGGAGTTTAAGTGTGCAGCCATGGATGAGATCCACTGATGTGGTGGAAGTGAAGTTTGCTTGCCCCTTTGTAGGCATTACAGTTTTATTTTCAGCTCTTTATTTTTACAGCAGGCAACTGACCTCACATTATTTCATTTTGTCTGGTCCTGGCAGCTAGGCTAGCCCCTGCAAAGACTGACACTGTGGAAGGGGACTGAAATTCATGTTCACTTAAAAAATATCTTACTTTTGAACATCCCTTGGTGTGGATGTAAGCATTAACATGATTATGGTTGTCCTGCCTATAGTCTGAAATTCCAATGCTCAAATTAATTTTTCTGTTAATTTTGAGATTAGAGGATTTAGAATTTGACAAAGATTTCTAGCCCTCACTATTTTGCATCTAAGAGGTTCCTATTTTTGAGATGCTAAAACTGTGCAATGATACATATGGCAAGTCCACAACACCTTTCATGGTCCAACCTGACCATACCAAATTGACTGTCTCCATATTCTTTCTGATTGCTACTTGTACAATCAGGCATAATCTTGCAGTGTTACACATTTATTTCATGTAATTGGGTCCTCATGGATACAGAATAACTGAACTATTTCAGGTAGGAATATAAAGCAACTGTATTTGGCCCTTTTGGAGAACAAACAGTGCCATTCACTCCTTTGAAATGTTGTTTTATCTGAGCATTACTCTGGTACTAACCATGATTACCACAGACCAGAATATGACTTGACTCTTAACAATGGTGGGAGGCCCTGTTACTAAACCCTTTTGTCTTTGGTTGTGGAAACCTCTCCTTTGGTCATTTCCTGTCCTATGTCTAATGTTTGAGTTATTTGACCATTTTAAGATGTGCTATAGTTGGAGCTTAAATAAGTTTCAGGTCCCTAAGAGGTGTCTGGTGTCCTGTGATGGTTCAGGCCTTTGAAGTTTCTTAGACCAGAATTCATATCCTGACTCTTGCTCTAATTATTTCATCTCTTTGAGCATGGTTTCTCCTCCTTTGTAAAATGGAGATAATAGAATATAACCTAATAGAGCCGCTCTGCACATTAAATGAAAAAATATGTCTAAGTGCTTCATGCCACATCTGATTTACGGGACCCTTCCATAAGAAATAATAGATGTTATTTAGTTCTATTTTCTAACCCTCAATCTCAAGTTACATTTTCCAATTATTTCCACCAGTAAAGGAAATTTGGACTATAAATGCTGACTCTGGCCAACTTGGTTTCAAACTGTTGTGACCATTTCCAAAGACAATTTGAATAATAAAGAATCCACATGTTTTGAAAAACCATTCCCTTGCAGATCAAGGATGACTACACCATTCAGAAAAATTACATAGGAACTAACTCATGAAAAGGAAATGTACTCTGCCCTCTTTTTCATAGAAAGTTCCCAGTAATAATTAGATCATAGCCTCATTTTTATGGTCAAAGTCAGGAAGATGTTTGAATTCCCCAATGATGGTAACTTTGTTTTCATGAAGCTGCTGCAATATAAACCAAAAGTCATCACCAGTGATAGGAATATGGGTTTACAATTGAAATGTACCCAGCGAATACATCTGTTAAACACCAAGATTCTTACAGACTTATTTAGCATTGAATCAAAGAATAGCACTAAGCTTATAAACACTGTAAAATTCTCCTAGAGAGATAAAGGCTATAAGCTGTTAGAAAAAGATTATGCCGTTATTCAATAGTTGTTGAATGATAATAGGCTGTTGTTATAATTTATTTGTTTTACCTGTTTCATCATTAAGAACCTACTCTGTGTTTCATAATTCCAAAATTAAAGGCCTCAGCTTCTAGGGTTTGTATGTACCTTCTAAAACAAGTCCATGATTGCTGAGAGCAATTCAGTGGAAACAACTTCCTTTCTTATTCCACGGCTTCCTTTAATTAATGTTATAAAGTGGTTTCAATGTGTTAAAAAGTTCCCCTCACTAAGTGGAGAGTTCATAAATGCACCTATGTATAGTTGGAAACTTAATGCGAGTTTAAAGGTAGCCTTTGAATTCAGTGTAAAAATGATTATTTAATGAATTATGTTAATGTAACTGTAATCAATCTTGAGAAATGTCTATTTTGCGCCAATGCAAAAAAAATAAAGTACACATAGATTAACAACCTACATCTTAAGAAAGAAACTTACTAGAATAAATTTCAGGATAATACTTGTATAATCAGGTAGGTGGGAAGATTTTGGATGGATATTAGATTTAACTAAAATATGGCAAATGGGAGAAAGACAACATATTTGACAATCAGAGGGTTAAAATTGAAATATGTAAAGACCTCTATAGATAAATGGACAAAGGACATAAATAGAAAAGTCGTAAAAGAGGAAACACAAATGACCAACACGTTTATGAAAAGATCTCCAGTTATCAGGAAAACAAAAATAAAAATAAAATGTAATTTTATTTTCCATGCATTTGACTGGCCAAATATTTTTTCCTTAATGATAACAACCAAGTGCTGGCGAAAGTATAAAGAAACTAGTACTGTCACATAATGCATATGGGAATGTGAATTTTGATCATCTGTTTTTGGAGAATGACCCAACGCTAGCTATTGATAAGATTTAAAATTATCTATCCCTTTGAATCACTAACCCCATGCTGGGGAATCTTTCTTCTGGAACGTGAATTTTGATCATCTGTTTTTGGAGAGTGACCCCCTAGCTATTGATAAGATTAAAATTGTCTATCCCTTTGAACCACTAACCCCACTTTGGGGAATCTTTCTTACAGAAACAGAAATACCAATATTTGAGGATATTTACATAAGGATTTCTATGATAACTATGTTAGTAGTGGTAAAAACCTAGAAACAATCTGAATTCTTATGAGTAGTAAAATGATTGCATAAATTATGAAGCATATATAATAAGGGTTTTTATGAGAGCAATAAAAGAATGAATCATGTCTATGCATATTTATGTGGAAGGATGTTCATGATATATTTTCAAGTTAAAAACCAACAAAACACAAAAGCATAGAGAACATTGTGAAAAACACAAAACTGTAATCATTGATTATGTAAGGAAATAAAATTGAAGATTAATAACCATTTTTTCATCTGTAGTGATTTTAGAATTATTTGACACACAACTTGGAAAAAAACGAATACATTCCATGAAGAATTTTAAGACACTTTCCCTCCTGGGCAGGCATTCTCTCTTTTTTTTTAATATAATTTATTTTCGTATCATTAATCTACAATTACATGTGCAATATTATGGTTACTAAACTACCCCTTCATCAGGTCCCCCCACCAACCCCATTACAGTCACTGTCCATCAGCATAGTGAGATGCTATAGAGTCACTACTTGTCTTCTCTGAGTTGTAAAGCCCTCCCCGAGCCCCCCCCAACATTATGTCTGCTAATCGTAATGCCCCTTTTTCCCTCTTATCCCTCCCTTCCCACCCATTTTCCCCAGTCCCTTTCCCTTTGGTAACTATTAGTCCGTTCTTGGGTTCTGCGACACAGCTGCTATTTTGTTCCTTCAGTATTTTTTCTTTGTTCTTATACTCCACATATGAGTGAAATCATTTGATACTTGTCTTTTTCGGCTTGGCTTATTTCACTGAGCATAATACCCTCTAGCTCCATCCATGTTGTTGCAAATGGTAGGATTTGTTTTCTTCTTATGGCTGAATAATATTCCATTGTGTATATGTACCACCTCTTCTTTATACATTCATCTACTGATGAACACTTAGGTTGCTTCCATTTCTTGGCTATTGTAAATAGTGCTGCAATAAACATAGGGGTGCATCTGTCTTTTCAAATTGGGCTGCTGCATTCTTACGGTAAATTCCTAGGAGTGGAATTCCTGGGTCAAATGGTATTTCTATTTTGAGTTTTTTGAGGAACCTCAATACTGCTTTCCACAATGGTTGAACTAATTTGCAGTCCCACCAGCATTGTAGGAGGGTTCCCTTTTCTCCACATCCTCGCCAACATTTGTTGTTGTTTGTGTTTTGGATATTGGCCATCCTCACTGGTGTGAGGTGATATTGTGGTTTTAATCTGCATTTCTCTGATGATTAGTGATGTGGAGCATCTTTTCATGTGCCTGTTGGCCATCTGAATTTCTTCTTTAGGGAAGTGTCTAGTCATGTCCTCTGCCCATTTCTTAATTGGATTATTTGCTTTCTGTTTGTTAAGGTGCATGAGTTCTTTATATATTTTGGATGTCAACCCTTTATCAGATACGTCATCTATGAATATATTCTCCCATACTGTAGGATGTCTTTTTGTTCTACTGATGGTGTCCTTTGCTGTACAGAAGCTTTTCAGCTTGATATAGTCTCACTTGTTCATTTTTGCTTTTGTTTCCCTTGCCCGGGGAGATATGTTCATGAAGAAGTCGCTCATGTTTATGTCCAAGAGATTTTTGCCTATGTTTTTTTCTAAGAGTTTTATGGTTTCATGACTTACATTCAGGTCTTTGATCCACCTTGAGTTTACCTTTGTGTATGGGGCTAGACAGTAGTCCAGTTTCATTCTCTTACATGTAGCTGTCCAGTTTTTCCAACACCAGCTGCTGAAGAGGCTGTCATCTCCCCATTGTATATCCAAGGCACTTTTATCAAATATTAATTGACTGTATATGTTTGGGTTAATGTTTGGATTTTCTATTCTGTTCCACTGGTCTGTGGGTCTGTTTTTGTGCCAATACCAAATTGTCTTGATGACTGTGGCTTTGTAGTAGAGCTTGAAGTCAGGGAGCGTAATTCTCCCTGTTTTATTCCTCCTTCTCAGGATTGCTTTGGCTATTCGGAGTCTTTTGTGGTTCCATATGAATTTTAGAATTATTTGTTCCAGTTCATTGAAGAAAGCTGTTGGTAGTTTGATAGGAATTGCGTTGAATCTGTAGATTGCTTTAGGTAGTATAGCTATTTTGACAATATTTATTCTTCCTAGCCAAGAGCATGGGATGCATTTCCATTTGTTAGTGTCTTCTTTAATTTCTCTTAGGAGTGTCTTGTAGTTTTCAGAGTACAGGTCTTTCACTTCCTTCATTAGGTTTATTCCTAGGTATTTTATTCTTTTTGATGCAATTGTGAATGGAATTGTTTTTCTGATTTCTCTTACTGTTAGTTCATCGTTAGTGTATAGGAAAGCAACAGATTTCTGTGTGTTAATTTTGTATCCTGCAACTTTGCTGAATTCAGATATTAGTTCTAGTAGTTTTGGAATGGAATCTTTAGGGTTTTTTATGTACAGTATCATGTCATCTGCAAATAGTGACAATTTGACTTCTTCTTTACCAATCTGGATGCCTTGTATGTCTTTGTTTTGTCTGATTGTCGTGGCTAGGACCTCCAGTACTATGTTGAATAACAGTGGAGAGAGTGGGCATCCCTGTCTTGTTCCCGATCTTAGATGAAAAGCTTTCAGCGTCTCGCCACTAAGTATGATGTTAGCTGTGGGTTTGTCATATATAGCCTTTATGATGTTGAGGTATTTGCTGTCTGTACCCATTTTGTTGAGAGTTTTAATCATGAATGGATGCTGAATTTTGTCAAATGCTTTTTCAGCATCTATGGAGATGATCATGTGGTTTTTGTTCTTTTTGTTGATGTGGTGGATGATGTTGATGGATTTTCGAATGTTGTACCATCCTTGCATCCCTGGGATGAATCCCACTTGATCATGGTGTATGATCCTCTTGATGTATTTTTGAATTCGGTTTGCTAATATTTTGTTGAGTATTTTTGCATCTACGTTCATCAGGGATATTGGTCTGTAATTTTATTTTTTGGTGAGGTCTTTGCCCAGGTTTTGGTATTAGAGTGATGCTGGCTTCATAGAATGAGTTTGGAAGTATTCCCTCCTCTTCTATTTTTTGGAAAACTTTTAGGAGAATGGGTGTTATTTCTTCTCTATATGTCTGGTAGAATTCAGAGGTGAATCCATCAGGTCTGGGGGTTTTGTTTTTGGGTAGTTTTTTGATTACCGATTCAATTTCGTTGCTGGTGATTGGTCTGTTTAGTTTTTCTATTTCTTGCTTGGTCAGTCTTGGAAGGTTGTATTTTTCTAAGAAGTTGTCCATTTCTTCTATGTTTTCTAGCTAGTTAGCATATAGATTCTCATAATATTCTCTTATAATTCTTTGTATTTCTGTGGGGTCTGTCGTTATTTTTCCTTTCTCATTTCTGATTCTGTTTATGTGTGTAGATTCTCTTTTTCTCTTAATAAGTCTGGCTAGGGGTTTATCTATTTTGTTTATTTTTTCAAAGAACCAGCTCTTGGTTTCACTGATTGTTTCTATTGTTTTATTCTTCTCAATTTTATTTATTTATTCTCTGATCTTTATTATGTCCCTCCTTCTGGTTACTTTGGGCCTCATTTGTTCTTCTTTTTCCAATTTCAGTAATTGTGTCTTTAGACTATTCATTTGGAAATGTTCTTCCTTCTTTAAATAGGCCTGGATTGCAATATACTTTCCTCTTAGAACTGCCTTTGCTGCGTCCCACAGAACTTGTGGCTTTGTGTTGTTGTTGTCATTAGTCCCAAATATTCTTTGATTTCTTTTTTGATTTGGTCGTTAACCCACTGATTAATTAGGAGAATGTTGTTAAGTCTCCATGTATTTGTGAGCCTTTTTGATTTCTTTCTAAAATTTATTTCTAGTTTTATACCTTGGTTATCTGAGAAGTTGGTTGGTAGGATTTCAATATTTTTGAAATTACTGAGGTTCTTTTTGTGGCCTAGTATGTGGTCTATTCTGGAAAATGTTCCATGTGCACTTGTGAAGAATGTGTATCCTGTTGCTTTTGGGTGTAGAGTTCTGTAGATGTCTGTTAGGTCCATCTGTTCTAGTGTGTTGTTCAGTGCCTCTGTGTATTTACTTATTCTCTGTCTGGTTGATCTGTCCTTTAAAGTGAGTGGTGTGTTGAAGTCTCCTAAAATGAATGCATTGCTGTCTATTTCCTCCTTTAATTCTGTTAGTATTTGTTTCACATATGCTGGTGCTCCTGTGTTGGGTGAATATATATTTATAATGGTTATATCTTCTTGTTCGACTGACCCCTTTATCATTATGTAATGTCCTTCTTTATCCCTTGCTACTTTCTTCGTTTTGAAGTCTATTTTGTCTGATGCAAGTACTGCAACACCTGCTTTTTTCTCCTTGTTGTTTGCATGAAATATCTTTTTCCATCCCTTCACTTTTAGTCTGTGTATATCTTTGTGTTTGAGGTGAGTCTCTTGTAAGCAGCATATAGATGGGTCTTGCTTTTTTATCCATTCTGTTACTCTGTGTCTTTTGATTGGTGCATTCAGTCCATTTACATTTAGGGTGATTATTGATAGATATGTACTTATTGCCATTGCTGGCTTTAGATTCGTGGTTACCAAAGATTCAAGGGTTGCTTCTTTACTATCTAACAATCTAACTTAACTTTCTTGTTACGTAATTGTAAACACCATCTGGTGTTTCTTTATTTCTCTCCCTTCTTATTCTTTCTCCTGCATTCTTTATATTCTAGGTGTTTTATTCTTTGCCTTTAGTTAGTATTTGGATGGTCTGCTTTCTTTGCTATGATTTTATTTTCTCTGGTGACATCTTCTTAGCCTTAGGAGTGCTTCCATCTAGAGCAGTCCATTTAAGATATCCTGTAGTGGTGGTTTATGAGAGGCAAACTCTCTCAACTTTCATTTGTCTGGAAATTGTTTAATCCCTCCGTCATATTTAAGTGATAATCGTGCTGGATACAATATTCTTGGCTCAAGGCCCTCCTGTTTCATAACGTTAAATATATCATGCCATTCTCTTCTGGCCTGTAAGGTTTCTGTTGAGAAGTCTGATGATAGTCTGATGGGTTTTCCTTTGTAGGTGATCTTTTTTCTCTCTCCAGCTGCCTTTAATACTCTGTCTTTATCTTTGAACTTTGCCATCTTAATTATTATGTGTCTTGGTGTTGTCTTCCTTGGGTCCCTTGTGTTGGGAGATCTGTGGGCTTCAGTGGACTGCGAGACTATTTCCTTCCCCAGCGAGGGAGAGTTTTCAGCAATTATTTCTTCAAAGACACTTTCTATCCCTTTTTCTCTCTCTTATTCCTCTGGTACTCCTATAATGCGAATATTGTTCCGTTTGGATTGGTCACACAGTTCTCTTAATATTCTTTCATTCCTAGAAATCCTTTTATCTCTCTCTGCCTCAGCTTCTCTGTATTCCTGTTCTCTGATTTCTATTCCATTAACAGTCTCTTGCATCTCATCCATTCTGCTGTTGAGCCCGTCGATCGCTTGTCTGATTTCTTCATTGTCTTTCCTCAGTTCCCTCACTTCCTCCCTCAGCTCTTGCACATTTCTCTGTAGGTCCATCAGCATGGTTATGACTTTTATTCTGAATTCTTTTTCAGGAAGACTGCATTTCCATCCCTTCAGGCTCCCTCTCTGGGGTTGTCTGGTTGATTTTGGTCTGAACCATATTCCTCTGTCTTTTCATGGCTATAGAAGTGTTCGCTGGTAGTTGCTACGTATGTCAGCTGGGCTCTTTAAGATTGGAGTAGATTCTGTGGGGATGCTGTAGGTGGCGCTGTTGCCCCACTATTCTGCACCCGTGGCCGCGCCACTCTGCAGGGCCCTTTATAGCTGTGGCTGGGGTGGGAACGAATGGGAAGCTGTTGATCTCAGTGAGAAGTGTAAGTACGGCCACGCTTCCCCAGTTGCCAGCTAAGGCGTCCGAAACTCCCCAGGACTCCCAGCCTCCTGGACTGAGTGTGCCGTGGTGATCCGGCTCCTCCGCTGGGCTCCTGTCTCTTTAAGACCGCTGAAGAATGAGTGCACTTTTTTTTTTCCTTCCTGGGAGCCATCTGCAAGCACCCTGGCGTGTTCCCCGCTCAGATCCTGCCTCTCTTTCTCTCCAATCTCCGCTACACTGCGCAATGTGCCCGCGCAGATCACTGGGGCTGGCTACTTCACAGGGTTTACTTCCACTCCCTCCCAGCTCTGTATCCTCTCCTCCCGCCGATGCACTGGGGTGGGGGAGTTCTCGGGTCCCGCCGGGTCGCGGCTCCGTATGTTACCCACCTCGTGGGGTGCCAAGTCCTGTCGGGTGTAGCTGCACGCTGTGGGCTTTCCTGTGTATCCCAGTCTTTCCTTTAGGAATAGTTGTATTTGCTGTGTTTTCGTAGATAAATATAGTGTTGGGAGGAGATTTCTGGTGCCCCGCTCACGCCGCCATCTTCCCAGAAGTCTCAAGAATCTTACATTTTTAACTTCCTACATTTGCTGTCTCGGTGAAGGCCCTGTCACTCAGACGTGGAGACCGTCAACTGACACTAGTTGGACTGCAGAGTTCACATCCCTCTCTTCCTTTTTTCTGGTGCTGAAACCCAGGAGCGGGAGCCAAGAGCACAGGCTCTTTTGCAGCCTGGGAAGCAGCTCCTTGTAAACCTCCCTGTACAGTGTATTCTGCCTCTCTAGCGTTCACCTTCCAGCTGCCTGGGCTGACCGGAAGCCCCGCCTCCAGACCGTACTCCGCCACTCCTCTGAGAGCCTCCGTCGCCACCGAGGTCCGTATTGCCTGAACAGTCTCGGCCTCTAATACAAAAGCGTGAGCCACAGCAAGGGAGAAGCCCATTTTCTCTTTCTTAAAGCTATTTTGTGGGTTGAGCAAGGAGGTCTCATTAAAGCCCATAAAGAGAACAAACACTTCCCTTTCTGAATATTTTATTTGTTCTTTATTTCTGTAAATCAAAGAAGCAACACAAAACTGTGCCCCTCTTATCAACCTTAACCATTTTAAGCATTTTCTTTTTACTGTTTTAGTTCTTTTTGAAGATATTCAGGTTCTTAATAGTACAAGATGTTTTACTGTTTTAGAGAGCGAGAATAGGTAAGCGAACTGTTTCTTCACCTGACTTGATTCTCTAGCTCCTGGTTTCGGTGCTAGAGTGCTTGCCTCTACTGCCTCTGTAGCCACAGAACTTTGCATGACTGACTCTACAGTTTACCGGTCATGTCTTCCTGAGAACATCGTTTTGATGTCTCAGAGCCCAGTTTTCTCAACTTTAAAATGGATTTGGCAGTGTCTACTGCATTTACTTCAAAATCAGAAGGAGATAATGATGTTGAAAGCCATGCACATATTAGAGGGGAGCATGCATTAATTCTTCCTGGATGATTCACTTTGCCTTTTATCTTTTTTTACTCAGAAAGCTCCTTACTAGATTTAATTCAGTGAAACAAACTGGTGTGACTCTACATACCATGCTACTGAGATCGAAAATGAAAACCATATAAAAAGCCACGGACCCTGCCATTAAGGACGGCTCTCTGGTTATGAAGATACATGGCACCTCACGAATATTTTTTCACTTTTCCCACCTCTGGCACTAACTACCATGGCTTACAAAAGACAGGCTCTTGTGATAGCATTAGATATTTGCTGTCCGCCGGGGAGCAGTGTGTACAGTTATCATGGCGCATGCGTACACTCGATCATAAGAAATGGGCCATTTTGGAAATGGAGTTTATACTTATCTATTAGGGTGCTATGCTGTAAAGCCTTCACAGAGAATAGTCTCTGTGCCCGGCCATGTTGGTATTAGAGAGTATAGAACCACATCTGACTGGATGGGCTGTTTTCAGTTTTGCTTCTTCAGTAGACGGGCAGCTTTGGGTGGATGATGTGCTGGTCCCAGTTTGGAGGGCATGATGCTTTAGCAGGTATACGCGAGTCAGGCCGTAGGTGCAGGGTGACACATCTCTCTTCAGGATTTATGCTTTTTCCTGTTTGTTTCTTGTGCCCGTCAGCATCCAGCATCTCCCCTCACCTTGCTGGTGGCAGGGGGGTGCAGCCTGCAGCTCACCCTCCCACCCCCAGGGCACCCTGGAACCAGGCTTGTGGGTGGCTTCTCCTGAGATTTGGCAGTACCAGCCCGCAACGCCCTGCAGGGGAGGCAAAATTTTAGCTCTACCATCTAGCGCTTTTCATCTGGGCCTGAGAATTCAACTGACCTAAGACAGGTTAACAGAAGAAAGGCACATATATTTATGTTTTATATTACATGGGGGCCTTCATAAGGAAATGAAGACCTAGAGAAACTTGTGCAAAGCCTGAGTACTTTTATGTTAGATTGAACAAAGAGGGGCAATTGTGGAAAAGTAAAATATATGGGGAGGCTAAAGGAAGTTAAGAATTATTTTAATAAAATTTGTACCCAAGGCTTTGACTCCCTGCTGAAGGTGTCTTCTTCTGGCATAGGGAGCAAGGACATATTTCACATGGGAATTTTTATCTCTTGCTTTTCAGAAGGGAAAGGGAATATTAGAATGCCCATTTTGCATTTGATGATTACTTTCTTTTTAGTGCCGTTAGCTCAAAATAATTCTTATGGCCAAATGCATATTGTGATGATTGTGATGTGGCATATTCTTCTACCCTCTAACCCCTTCCTCAGAGTTCTTGGTCCCTGTAACTTGGGGGTCTCCTCCACCATTCCTCAAGGTGCAGGTTGCTGCTCTGCAGGGGGCATTCCTCCAAGCTTCTAAGTTTCAATGACCAAAACTTGTTCCCTTTGTCCACTAGCCCGTAGAGTGGCAGCTGCTTCATGCTTTAACTGCCTATATAACCTTTCAGTCCTCCAAAACCTGTTTAACCGATCCCTTCTATCACGTCTTTATTTAGAATAACTGTGGTGGTTTCTGCTCACCTTTCTTGACGCTGATTAACACAGCACTCAATAGAGGGAATTCCCGTTTCTGTCAAATTGCTAGAGCCTCCCCAAATTTACATATAATTGGTGATCTTTTCTGCCAAATTAATGATTTTCAAAATGAACCCTGTATGTCCCAGAGCAAACCATCTAAGCATGATGATGAATTAAGGATAGAAGCAGAGAAGATGCAAGAAAGATGCCTTACTCTTCCTCACTACAGACAGCTGTCCTTTAATTTTTCCCATATTGTGTTTTTGCATAAGATTTACGTTAAAGGGTTCCAAGGATATTCTCCCTACACAATGGATTTACTTTACAAGAATGTAATAAGATACCATTGTCTGGCCATTTGATCGAAACTTTTTCTGTCCTTCTAGACATAAATTCTCCCTCCTCTGAATGTCAATAAGTATGTTGGTATTTTTATTATCACATTCATCATTTTCTACTTAATGATAGGGTTACATTCTTCATCTGTACTAGAATGTTCTCTCCACAAAGGCAAGAAATAGCTCTGTATCATTAATGAGCATTGAACCAGAACAAAGAAATCCTTAGACTGAGTCCTTATAGTATTGTATGTATCCCCTGTATTATTGTAGGCAAGTTAATTAATCCTCCTTTTTAGCCTGTTGCTTTATTTTAATACAAGGATAACAATATCTAGCTTGCACAAATTGTGTCATCATTTGAAGCTTAAGTGAAACACTGCTTAATTTATTAGTTTTGCAAACCTCCCCACTGTATACAGTCTAGCGTTTCCATACAGTTGGCCCTCAGTAAATGCCTATTAAATAAAATAGTGTTTTACTGTCTAGTTACTATTGTTATTTACTATCCTAAAACTTGGTGTCTTCAAATAGCAACCTTAGGTGTTATCCTGAATTGTTATATATTTTATTTATGCATGAAAGGTATAAACAAAGATTTTTTAATGTAAAAACAACCAAGCTGTACACCTCTTTGGGTAAACTTGTGTAAAAATAAGATTTTGTTTTTGTTTTAGTACTAGAACTAGATTAACCTTATTTACATTTTTTGTTAAACATAGAACTGGTGGAATTTTTCTTTTACTCTGTGGACAAATCAAAATCACAGATACCGCCCAAATTATGTTGGAATCCTTGTAGGTGAAAATGATATATCTGTAAAAGCTACATGAAATCTTGTTTCCAGATGGAGTTCCCTTCTTGCCAATTCTGGGAATAGTCCAAAGAGTTTCCCCTTAGAAACCATCTAGGTGAAGTGGAAATTTACACGTGGAAAATTACTGGAGAGAATGCTTGTGAAATGTGAAGGTATAACTTTTGTATAGACAGAGCACACATTCACAGATACTTTATGAATGCCTGCGGGATATCTAATAATAACACAAGTTCTCACTGTGTTTGCTTTTTTCCAAAAAGTATAGACCATCAAAAATTAACTGCACCTGAGGAATATATTTCAAAATGAAGTTTTTACTTAAGGGTAATTGAAAATAGTCTAAAATCAAAAGTGATGAGAACCTCTTAAATTTTTTTTTTTAGTTTTCTTTTGCCTTTATTCTTTTATATATATATATATATATGAAACTCTTACGAAGCTTTCACATGAAAAAACAACGTGGTTGCTACATTCACCCATATTATCGTGTCTCCCCCATACCCCATTGCAGTCAGAGAACCCCTTACATTTGTATAACATTTACTTTTCAAGGCCTTGTCAGACAGGAAAAGACAGTGCTATCACTCTGATATTTGGATGAAGAAGCACATAGTACAGCTGTGCTATTTTGAATGCACAAGAGGTATATTGGTTTTGTTGATGCCTTGGTTTATTTGTTGGTTTGAAAGCCAACTTGAATTTTATTCTACCTTAGGTTTGGTAAAAAGGAAAGCCATATTTACGTCTGAAAAGAGTTGTTTTTTATAATATATGTGAGGCACAATTTTGTATTTGTACAAAAGAGACTAACATCTGCCTTAAGGATGCTGTGATTTCCACTTTGGGTAGTTTTCGCTTTCACGTGGTAAACGTTGATGGTCCATGCCAAGTACGACCAAGCAAGTGGTTCTCAAACTTATCCACAAAAAGGATTTTTTGGTAATGTCAAAATGAAGTCCACAGGTCTCTATTCTATATTAATGAAAAGACAACTGTGAACTCTATAATGCTTTACAAAGTATTTGCGTTTTATTAACTGCAATGAATGCATACATTTGTAAAGTAGCAACATATACATGAGTGAAGCATTCTATTCATGCTAAGGGCAAGTCTTGGTACATGTATGGGTTCCCAAAACTCTTGAAATAACCTTGAAGTCCCCTAAGAGTTCATGAGTAATAGGTCAGCAAACTCTGGCACAAACAGGGAAGGTCAATATGCTGTATCTCATGTGTCAATAGCCAATAGGGAGGAATGGCTGCTTGAAGGCCTGTGTTGAAAAGGATTCTAAGCCCAACAGCAAAAGAGTTCGGTTATCAACTAGCCATGTCACCAAAGAAGGGGAGACTTGGTGCAGAAGAGCCAAATATTTGCCATACCTGACTTAGACTGGGTAGTTCACTTAATTGGCTTATCCCAGGAAAGGACAGCAGAGAGAGTCACTAATTTATAGATAAAACAAAGGCTTATGCTAAGAAGATATTCATTTAACTCTGCTCCAAAAATAAATAATGTCTGCTTAAAATACACATTTAAGAACAAGTTAAGTGTACTGGATATTTCATCCCAAACCTACCCTGCTATGAAACACCTTGTCCTTGCTCCCTCCACCTGAGAAAATCCTCTATTTTCTCTAAAGGAAAATTGAATATTTTATTATTTTCAACATTTTTTCATTAGTCATTGTTTTATGATTTAGTCTTAAGGACCACATTTTAGTCACTTGATGAGAGACTGGCTTCGCATCAGTTGACAGTTGTTGGTGATGCAACCGTCCTATACAGCTTGTTGGTTTATTCCTATTGGCTGTTCTCTTAAAAGACAAGTCCATCACTGAGACCATTTACTCAGAAACAGGAGTGGATGGGGATATGGAGGAAAGCATGTGGTCAGTGAACTAGCCCACCTTCTTTACTGATTTTTAAAATATTTTTAGAGAAAAAAAATGCCAGTGATATATTTAATTTATATACTAACCATTCCTAGAGTGTCCCAGTTCCTTCTAAAATTCTTCTGCTATAGCTTTATTCCAGAGCATGTTGAAAAAAATTAAACATAACCACATCATTCTTGTTTTAATGTCCTTTTCTCCCAGTCCTGAACTCATCATAATTGCCCTGCTTTTCTGAAAAATGCTCTTTCTGTTCCTATGTACATGTTCAGCCATGAATTATCTTCCAAAGATACATCTTAAAATATCACCTCCTTTGCCATCCCTGAAAATTGACTGCTCTGCCTCCAGGCTGCCTTTGTTTCTACCTTCATTATTGCTCTTCTTGAAAAGTGTATTTTTCACTTGGGCTGCTTGAGGGCAGGGTGCATGTCTTAGTCATTGTATCATGAATGCCTAGAACTGTGAGTGGCTCATGGTAAATGCCCCAGAAGCACTGCTCAGGTCTGACACTCAGCACAGAGAGACTTGATGGACTCTGACTCCCTTTCTACCCTCAGCATATTCCCCCCTAAAAGCTGGTTTGTGTTGTTTCCTTTTCTTGATACTCTGTTTCCCCATTCTTGGAGGTACATAACTTTTTTGTACTCTGCATTAAGAATCATAAAGATATCTTACTTTTTCAAAACACCTTAAAGTGAAGTCCCCTTATAAGAAGAATGAGGCCTTTTTTTCTTACATTTTTCAAGTGTAAAGTTATCACAATGTATTTTGTATTCCTTTATTGCCATGATATATCATATCTTGAGAATAGTTTTTGACTTTCAACATGAAAAGGAAACATACTAAACCATACCCCCAGAGGGTAGCCAGGCAGGGTGGAAGTGATGTTTTAGCCATAATTCTGTCTGTGTGAAGAGCTTTCAGGTGACCTGGCTTCACTGAGGTTCTGGCCAGGCTGTCAGACAAGTGCTTGGCAGTGCCCAGATGGGTTTCCCAGAAAAAGCAGAATTTTCTCTGGTAATTTTAAGAACAGAGAGATACCCATTCCTCTGGGCTCCTTGAGGAGAGGTCCTTTTCAGGGCTGTCCACAGAAACCAGCAAGCAGGGTGATGTCTCAGATTCTTCTCTTAGTGGGTAAGGCTTGAGAAAAAAGGACATGCCTGCAGATGGGGAAGAAGGAGTTGACATCAGACTGGTCCTGAGCAAAAGTAGGTGGTATTTCATCAACATCTAAAACCTCGCATGAAGCTCTGTCTTCCATCTTGAGCCATATCCACACGTAGTTCCATATGCCTACCGTACCTTCAGTGGCCTCTCTTCCTTTGCACCCTATAAAGGTGCCTCCTATGGCTACTCTTTTGCTTAGTCCAGCTAGAAATATTTTCTGAGTCCATACCACGTCAGACACTGTCCTAAGCCCTGTGGGCACTTTGGTGAATAAGAAACACATGGCACCAGGTCTCATAGCGTCTTTACTCCAGGGAGGAGAGAGAGATGGAAGTAAACAAGTTAAGTGACTTAAGGTCCTTACCTTCCATGAATTCTAAAGGAAATTAAAAAGAATTATGTAATAGATACTTTAAGTCACTTACTATATGAACTATTCAACCTTCTTCTTTACTGGTTTTTAAATAGAGTGTGTGTGACTATGAAGAGGTAGATGTGATGGGGAAAGATGACTTTAACTTTGATCCAAGACTTGACCGGTCAGAAAAAGTAAAGGTCTGATGAGCAGGTCTGCATAGGTAAATGCCTGTGTGTTTATTCTCTCTTGGGTTCATTTATTCATTCATTCAATCAGTCACCAGGAACGCTTTCATCTATTTAATCTCCCTGTCTGTCATTATGATAACATTGACTAGACAGCCTCCGAATTAGTTTAGCCCTGGGATTATATGCAGTCATTTAAGTTCATTAATTCACTCATTCATTCAGGCACTGTGTTGGCACTTTTACCTGGCCATAGCTGTTGGTATGGGCCAAATGTTGGTAAAAGAACACCGTGGTGTGACTTACTTACAATTTTACAACTCTGACATATTTATGAAACAGATCAGCATGTAGCGAAATGTCCAAAATTGTTAAGCTCTTCAAATGCGATTTGACCCATAGACATATCATCGGCACCATTGTGCTCCTCGTTCATTGCCATCCTTTCCCTCTGTGTTACTTCTAGGTCATAAGAATTCCAAGATAAGTTTTTCTCTGATGTGTTTACTGTAAAAAGCTTAAAAGCAAGAGCTTGGAGAAATACTGAGGAAAAAAAAAGAGATTATAGATTATATTATGAATAGAAAATGAATTTTATTTATTTAAACTCATTGTCTGACATTTGATACTCTGTACAAACAGCCCTCCCAAACTGTTTTAGTCCTGATAATGAGTATATTTCATGGCTGGAGTACACACGCTCTTGAAGACTCTAAGGTGTCCTTGGAGCCTATAAAAATTAAAATGTTTACTTATGAAGAGGAGCATTTCTTAGAGGCCCAGCCAGTCCTTAAAGATGTGACCATGATTTGCAGCTGTTTATGGATCATGTACTGGGTGCCAAGTACAGGTAGGCACTGCAGTAAATGCTCTCTCCACCCTGTCATGCTCCATCCACTCTCACCATGACCATGCAGCCAGCCTGGCCTCCACCAGAACCTGTCTTTTTTTCTGGGGGTATTCTCTGATTTCTGGAACTTGCTTTTCTGAAGGCCAGGGCAGGCCAGAATGCCTAGGAACCCACACCTCCACTCTCATACAAGCCACCCTCAGTCTGAGGGATGGGGCTTGGTGGATCACACCCCACTTCCTTTGCTCCTCAGACAAATAAGTGACGTGTCTGTTCTACACCATTTCCCCAAATCCCCTGGCTGGACTGCAGCCCCACTGCTCACAGTGGTGACTTGTTGATAACTACCCTCTATGAGTTTCCTTCTCTTCTGCCTCTCACTTTCCACTTTCCTAACAGAGTTTCTGGGATTGTTCTCCAAGTAAATGACTGGCACTCAAATCTGTGTCTCCAGGTCTGCTTCTGGGGGAGCTACACTGAGACAGGTGCCCTGCAGACATTATCTCAGTTAATCTCTACTACCTTTCCGGGGGAAATGTTATTATCCCCATTTACAGATAAAGAAATAGGCTCAGTGAGGTTAATTAGCTTATCACTTATTCCAAATCCCCTTTCCTTTCTATTTTATTGTGAAGGGACTTGCCATAGTATGGTCTTTGAGGAATGTGCCGCCCTTTGGTTAATGACTTTTGCAGCAGAATAATAAATCAAATATATATTGATTCGAATTGGTGTAGGCATGCTCAAATGCAGGAGGTGGGATTTTGTTCATTCACTCGACAAATATTTAATTTCTCCTATCAAGTGCCAGGCATTCTGGCCTTTCCTGAGTGTACATAGCAAATGAGCATCCATCCTCTGAGAAGAGCCAAATGCATACTAATTTGTGAATGGTTCTTACTAAGATGTTAGAGGTGGTAACGTTGAGATCTTAGGCTACTATTCAAGAAATGTTCACAAGTGGCGAACTGATTTCCAGGCATTCACTCAGATGCCAATTAGGGGGCTGTGTGTCAAAAAGTAGAAACCAGCTTTTTTAAAACTGTTTGGACAGACCTTTTCATTTTATGTTTTCCTTCCACTAGAATCTAAATGGCTTTTGTAGGTAATGAATATCTCTGCCACTGCATTGAATTTGAATAAGGAGTAATGACCAAAATCTGAATATAAATGCAGGATCCACATCAGCTAAGGAAATTGGATACAGGACCCCCTTAAAAAGTAAGTACCCAGCTGAGGAAGTATTGAAAAAGTTAAGAGGATATTTTCCCTATACTTCTATTCAATTAAAAAGAGAGAGAGAAGCTATTGGCTTAAATCAGTAGGAAGAAATTGGCATTTAGCCTCCTTGGCCTCTTAACTACAAATGAAACCAATATCCTGGTGGTGTTTCATTCAGAGCTCTCCAATTATTTCACAGTTGACAAGCGATTTGTACCTTGCTTCAAATTACTCAGAACATATTATGGCATAATCTAGAAAACAGTTTGGCTCTAAAAAAAAGAAAAAAGACTTAAAGAGAGAAGCTCAGAAGTCGTGCAGCCAAAGAGCAGGGAAACCTCAAAAGGTCACCTGGTCACAGAAGTGCCGTCTTTGTTCAAAATGGTGAATCCCACAAACTTTACCTCCTTATTCTTTTCCCATCACCTGTCCCCTGCATTTCTTGCATTCTTTCTACTCTGATATATCTCCTGTATAAAGAGGCCATGGTACTTTGCTTTTGGTTATCTGCCTTCATCTTCTTGTCCGTCAGTCACGTCAACTTCTGGCAAAGTATCAATCACCTGGTCATGGGATAAAACATTGTCCCGCTTGGGATCATTTCCATTTTCTTAGAAATGCTAGAAAATAGAAGAGTATTTAAGACCCACAGAATGAACCTGGAAGAGTGGGATTTCAGGTACATTGAAGGGCTTCCAAAATTAGGGGATGTATTTTTGAAACACATTCTTACCTAGCACATTTCATTTCATTCTAGAGAGCTCTAGAATACGGGACCATTTTCGGGAATGAAAGAAATAAACCTTAAAGACTATGGCTTACAACTATCGATTGACAACTATGTATTTAACACTGGCATGCATTCTGTGGGAGGTAAAAAGAAGAAAAAGTAAGACACAGTCCTGACCCTAAAAGAGATTACCACTGGCTGGAAGACATATAATATGTATGGCAGAAGGATAGATGTTAAAATGTGTTAGCTGGCAGAGTCAGGGATGGGCTGGGGCTGCAGTGGATCTGAAACGAGAGGCAGAATTCATTCACAGAGAGGAAGGAAGTGGTGGATGAGCACAAGTGAAGACTTGGGAGCTGGAATAAACAGGTGCATGTGGAGGCCTGGGATGTGGCTGAACTGGAAGTCCATGCTGGGAGTTAACTGTGTGACACAAGTGGAAAGTGAGGGAAACCAGCCTCTGGTGGACCACAGAGCAGGTGACAGACTTGTGCTGTGTGAAGCAAGTCCCCAGTTATGTCCTGAGGCAGGGGTGCCTGGCAGCTGGGTACAGAATAGGTTGTCTAAATTTTTTGTTTGTTTGTTTAAAATTAAATCATCATCTTGTTTTCCTTCTTTTTTCCAAGTTTTTTTTTCTTCTTTCATTAACAGCAACACCATTATTCAAGGCTTAAATCCCCAGTTGCTTAAAACTATTTTCTTTTGCTCCCACATGCAATTTGTTGACAACTATTTTTGTCTTTTTTCCTCCATATCTGTTATGCCCCTTTTTCCTCTCCTGCTCTCTTCCAACTTAGTTCTGTTTCCAGTTATTTCAATACCTGATTTTAACTTGCTTCTTGCTCCAATGTTCCAATCTTCTCTCCCATAACTAGACTTTCTACAGTGAAGTCCATGCCTTAGGCTTTTTGCTCCCTTGTGCATTTGCTCACATCGCCTCTGCAGAATCTTGCTCCCTATTTCTTGTTCAAATCCTATTATTCTCTGAGGTTTACCATAAATATATTTCTTCTAAGAAGTGTCCTTGATCCTACATTCTCTACCTTTCATTCCCAGTCTGGTAAAGATTTTTCTTGCCCCTAAACTACTAAAACATCTTCTCATACCCTTAGTTTATTGTCTATTCCATAATAGAAAAGAAGATCAAGAATGTAGACTTTTGAGACCAGTCTGCCTAAACTGACCTAGCTGTGTGGCCTTATGCTAGCTACTTAATATTTCTGAATCTCATCTTATTCATCTAAATAATTAGAATAATAAGACCTTGCCTTCAAGTGTATTGAGAGGATTAGAAATGATATATGACACTGCCCCTAACATTGTGTTCAGTCCAGGGACTGCTATTCAGTAGATATTTGTAAATGACAAAGTCTCACTAGGTAGAGTCTGAGATGCTAGACAGTACAAACTACGGCATAGGGTAGGCATTTAAGAAATATTTGCACAGTGAGAGAAAGGGCTGGAATTATAGGAAGCAAAACACCTGCCATCAATTTCCTCCATCAGTTTTATAATCTGTCCACCAGGAGAAAGAGAAGACTAAAGCAGACTAGACGAAAGTCTGAGTCATTTCTCATCTATCAGGGAGTGACTTTTTCCTGAAGACATCCCCTCAAGACAATAGCAACCAGCATTCTAAAATTGCATTTCAATTGTTTGTAGAGACTGCAGCCACCTTTGGCCTGATTTTCTGAATTGAGCATTACATTTTTGGTTTCCCAAGCTTGAGGGAGCTCTACCCTTGCATGCATTTTCAAAAATAATAGCTATTGGTTGTGCTACAGTGATTCTGGCAATTCCCTCAGCTTTCCAACCCTTCTGATATAAATATATCCAGTTTTTAAAAATTTCTTGATTTATTTCCTTTCTCTACTTCCAGTTTGCTTCCCCTTCACAAGAGATACCCAGTTGGGTTTACTTACTAAATTTGTATGTTTTTTTAAGTAGCGTGTTCCCCAGAGGCTAATGGCCAGTTTTCTTTTTCCATCAGTTAAAGAAAACAAAATCAGTTTGTGATCTTTTCTTTTGTTTTTTCTTTTTATGACAGAGATGTGTCTGCATGTTCCAGAGTATGGTTTTTGAGTTTAGCTGCCTAGATCTGAATCCTTACTCAAGCATCTATTAGCTTTGTGAGTTTGGTCAAATTTATGCCATTGTGAACCTCAGTTTGCTACTCCATGAATTGGGTGTAAGAATTGAACCTATTTCATCTGAAGTAGTGTCATTAGGATAACTTCAGTGAAGTAAGGCTATTAAAAGCTCTTGACACAGTGGATAGCACATAGTAAGAGCTCAGTATTTATTAGCTATTAATATTAACACTTACGTATCTTTTAGAACTAGCAACTTCATGATTGATTTTATACTTTTCCTTTCCAGATTATATTTCTATTTATTCATTCTAGGTTTGCTGTTATTTGTT
>JAVSCE010022389.1:0-49959 GCA_032199065.1 Smutsia gigantea | reverse complement strand
TACCTCAGAGGCAAATGTCTGTTTTCAATTTCATTAGCTGAAATACATCTTTAACTATACTTTAATGTATCATCAGGGTATTTTATTTCTGTACTGATCAGGAACTGAAGTTTTTATTATACATATATTTGAATCTTATGTAAATATGTCATGGAATAAGGTTTTATGTTTTTACTGGTCCTTCTTATCTCCAGGCTTACACACATCTATTCATACAAAACTGTATAAGCACAGATACAATTATGGCACAAGTATGCCAGGAAAAATTCAGAAATATTATACTTGATGCAGGCTCATGTAACAGAGTGCCTGCCCACTGTGCCATAACAGGTAACAACACTGCACATCATATGATAAATGACTAAAAATAGTTTTGTTTTTTGTCTGACTGTCATATTTATGCCAAAAAATTCAAGCAAATATGATATTCCTAATAAGTCAACTTTGAAACAAAATAATTCTACTTTCTCCAAAGCTTCCTTAAATTATAAAATGTGGTGTTTAAAAACTGGTATCATTATGCAACTATTTATCGTTGTGAATTAGAATACTGAACTATGCTAATAAAACAAAACAGAAATAAACTGGTTGCTAGAAGTGAAAAGTATTTATTATACTAAGAGGGACCTTAATGCTTAATTTCACACTTTTATGTTCAAAAAATACTAATTTATATATTTTACGTATTGGGATTAAATGTAAAACTTTGGGGAAAATCTGTAAAAGACTGAGTAACAGTGGAGTTGAGAAACTGTCATTGAACAGTCACTGATGGGCTGATATTTTTGTTTAAATTTTTAACTTTCAATTGTAAAATTTTTTACACATAACTTTACTTATTATAAAATATGCAATGTGATCAGGATGTCATCAAGGCACATAAACATTAAGAACACTGAAATGTAATGAAAGAATATTTGAAGCATTTCTACTATAGTAATCAGAACAGTGATCTTTTGAGATGCCTACTGGATTAAAAAGAGTTTTTATATTCTTTACCGCTACAGTATTTACTGTTTTACAGAAAAGCTCTCCTTTTAGGACTCTAAAAATTTACTTGTGCACAAAGGAAATAAAAACAAGATTGGCAAGATAAAAAGTAGATGAAAATTTGTATTTAGGAAGGCATAGTAACACTTACTTACATAAAAATATATTCTGCTCTCCACTCCTTCCTGTAAACAGTGAAAATCTTACCTTTGGCATCCCGTAAAAGAGACTGCCGACCAACACCAAGTAATGTCTGTATTCCAGGAACACTCTGAGGGATCTCCTTATCTAGTAAGGGACCAATCCGCTCACAAATTTTAAGGAGGTAGTCTGGAGGAATGTGTGCATTGGCTGCCACCTATAAAAGCATAAAATAAAGCACAGGAAAACAAATTTGGTTTAAAAACATTATCTTGTCATTACCAAATTGTCCCATCATGTAGCAAAATATAATTTTAAAATAGAGAATTAGTAAAATAACATTTTAAATATTTAAAACTTTAACAAAATTTAAGAAACAGCTACAAATTTTAAGCACATTTAAATGATATAACATTTAAATGACATGGCACTCCAACTTACTTTTATAAGCCCTGACTAAATCATTTGTTTAGCTTTTAATCTTATGAAATAAGTGTTACAAAGCTGCAAAAGTGAGCATGCTTAAAATCAAAGTACAAAGATGATGGGTAAAGTCTACCAGTCCTTGATTTATTCAGTAGTGATTAACTGATCAAGAATGAGGATCTACATTCTATATAAAGGATAAGAATGCAAACAAAAGGTTACTCCTTGTACTGAATTCTCACCTAAAGGACTAACAGTACACATTTGCTTAATAAAGTGGAAGTGTTTTTCCTAAAAAAGTTAAGTGGTTTCCAAAAGAGGATCAAATTAATGATTTAATGAACACCATACTCTATAAACAACTAAGCTTTGTACTTGAAATTCACTGCAACATTAACTCGACAGTTAAGATGGGGAAATAAAACAACAAAACGTTTTCATTTTTATCTAATGTTCAAATTTCTGATGTGTTTCATAAATACCCAATTATTAAAACAATAAACAGAAAACCAGAATATTAAAAATCCTTAAATATAAAGAACATCTACATTCTTATCTTGACATAAGGTTCTGAAATTTACTTCTGGCGACAGTGCCAATTTTTTTAAGTACTACAGTTAAGATTATATATGTGTGTGTGTATGTATACATATATAGCTAGAGAAGAGAAGGAGGGAGGGAGGGAGAGAAGGAAAGAGAAACATATAAATACAATTTATAAAAAAATATATCTATATCTACACCTACATCCACTACCAGATAGGACACACATAAATATATTACCACCAGGTCAAGAATAATACAACACAAAAGAATAATTCTGTAAATCATCCCTAATGATCACGAGAGAAGAGATTATGTGTATTCTTGACAAGTATTTGTTCATTGAATCAATGAATGAAAAAACCCAAAGTAAAGTCTATAAGCAGTATCATATGAACTCATAGGGGAAAAATCTTAGATTCTAACATCAGGGTGTCTTTTTTGTTTTCTTGAGAAACACAGGTCAAAGAACTACAATCCAACATGTATTCAAAATTCGGGGAATAAATGATTCTATTGTGATATAATAAAAGTTATTTCCTTCCAATTTTAATGTACCAAAATAATTGGGGCCTGGGCAATTGTCATGATTCTCAGGAAGAATGGCAACTTAACCTCATGATTTCATATTACCTCTACAAGGTTTGGCTTCTGGATTAGGACAAAGGCTCAAGCAAATTCTTTCAGTGATTTCTCACATCTCTAGTTTTGTCTTCCAAGCAACTAACTACATAGAATTATATGTCAGTAAAATATAGAGGTAATATTAAAGCCAAAGCAACTCATGGTCAAATCTAAAAATAATTTCTTATTATCTATAGACACTGATATCCTAAAATCCTAGTTTGTAAAAAACTCATTCCCTCCACATGAGGGCATTTCCTAAATATGTCTACCTACAAATATAGTTAGAAACCTTAAAATTATACATCTCAAATAATAAAAGCTTTAAAATACTGAATATGAACATCTATAATAGTTTATGTCTTTCTTTCTCCCAACACTGTCTTGGATAAACTGAGATTCTGATATCAGCCACTACTTTTTCATCAAGTAAATGTTATATGAAGGCTTTACATAGGATGGCAGCTGATGTCTTTACTGGCATTATCAATTTTCTTTTTTTCATCTCATTACCATCTCTAGAGTTATTCACTTATTACAAAAATCTAGCCTAGAAATTGCAACATGTCTAGCCATATATAATCCAGAAAATGGGAGTTCTCTAACATGAAGTTTTAGAATTACCATCTTAGAGAAAAATCTGTCGGAACTATATCTTAAACTAAGATTGTAAGCGCCCTGGCTACTTCACTTTATAGAAACAATGATGTTTGATTTTCAGCTAATTCTATAATTTTTTAATCAATTCCTCAGTAATAATTCTAAAACACATAATCATTAACCAAGCAACTAAAACAAGGCTTATCTACTCCCAAATTTTCCCCTCTTGAAGAGTTGTATTATAAGCTATTAAATAAATTTCACAAGTTTGATTTTTACCCTATACAATAGAAAACTGCTCAATTTCTAAGTGGTCCCATTCAAAAACTCCATTCCTCTATAAACAGTAATAAAACAGTACTGGAGAAACACAGATTCTATCAACACAATGGCAGTAACAGCACTTTTGAGTTTGAACATGCTTCCTCCTCCTTAAACAACATTAACAGGCTTCTGGACTGTATCAGTGCAGTTCTTGCAATAATAGTCTTCTAAATCAAATTTTTGGACTTATAAGTGGTAGTTAACATTTACTTCATTGTATTTGCTTTGATTAAAGCTGGAATTATTTAAAGGTTATCTTTTAGGCATAAGAATGCTCATCTAACCTCAGAAATTACAAGTTTTTAAAATATTCTGTTAGAATTATATATGAATATATAATAAATACAATTTTAAAAGTATATATTAATATTATAAGCCATTTTTTTCAATTAAAGCTCAAATACTATAATGTCAGTTATTTAGCCACATTTCTCTCTGGAATATAATGGCCAACAGATAACATAAGCATCTTAAGATCTGCAGAAGAAAAGCATTCTCTAAAAACTGTTTTCAAGAGTATAAGACAAACTTCTGTATTATTCTGTAAAATAGATCCTAGAAGCTAAATTACAGGATCTTTGAATTGGAAGGATCCTTATACATAATCAACCTAAACCTACATCTTACAGTTGGAACAACATCCAGAAAAGTGAAGTCAATGGTCACAATGAATG
The DNA here is from genome assembly GCA_032199065.1 of Smutsia gigantea. Lineage (NCBI taxonomy): Eukaryota > Metazoa > Chordata > Mammalia > Pholidota > Manidae > Smutsia > Smutsia gigantea. The sequence goes on along the minus strand of JAVSCE010022389.1, from coordinate 45,637 downwards.
GAGAGGAAATATGTGTCTTCCTGCCCCCAGCTCTTACTGCAAATTTGAATAAACTGAAAGAAATTAAATGAAACCTAGATTATAAACCTTTTTAATGGGAAGATTGACTGACCTAAAGAGCAAATGTAACAACTAAATTACCACACTTCACAATCATTATGACAACTGAGAAGACCAGAGAGCTCACTGAGATGATCCTACTCATCATAATTAGTTAAAAGGAATCCAGCTGGGAATTGAATAAAATGCAAAAGGTACCTAATCTCAGGGGGCCAGGTCTGCACCAAGGGCTACATCTGAAATACTAATTGCCAAATGGCAATGATATCATTTTTACCATAGTTTTAGAAATAACAGGATCAAATAAGTAACTCTAAAAAAACAAAATGGAGAATTGTGCGTTTTTTGTTCAAAGATCATGACTACACAGGTAAAATGAATCAAACTGGAACCATACACTGAAGAAGTAAATGAAACATTTTATCTGAGATTTTAATTTGGGGGTGGGGAATAGAAGGAGGGCATACAAAGTCAAGTGATATTTTTATATTTAGGGACAGAAAAAAACAGACTATGAAAAATACAGCAAGGCTTTAAATATACCAATATGAGTGTAGTGCAGAGATAAGTATGGTACTTTTAAGTCTGAGAGCCTGATTATTCAGGCTCCAAAATTTATTAGCTGTTCCTCATTTTGGCAGTGTGATACAGTAGAAAGGACTTAGATTTGAATTCTTCCAGCATCCGGAGTTTCCACTTATGTGACCTGCAAAGTTACTCAGTCTCTGAATCTGAGCTGCTTCATCTGTAAAACAGAGAGTAATGATAACCACCTGATGTGATTTGTAAAACAAAAACAAAACCATTCACTCATGCATTCATTAGGATATTTAAAGTATAGGGATGCAATGGAAAGAAGATTAAACTGCTGCCCTATGAGAACCCATTGTCCCAGTGGAGGAAACGAACTAGTAAACAGAAACATATCAAAGCTACAAGTGCCAAGAGGTTAGTACAGAGAACGAAGGAAACAAGGCAGTACAGTACCTAATTCAGCCCAGGGGTTAGGGGTTCTTATCCACTTTTACACTAGAAAGCTAAGTGTAAGTTCAAAAAACAGATAAAAAGGGAAGGGAGAACATTCCTGGCAAAGAGAATGAAATGGTACCCCACCCAGTTACACACTCCGCAGTGACTAGCACATATCTCCTCAATGGTTTAGACGCTGTTCCACAATGTTAAAAAAGGCAATGAAAAACTCTATCCAGAGTATCATCTGATTTTGAAAAAAAGAAAATACACATATTTGCACAGAAAAACAAGAATTGGAAGAAAACATAAAATATTAATATTAGTTTATTTTCTTCTTGATACTTTTCAATAAAATATAAATGTCTGCACTAATCCAGTATTATATCTTTACAAATTAAGGGCTGAATTTTAATGTTTGCTGGATTTGAAAGAGGAAAGGAGAAAAACTGAGCAGAAAGAAAAAGAAGACAGGTAGGCCTTTCTATTGTAGTGGTAACACTAGTTTGTAGGGTAGGCTACAAAGTGTTAAGACTTTCTTTCACTTTCCTTTGAAAATGTTAATCATTGTCCATAGCATTTCTTTTTCTTTTTATTAATTTAAAGATTTCCTCAGGAATGAGAAGAGAAAGCCAGAGCAAACTAACTAGGCTCAAGTATTCTCTAGTTACACTGCCTTAAGAAGCATTAAAAGTACTATAAACCTTGAGGGCAGATGATAAAGACAAGGACAAAGAACCCACCCACATTCTAGAAGTTTCTCATCCAAGAAAATAACTCAATACAATATAGCAAACTAAGATTAAAAAATATGTATCATAAAATGCTTCTAACAAAAATTAAGAAAATGGAACTAATATAATTAGCTGAGGGCCAGCTAATTATAAAATACCACGGTAGATACTAAAAGGCATGAGAAAACATCTTCAACAATTTAAAATATAAGAAATTAATTATCAATAATGTATGGAAAATAAATTTTGTATAAGAAAAGAACAATCAGAAGGGCTGAGACCCCTGCAACAAGACATCAGAAAGACATACCTTCCACTTCTTAAAAAAGAGAGAACACTATACCAGTATCATGTAGGATTACTTTCCTGCAATACATAAAATGCAAATAACACTATATACCTTTTGACATAATTATTTCTTGTTTGAGTTAAAACACTCATTTTGGGTTCAATTCTGACACTCTTAAATGCACGGTTTTATATGCCCTTTACCTTATAAAAATATTAGGAGAATTAGGTGGTAATAATTAGCTACCTAAGAAATATAAATTCTGCAGTCACAGTTCCCCAGATTCCCCAGATTTCCATGCTACCTATTCACCTCTCTGTCCTACTTTTAAAATGCAGTAACCAATTCATATGCACAGCATTTTTAATTAACAAAATACATTCCTTCACACTTAACTTATTTGGTCCACACAACAATCTTATAAAAGAGGTGGAGATTTTTATTTTATAAATGAGGAAACTGAATCTCTGAGCAAAGTTAAGTAACTTGCCCAGAATTGCTCAGCAGGTAAAAACTATCTTCCAGACTAAATCTTAATACCTTTTCTACTACCCACAAAATCTACGTGAGAAATGTCAAACAAGGGCATCTCTAAAATATGACACAAAGTTGCCTTTAAATTACTAATTTGCTCCCTACCAAACAAACTGTTTATTAATCAGTAATCAAAATCAGTAAAAAAAAGAACAAACACACACAAACTTATCTAATACTCAAATTTGACAAAGGTGCTTTCAGGACAAAATTTCATAAGGAACATTCACCCAATCTAAATTCTTACTCCCTAACAGCCAATCGATCTCTTCACCTTATTGATGCCATCTCATTTGTATTGAGATACCAGTCTTCTTGGAACAAATGATAAACCTACAAAAGGATTTTAATCATTGAAATAGATTAAAATTAGATTTTAAAAATCTAGAAAGCAGATTCCTAGAGTCCTATGTGTAAAAGAAAAAAAAGCCTATGATCAATCCACACAAATAGCTAAAGCCAACATATAACAGAAAGCAAGAATACACATGGCTCAAGCAAATAAGTAATAAGGAATACTAGCTTCCAGGCACTGACTGCTCTCTGCCATATTACCTATCAGTTAGCATTATATCCACACTGGGGTTAAGCAGCACATGCTTTTTGGTTTCCCATGATGCATTCTGTTCTTCCTAACTATGGCTGGCTGTCCACACAGTGTATTAATAAATCACACATGCTTGAACTGCTTCCACACTTTCAGATGCAATAACTATGCTACCAGCACTCAAAGATCATTGTACATTCTAATAGACGATTTGAGCTATTACTAGTAATTAAGAGAACAAGAGCTGGGTAAGGTAAGAGAAAAATACAGGTATGTCTGGAATTCAAATGCAGTATTTTGAAGTAGTTGGTGAGGATCAGATAAGATAGTGTGAAAACACTTTTAAACTCAAATATGTTGTATGCAGACACAAATTCTTAAAATGACATATATCATCATAGGTGCATGTACTCTTTTTAAAGACTACTGAAAATATAATTTTGATAAAAAATTTAATAACATAGGATTGCTTCAAGTCTTTTGTACATATATAAAATGAAGGTAATACAATCTATGTCACTCCAAATGTAAGCACTAATTGGTGCTTTCAATTCAATGGATGAAAAATGCAGAGTACATGTAAAAATATGCACTGCACCTAAAGATAATTATGCCTTTGGTTCTGTCTTATGACAGAAGTCCCCTTAAAATGATTCAAAAATCTTAAAACATGCCTTTTAAGAAAGTTTCCAAATCACCATTTCAATATATGAAATATGTAACAAAAACTTCATTTAACACACACACACACACACACACACACACACACACCTCCTTACTATATCTGCTGTCCCTAATAAAGCTCCATAGAGAAAGCAATAAAATAGGCAACAATTCAACAGGGTCACCACAAATGAAAGGACATTTATAATTATTTAAATTATCTATTTACACTGAATTATAAGAAACAAACCTAATTCTATGTTATAAATAAGTCAAGCAGAAATAAAGAAAAATGCCCAAATGAAACTTAAAAAACTATTACTATGACTTCAAATTTCTCCCTATATCATTACTTAAAATTCTGAAAATTTAGAATGCTTTATTTTGAATGCCATAGTCAAAAACCTCAGTTCAACATAAACTAACAAACATTTCATGTACAAACTCATTTTTTTAAAGGCACTTCAGATTTGGATATGTCAGTATTTGCCTGCCAGTAGCTTTAACAAAAAACACCTGCCCTTGTGTTCCGAATTATAAGTAAAGCACTAAATCAGATATAAGAAAGAAAAAAGGGGGATTTCTAGAATATGTAATAGTAACAGTAGTAATGAAGTGTTGAAGAAATCCAACTTACTATCTTAATATCCTTCTGGATAAATCAAGTTAAGCAACATAGACAATTCAGCAAAAGTACACATATGGACAGAGAGACAGGATTTTTGTTTCAAATATGTAGTATACTTGGCTAAGCAACCCCAATTCAGTATTCTGATATCCCCTTTATAGTCCTTCACCTCTTCATGATGCATCTGTATTCTTTCCTTTTTATACCCTAGTATATCTTAAGTTTTAAGTACTGCTATATAATTTAACATGTCTTATACTTATTAATACCATTAGTATATATAAAATTATAGTACTTAATATTTTACTCTAAATTTCAATCCAAAATATGTAGCTAAATCAAAGATCACACTACATAAAGCTATTGTTCTAATAGCACTTTAAAAAAATACCTATCCCAAGGAAAAAAATCCATCTCTCCCACAGTGAAGCCACTCAAAATCAGAGGCCAGATGTGAAATAATTTTAATGAATACAACTGATGAATCTAGCAATCCACCTAACGCTGCACACTCAGTTCTAAGTCACTATGCTTATTTTCCTTCTATTCAAATTCTCACTCAGCCCTGCCCGCTTCCCTTATAATGAAATATACAGGTAAAGAACAGATATTTGACTTAAAATAAGACCATTTATCAAAATGTAATATCCCTAGAAAAACTGGATCCCAGAAAAATAAAATCCCTAGTGTACAATACAGAAAGTAAATTAAAAACAAAAATGATACTTCTCTAAACTACAGATAGTATTCAAACAATAGAGAAATTCTGTATATAAAAATAATATAAAAGGAACTATAAAGACAATAAATGAAAAAAAGCTGAAAATCAAGTCAATGTAGGGATATGCAAATGATTAACAGCAATTTAAAAAAATGGTTAAAGTTTAAGCCTCACTAATAAGGGAAAAGAGGTAATCAAATCAACCAGGGACTATTTTCACCTATTAAAGCCAACAACAAATTAAAAAAATATAAAGACACTCACTGTAAGTACGTAGACAATGACATTACAAATTACTACAATCATCTTCTGGGAAGCAATGTTACAATATATAACAAGAGCTATAAAAGTGATGAGAACCTTTGACCTGACAATTATACTTTAGGAAAAATATGTAGCTAGGGATAGGAATATAGCCCAAGAAAATGACTTTAAAAAAAAAAGAATAAAAGCAGAAAGACTTTAAAAAAAAAAGGAGAAAAGCAGAAAGACTACTTAAGATACTAGTGAAAAACTGGAAGTAACCCAAATGCTCAACTGGAATTTGAGTTCAAATTATAGCAACTTAAATACAACTGAATCTTGTCTTACTATTAGAATAACAGTAACTATTCAAATACAGATAAGTATACGTAAAAATGTTAAGTAAAACATAAAGCATAAAATGGACATTGATTCCAATTACATAAAAAATGCCTTTACAATATAAGGAAATGAAGTCTAGTGAACTGGGTTTTTTTGTGATTAGACTATTTTTAATTATTTTGCTGTTGATTTACTTTTTATCACTGTCAAGTTAATTTTAAAAAAGCTTTTTCCTTTTTAAGTCTCCTTTTGCAACTTGTTAAAATGGTCTGCTTAAAGAGAAATGTAAATGAAAATATTTTCAATACACCTCAGTATAAAACTCCATCTTCAAAGTCACATTAGTCATAAAGTGTTTAACCATATATTGGTAAGCACTGTTTTTTGGCAGGAATTAAGTCCAACAAAAAGGCTTACTGCAAATTAAATGACCTGGTAATACATGCAGTTTTTCAAAAATAATTTTTATCCACGTGAGAATTTTTCACCACTAATAGTACAGATGATGGAATTTATCCATATCACAATTACTATACCATTTTAGTGGTAAAACTATAAGAAATTTAGTCAATAGATTTGGTAGTAATTAACATTTAATACAAAGAGAAATACAAACAAACACCAAAGCAATTTAAATACTGTCTTACAGCAAGCAAATTTTAAGTCATTTATATTTAGGGTCTACTATATCCCTCCAACTTTCTTTAACTCTGACTGATTTTATTCTATCTGAATCCTATTTAAAGGAAAGACAACTGAATTTAGATTTTAGTAACATCACCCCTTTCTCCTTTTACTTCCTTCCAAATCACTGTGCCACTGGCTAACACAAGGGAACATCCTCCCCAAAATAAAAAGGATCACCTTTTTCACTGTGTCACTGATGAACAGAACGTGCATGTACACTATGAATATTTGTAGCAGAAACAGGCAATCCAGTCCAATGCCTTTGGTCCTTTATTAAAGTATATTCTATTTCAGTATATGAGCTGTCTCCTCGTAATCCCAAAATCATGTTTCATCAATTGTCAGAAAGGTCATAGTCCATAGTTTTTATTTAGTGAAAATGCATCTCCACAAATACGATTCAGTCATTTGCTATTTTATAAAACCTGAGATACACAACGATTATGCTTTTTCATTCTGTAGTAGCTTATCTAAAACTGGCAAATTGTGGAATTCGCTTGATGCTCTTTATTATCTTTAATTGTGTCATTTTTTTTCTCAATCCCGAGTCTGTCAACTCCCCCAAGTCCTTCCCCGTGTCCTTCTCCCTCACCCCCAAAAAAGACTAAGCCTGGCCTCAGTTCCCGTATTTCAAGTCAGGACCAACCAGAAACCAGTTTTCTTCCACTAATCCGGAACTCCTGGCTGTTACCAACGCTGTCATTGGCCAGCGTCAGTCCTTGGTACGTGCCCCAAGATAACCCCCTGGTTTCTCTCCGTTTTCCCCCTACAATGGGCCTTTCCCGATGTTTGTTAACATTCATAATCCACCATACGGCATCTCTGATAACCAACTTACGTTCTTCAAAGTTTTCGGGTGGAAACAAGCGAGGCCAAGGGAAGGGCATGGTACCCTTTCTCTGACTCGCGGAGAAGGGGGAAGGGGCAGTCGTTCTTCAGCTCAGCTCAGCACTAGAGCCGCGTTGGCTGAGGGGTCGGGGGCGGGTGGGGAGGAAGAAGGTGGGGAGAGAGTGGAGAGAGAGTTGGGTTAAGTTGAAATGAAAACTTTACTAACCAGATCCTCGAAGCTCCTTCGGTGCTCTTTCCCCTCCCAGTCTAAACGGTGCGGAATCAGCTGTGGGCCAGAGAAAAGAAAGGCGGAGGGGGGCCCGGGTTGGGGGGATACGATAAAATTTAAGCCTCCGTTCCCCGTCAACCCGACCCAGCCTGGGTCCTGATCTTCGACCCAGTGGCGTCTTCATTTCTCTTGGGCAGATAGCTGTTGCCTTAGAGCTAGACGAATATAAGGGGAGGAGGCCGAGGGGGAGGAAATCCTGAAAAACCGCCTCCCACAGGCATAAAGAGGGGCGAGCTAAGACCCCAGCGATATCCGCCCCTTTGAGGGAAGCCGGTTCCCCCTGTGACAACAGCTATGAGTGCCTAGGAGCCAAGCCGCCTTCCCGGCCCCTGCCCTCCACCCGACGCCCTTCCTCCAGTTTCACCCCAACCTTCCCCACCTCTTCCCCCAGGGGCTCCGTACCTGATGCTCCTCGAGCTCCTGCACTAGCACCTGAGCAAAAGGGAAACACGGATATGAAGAGCAGCTTCGGCTATCAACCCATTCCTCCCTCCCTACTTGGAACCCAATCACTGACGTTAGGACAAGCCAAGGCCGGCCTTTCCCTTACCCTCAGCGGAACCACGCAGCCCACTGCCTCGATTTCCCCATTGGTACCATTCCCCACAGCTCCCAGAGCTCCTCCTCTCTCTCTCACCTGAGCGGATTTGTTACAGGGTCCGGACTGCAAAAATCTAGCGATCAGGTAATACAGCTCTGAGGGAGAGGGGAAAAAGAGGTTGAGAGGGAGGCAAAGAGAAATAGAAGCTCTTCCAAAAGAAACTGACAGCCGTCGCACGAAACGCCAATCCCCCTAGCCCCGGGACACAGCTACCCACCGGCTTCGATCTGGGTAGGTGCCGCCGCCATCCTTTTCCCGAGAGGGTCTGGGGGCTTCCCTCCAGAGGGGCTGGCGGGGGCGGGAAGGGGGCGCTGCCTCTATTGTGGTGAAGCCCCCATGCCCAGGAGTCCCGCCGCTTCCGCCGCACTCCTTGTCCCAGTTTCGGTCTCTCTCGGATTCATCGCATCGCGTTTCGACCCATATTCTAGCCCAAGAGCTGAGGAGGCGGAGGAGGAAGGAGAGGGTGAGAGAAGAGGAGGGAGGAGCCGAAGTGGCGGAGGGGTGGGCGGGGGCAAAGTGGGTGGAGAGAGGGGAGGGTAAAAGCTGTGAGAGGGGTTGCAGCGCTCACTGTTGCCACCAGAGGCACTAACGCAGCCGCCCGTTCTGCGCTCTCCCAGACGACTAACGGTTGCCTAGCTACCGCTCCCGGAAGGAGGGGGCGGTGCTGATACATGACGCTCTGGCTGCCGCCGTAGAACTCGGTGGCGTTCTCTTACGCGAGCTCCCCAGTCAGTTACCCTTCCTGTGAGGACAATTGGCCCTTTGCAGTGGAGGACCCTCCTGTCCGGCGTGATCCTGAGGAACATGTGAGGGGCTGATTTTGCTGCCTTCTTTGTTTTCCTCCTTAAACCAAAAGGCTTTCGGGGTTTTTTGTCTCTCGCCCACCTAAAGGAGGCTAGCACCTGGAAGATCTTGTGGCTGAGGGAGGAAAGGGAGCCCCTACTTCGTTATCACTTGTTTCTCTTTAAAATGATTCTTGAACCAGATGAAATGCTTGCTTACCAGTTCAGAGTGCAGGACTCATTGTTTTAGAGAAATACCAGTTCTAAAAATGTACCCCAGTGTTAATATTGCTGTCAGACATGAAGCATTTTATTTTTTCCCTTCTGAAAGTTTGACACATGGTATATCTGTCCTATTCCTGTAGGATAATTTTCAATTGTGTCTTCAAATACTGCCAAAGTATTTTACATTAACTGTTTTTACTGTATTATTACATACCCGTATGCCACGTGATTTTCTACATGTTTAGGGCAACCTTTGCTTACTATACAGTTGACCCTTGAACACATGAGTTTGAACTGTGCAGGTCCACTTAGACACAGACTTTTTTCAATAAATACACTGGAAAAGTATTTGGAGATTTGTGAAATTTTGAGAAAACGTTTTCTCTACCTTACTTTATTATAAGAACACAATAGACATGTAGCATACAGAATATGTGGCACTGGACTATTTATGTTATCCATAAGTCTTCTGGTCAATAGGCTATTTAGTAGTTAAGTTTTGGAAGAGTCAAAAATTATACTGGGATATTCAACCGCAACACAGGCTTGGTTCCCCTAACCCCTGCATTGTTAAAGGGTTAACTGTATAATTCCCAAACTCTTTGTACAGAATTAACTTTCAATATTTAGTTACTAAACTGTTGAGTGATCAAAGAATTTGTAGAATAATTGGCACACAAATAGTTCCCACTTCAAGCCTTGACCAAAAGAAATAATAGAAGCTGAACCTAATGAGACCAGAAATGCTGTTTAAGCTGTGACAAATCAAACACTCTAGAGACTGAGAAATCTCTGAAATAATAGGGTTTGTTGAGCCTTTACAGATACTAGCCAGATAAAGACTGAGTCCTGGACAGGAAATTTCTGCTTCACCAGCAGCAAGGGGCCAGTTAACTTGTCCACCAGACTCAGGACACAGGGCACTTTTATGAGGGGGTCTCAAAGAAGAAAAGTTTGTTAAATTCACGTTGGCTGCAGATAAGGAAGGTAGGCTAATGTAAAGCAGGGAAAGTCCCGGGATAGGTGGTTAGTCCATAGAGAAGGCTCATAGATTGGTTGATGATAGTCAGACACTGGTCAGGCACAAGGGGGATGTGGGGGTCCTGTGGACCTCCTAAATGCTTGTTGAGATGACTTCATCCAGGAACGTGGAGTTACTGGTTAGCTGTGGCCTGCATCTATTGACTGATGACCTGTCCTTGTGTCTTTCCATCATTTTCTGGCCTTTATGTCACTTAATTTAGAATATTTCAGAATTTTTGCCTTGTCATCTGAATGTACTATTTACATTGAAATATTCAAATTTGAAGGTTTACCTTTTAAGTTTAAGGCTGGATTCTTAGGAATTCAGTTTCCTTACTCAGAATTGAGCCATTGACCAGTGGGCCTCAAATTGCGTTATGCTGACATACATTTAGTCTAGGTTAGTTAGCACTCACTCTGACCATTTTTTTCCCCTTCAAACACAAAAGATAATTATATAGTAGGTGTATCTTTGGTCATTGTGCTATAGTACTTGATAAATGCCATTAACTGAAAAAAAATTAGATATATTGAAAAGATATATAAGCCCTAGACAATTCATTGCAAGTAGTTTAGCAAAACATAAGACTGTCTGAATATTTTTTACAGGTCAAGTATAATAGCTATAACAATTAATATTTATCAAGCCATTAACCATGTACTAAGCATTTTCCATAACTAACTTTGTTTAATCTTTATAATGACCCTAAGAGCTAGGTTCTATTGTCCTTCCATTTTACAGATGATAAAAGTGACTGTATGACTTTGGACAACTAACTTAAATTCTGTGGACCTTATTCCTCATTTATAAAATGTGAGTAATAGTACTTGCTGTGCCCACATCACAGGAATTTCTGTGAGAGTCATGTGAATATATTTGTGTCATATTTCAAACTATAGAGCACTGTAATTCCAGTGATCACTTCAGTATCAGTCTGGGTGTAATTAGGAGAGAAAAGGCACCCGGTAATTTGAATATGGAAAGTTTAAGACACAAAATTATTAACATAACCGGAAATTGGAGTAATGAGGGATTGTCTAGTAAGGAATACAATAATATCTAAAGAATATAGGAATAGCAGACATAAAAGCTACTACCCCTGGAACTGAGCTAGTGTCAACCCTTACTCCCCACACAGGGCTAAGATCCAGACTTTGCTGGAGAAGACACAACCAAGGCTCACCCAAAGGCAGGAAAGATGCTATTGGATCTTTCAGTTAAAACGTGCTGAGAAATCCAACTATTAGAATTACTGGAACTCTGCCCTTTAGAACTTTCTAGAAGCCTACCTTCTGGAATCAGCCCCCTAAGGTGCCTCAGAAATATGTTCACAGGAAAGTTTCTCATCAGAGGCATTTTACTGCAAAACAACCAGATAAAGGATGCTGGGGGAAGCTTCTGGGTGCTACCAAATCCAGGTACCACAGGAGCCAGGCACTGTAGAAAGCTGCACAAGTTGCATGAGCAGCATACCCAGTAAGCATGTCAGAAGCAGAAAAGAAAAATTTTTCTTACTGTACTGGCTTTCCAGATTCCTCTATTGACAAAGCTTCAGTTAGAGCTGACAAAGGGAAAAATATTTAAATGGCCCAGATCAATTTTCATAGAGCAGTCAGTAAGGGACAATTTGGAGATGATAAGCAGCAAATCAAACTGGCTCAACTTCCTTACTATTTTCTTGATTCGAATGATTAGGTTGATAAAAGTAGAGTTAATAGAATTTGTATATTAACAAAGAAAGTGTCCATTTGTTGTTCAGCATAAACCTAATGATTTGAATTATTTGGTTGCAATTAAAATCACCAGTCTTAACCCTGTGGCCAAATACTTAATTGGGAAGGGAAGGAAAACTTCACAAACTAAAGCAAATTTGGACTTACATAGAAAAAAATCTGGATTGTTTACCAGGTAGGTATATTAATTTCCTTGGGCTGCCATAACAAATTACCATAAACTGGGTGACTTAAAATAACAGAAATTGTTCTGTCACAGTTCTGGAGGCAAGAAGTCTGAAACTGGCATCTTGTCAGAAACAAGTCCCTCCAAAATCTCTAGTGGAGAATCCTCCTTTGCCTCCAGATCTGGTGACTCCTGGCATATCTTGAATTGTGGGAGCATAACTCCAATCTCTGCCTCCATCTTCACATTGTCTTCTTCCTTACATGTCTCTGTGTTAAATCTCTCTCCTTTTTCTTATAAGGATACCAGTCATTGGATTTCAGGCCCACTCTAAATCCACAGTAATCTCATCTGGAGAACTTTAATTTGATTACATCTGCAAAGACCCTATTTTCAAATAAGGTCATATTCAAAGGTACTGGTGCTTCAGACATGGACATATCTTTTGAGAGAGATAAAGTTCAACGTGAAAAAATCATTTATTTTATTCTGGCTCTATAAAATCACATTTCAGTGGAAGATCAAGGTAGAAAATGAAATAGTTCTCTGAAAAAAATAAGGAATCTTCAGATGAAGGTACAGAAGTGGTAAATAAGAGTAATAAACTGTATAAATAGTTGCTTTCTTTTCCTGTCAGTTGTATAAAAAACCAAAATCAGATGACATAATAATTAAAATGATATATTCTTAGATTTTGAACATATCACATACACTATAACACATATAGGTGTAATATGTATAACAAAAATAGAAAAAAGAAGGAAGAGGAAATATTACTTGTATGTCTTGAAAGAATTAGGTTAGTAATAAAAATGAACTATATCCTGTTAAAGTTAAGAGGTGTGTGGTAAGCCATACAAGAACCCCTGAGAAAATAACCAAAAAATTAGTGAAAAACTAATTTAAAACAATGAAGCAGTTCCACTCAAAAATATGTACTTAATACAAAAGAAAGCAAGCAAGGAATAAACAAAAAAAAACATGAGACATATAGGAAACAATTCAGTTTTTTAATTTTTTAATTGAATTATTGATCACAGTGTTATAGTTTTCAAAGATAAAATATAATGATTTAACAATTATATACAGTGCTCACCATAAGTATAGTTACCATCTGTCACCATACAGTGATATTACAATATTATTTCCTATGTTCCCAAGGCTATACTTCCATCTCTGTGACTAATTTATTTTATAATTTGAAATTTGTGCCTCTTTATCCCCTTCATGTATTTCAACTACTTTACCCTGCATGGTAACCAAAAGTCTGTTCTCTGTGTTTTGAGTCTTTCTCAGATTTCTTGGTTTGTTTTGTTCTGTTTTTCAATTCCACATATAAGTGAAATCATACAGTATTTGACTTTCCTGACTTATTTCACTTAGCATAATAACCTCTAGGTCCATTCATGTTGTTGCAAATGGCAAGATTTTGTTCTTTTTATAGCTGAATAATATTCCATTGTGTATATACCACATCTTTATCCATTCATCTGTTGAGGGAGCCAGTTACTTCTCTATCAAGGTATACCAGACCTCTGCTCCCTTCCATAGTTTTGACAAGAATCCAATAGGTTTTAGCGTCCATTCAAGCCACTATCAAAGGCCCCATCCATAATCATCTTTGGTTACATGAGAATCTAGCTCATATGACCTTGATGAGTCAATTACACTCAAGGCATGTATGGCCTTGACTACTCCCTTAGCAACAGTAAAAGCCACTGCACATGTTTCCTCGCAGTCCCACTTAATGTTCTTTTGTACCAACTGCTGTAAGGGCTTCAGAATTGGGGCCAAGTGTGAGATAAACACTCTCTAGTAGCCCAAAAGACCCCCAAACTCTTGTAATACTGCCAGAGTGGTAGCGGTAGGGAAAGCCTGGATGTTCTCTATCACTGCTTATGGTATAACTTTAGTTTTACCCGACCAGACATCCCCCAAGAACTTTACTGAAAAACCATGTCCTTGAACCTTGGTGCTGTTCACAGCCCATCCTTTCTTCTGTAGATGTTGCAGCAATAAAGGAACTGTCCCTTCTAAATCTGCAAGAGAATCAGGCATGAGCCTGATATAATAAATGTAGTGATATAGCCACACCATTTGTAGTTTCTTCCACTTGGCCAAGTCCTGGGATACAAGTCCATGAGAAATGGTGGGACTTTGGAGGTATCCCTGTGGAAGGACAGTAAATGTCCACTGCCGGCCTTCCCACATGAAGGCAAACTGTTCCTGAGTTTCCTGTGTTGTGTCAATAGAGAAGAAAGCATTAGCAAGATCCACACATAATGATATGTCCCTAGTTCATGACTGAGGGTGTCCATAAGGCTGCTATAAAGGGTCCAGCAGCATGCAAAGGGTCCATGACTTTGTTCAATTCCCTGTAATCCATGGTCATACATCAAGAACCGTCTGGCTTTTTCACTGGGGAAACCAGGGAATTAACAGGACTATGAGTGGGGTTTATGATGCCCACCCTCTCCAACTCGTGTAGAGTTTCTCCAACTTCCTTGTGTCCCTGAGCCAATTTATATTGTTTTGCATTTGTCACCTGCTGAGGTACAGGCAGAGCTACAGGTAGGTGCTTAACATATCCCCTTAGAAATGCCTTTACCATACATCCCATCAGTCTGAACTCACCAGCAGTGTTCTGTAACCACAGGCCCTGCAGGGTATCTACCTCCAAAATATATTCAGGGATGGGACAAATGTACACAGTATACTCCTTTTGGGGTAAATGCCCTATCCTCAATGGGATTTGGGCTTTATTCATTCTAATTGCCTTACCCCTATGGCCATCTATCACTGCAGGCATCCAAGGAAAATGCTCAGGGTTGCCATAAACCAGATAACATTCAGCTCCTGTGTCCAAAAGTGCCAGGACACATTCTACATTCACAGAGGATGAATGAATTGCTAATTCTACATGTGGCCTCCAGTCCCCGCCATATCCTTCAAGGTGGGGTCCTTGACCCTTCCCCTCAGTCAATCCACAATGCCCAATCATCATCCTGTGGGAGTGAGGGCCCAGGTAGAGCCTGAGTACTGTCTCCCAGGAATTCTTTCAGGGACACAGGCCAGACATTGGGCTTTGCTTCCGGCTTCTGTGTCCTGGTCCTGGAACTGCTACTTGGGCTTTAATTGGTGCCACTGTTCTAATAAGGTCCTATTGGGCTTCCCATCACGTCTTTCTTTCACTACCCGGCCGTAGTCAAATCAACCAGCATCTGGGTCCTTGAGACCTTCACTGGGCCCTTTGCACCTCTCCTTTAAGTCGTAGCCCATACCTCCTTCCATGCTATTATGGTTTCAACCAGATCTGCTAAAGTTCAAGGATCCTTTTATGTGTTACCCTGTGTAGCGGACAAGAATAGTCACTAGGGACCCAAAGAGAGAAGGGGGAAATGTATGGAACACCAGATTGCTCATTCCTACAGTGAATAACTCCTCATTGGGGCCCTGGGGTTTCCATATTATAGATGATATTTTTCATGCCCAACTCCTATAACACCTGCTGGAGCTCTGCATATGTTTTCCAGCTAATGGATAAGTATTGTAAATCACCCTGATTAGGCCAAACTGCCCTGATGGCTGCTTTCAGCCAATCCAGAAGTGCCTGATTCCCTGAGGTGTGACAGGTTCTTTGCAACCTCTGCTAGATGGAAGGGTGAGTCATCAGGGAATCCAGTCTACCCATTTCAGAACACATCATAACAATGTTTTCCACCCCCATATCACAGAGACACAAAAGCCATGTAGGCAGAGGTTCCATTGGCTTATGCCAAAACTGGGTGCGCCTGTCCACCAGCTCATCTTGGGTATAGGGGCGGAGCATGGAGTGCTCCACCACCAGGGGAGGGAGCTACTCCTCCCCCTGTGGATCCCATGCTTGTTGCATTTTTATTTTCTTAATTACAACCAGATGGGCCTTTAATATGGGAGAGGCTGGAGCCTTGGGTGGTGGCCTCAGCAGCAGTTCAGCCCTCGGCCCCACCCTCTCACCCTCCCTTGCCATCTCTTCTACCATCTCCGGGGCTGAAGTCACCGCTCATTCTTCCCCTTCCCCCACAGCCTCCTGTAACATGGCTTCTCTGGCTGCCACCTCCCTCTCTGCTAATGTATCTTCCAGAAGCATGACCTGTCTTCTCAATAACTGTATCTCTTTCCTAAGGGCATCCCATACGTCATCTTCCAGCTCCTCCAAGCAATGCCAAAGTGTGTTCCTCTCCTGCCGAAGTCTCTCTCCTTGATAACCCTTTGCCCTATCTTTAGAAATAAACATCCCACAATCCTGGCTGTTATACAGCCACTCAGGGTCTATAAACAATTTTCTATCTCACAGAAGGCTAATTCCACAGCTTCCAGGGTCTCCATCCCTCCCCAATTGTGGTGAAGGCCCCACCCATCTAGGAGGTGCTTAAGCTTAGACCAATTCCCCACTAGGGGCTCCCCAATTGGAAGTCCCATGGATAGGGGTCCCCTGGGAAAAGCCATACCCTCCACCACTGCAGCCAATGGGGCCTCCCCACCATCCACAGGGGTTTTCCAGGTAACTCTCCACTATCTCTTGGGGCAGCCCACCTATGGGTCACACCCATGAAAACAGATTTTGGATTCAGAGATCCTGCCATCTGCTCCAAATGTATCTCTGGGGGAAAAATACTTTTCCAACCTGGGGAAAATTACCTTTGAATCCGAGATCACTCAAAGGGAGAAATAAAGTAGGGGAAACCCATTTATTGCATACAACTAGTCTTCCACTTTTGCTCGCCTGTGACTCACTACCTGGCTGCAAAAAGGGACCCCACCCAACCTCTCTGGTCCAGATATGCCCTCACTTCCCTTTGTAATCACGTACTGATATGGAGATGGACTACTTCTCTCCACCTCTTGGAAACACCTACCGATATGGACATGCACTAAGGTCATGCAAGAGATTCTGGAAATATTACAATTTTACCCACAGGGGTCAAAAGGTAAAACTTTTCAGTTATAAAATAAGTCATCTGGATGTAATGTGCAGCATGGTGAATATACTTAATATTGTATACATATTTGAAAGTTACTAAGAGTAGATCTTAAAAGTTCTCATTTCAAGGAAAAATACCTATAACTATGTAGGTGACAGATAGTAACTAGACTTATTGTGGTGACAATTTTGTAATCTATACAAATATTGAATCAATATGTTGTATGTCTCAAATGAAAATAATGTTATATATCAATTATATCTCAATAAAAAATTAGCAATGAAAAATTGGTAGAAATTATGAAATCTGAAAACAAAAATGTGAAGAAAAATGAAGAAACCCTTAGACAAATGTGGGACAATATTAAGAAAACCAACATATGTGCAATGGGAGTATTAGAAGGAAAGAGAAGTGAGAAAGGAGAAGATAAAGAAGTATTAGAAGAAATGATGTCTGAAAATACAAAATTTATTGAAAAATATTAATCTAAACATGTAGGAATTTCAGGGAATTGCAAATGGGAAAAGAACAAAGAGATCCTCAAATGGTCATATTATACTAAAAATTCTGAAATACAGGGACAAAGAGAAAATCATGGAAGCAGTAAAAGAAAAGTGATTTTGTAAAAAGAAAATTAATGTAAGTCAGAATACCATAAAACTCTTAGAGAAAAACATAGGCAAAAGTATCTTGGACATAAACACGAGCAATTTCTTCATGAACATATCTTCCTGGGCAAGGGAAACAAAAGAAAAAATGAACAAGTGAGACTATATTAAGCTGAAAAACTTCTGTACAGCAAAGGACACCATCAGTAGAACAAAAAGACATCCTACAGTATGGGAGAATATAGTCATAAATGACATACCCGATAAGGGGTTCACATTCAAAATATATAGAGAACTCACATACCTCAACAAAGAAAAAACAAATAATCCAATTAAGAAATGGGCAGAGGATATGAATAAACACTTCTCCAAAGAAGAAATTCAGATGGCCAACAGGCACATGAAAAGATGCTCCACATTGCTAATCATCAGAGAAATGCAAATTAAAACTACAATGAGATATCACCTCATACCAGTGAGGATGGCCAACATCCAAAACACAAACAACAACAAATGTTGGCGAGGATGTGGAGAAAAGGGAACCCTCCTACACTGCTGGTGGGAATGCAAATTAGTTCAGCCATTGTGGAAAGCAGTATGGAGGTTCCTCAAAAAACTCAAAATAGAAATACCATTTGACCCATGAATCCCACTCCTAGGAATTTACCCTAAGAACGCAGCAGCCCAGTTTGAAAAAGACAGATGCGCCCCTATGTTTATCGCAGCACTATTTACAATAGCCAAGAAATGGAAGCAACCTAAGTGTCCATCAGTAGATGAGTGGATAAAGAAGATGTGGTACATATACACAGTGGAATATTGTTCAGCCATAAGAAGAAAACAAATCCTACCATTTGCAACAACATGGACAGAGCTAGAAGGTATTTTGCTCAGTGAAATAAGTGAAGCGGAAGAAGACAAGTATCAAATGATTTCACTCATATGTGGAGCATAAGAGCAAAGAAAAAACTCAAAGAACAAAACAGCAGCAGACTCACAGAACCCAAGAATGGACTAAGAGTTACCAAAGGGAAAGGGTCTGGGGAAGATGGGTGGGAAGGGAGAGATAAGAGAGAAAAAGGGGCATTACGATTAACAGACATTATGTTGGGGGGGCATGGGGAGGGCTGTACAACTCAGAGGAAACAAGTAGTGATTCTATAACATCTCACTATGCTGATGGACAGTGAGTGTAATGGGGTAGGTGGGGGTGACCTGATGAAGTGGGGAGTTTAGTAACCATAATGTTGCACATGTAATTGTATATTAACGATACGAAAATTTTAAAAAATGAAAAAAATAATTATTCAGGCTGAAAGCCACTGAATTCATATAGTAATTCAAATCTTCACAGAAACAAAGAGGAATGGTAACAATAACTATGTAATTTCAAAAATAAGAATACACATTTTTCCTCTTTTCTCAAATTATTTTTTGTTTAGAACAATTTGTATATATTGTTTTTTTTTTGGCCCATAGCATATAGATACATAATATATTTATCGAAAACAGCAAAAAGTAGGTTGGTAGGATAAAGCTAAGGATGTGGTACTATATGGTAACTCTAATGCAAAGAAACAAATGCAAAGAAGAAATGACAATCAGGTTAATGGAACAAGAGCTACATATACTAGCTCTTCTTTTTTCTAACTTCTTTAAAACACATTATATTATATAAGTAATAATTATATCAATTTATTGTTTGGATTGATTCATTTGTAGATTTTTAATATTAACACTGCAAAAGGGGGGAGACAGCTTTGTGTTATCTAAGGAACATTTGTATATTTCAGCAGAATTGTTAATATGAATGTTAAGCTGACTCTGATGAGTTACAATATACAGAGTAAGCTCCTGAACAACCTCTAAGGAAATACAAAATATAGTGAAAAAAATCATTAAATAAATTTAAATGCTGCATCAGAAAAGATTCACTTAATGCAAAAGAAAACAGTAATGGAGAAATAGAGGAACAAAAAGGCCAACAAATATATAGAAAACAAAAAATAAAATGACACAATTATTGGTGGGAACGTAAATTGGTACAGTCACTATGGAAAAAATATGAATGTTCCTCAAATTAAAAATAGAACTCTCATATGACCCAGCATTCCCACTTTTGGGTATATATCTAAAGGACATGTAATCTCTGTCTTATATACATATCTTCATCCCCATGTTCATAGCAGCTTTATTCTCAAAAGACAAGACATGGAAAGAACCTGTGTCTATTGATGGATGAATAGGTAAAGAAAATATGCTATACATATATATATATATATATATATATATATATATATATATATATGGAATATTATTCAGCCACAAAAAAGGAAACTGCCATTTGCAATGACATGGATGAAACTTGAGGTCATTTTGCTAAGTGAAATGAATCAGACAGAGAAAGGCAAATAGTGTGTGATCTTATTACATGTGGAATCCAAAAAAGCCAAACTGATAAAAACAGAGTAGAATGATGTTTGATGGTGGTGGTTGGGCATGTAGAGATGTTGGCAAAAGGGTACAAATTTCTATTTATAACAGATTCTGGGAGTCTGTTGTGACTCCATTAAATTATCATTTTTTAAGTAGAGACCCAGAGTGTTGGATCGTGATCCTCAGTTCAACAGAAGACTTCAAGAGAATTGAAACAGAGAAATTAATTACTCACAGGTCCTGGATGAGGCACACAGCATGCCTCAAGAGGCCATGTGGGGAAGTTAAGGCAGGGTGCATGTAGAGAGCTGCAGGATCTGGGACACATGACTTTATTAGGGTCTGGTGTGGAGTGTTTTGGTGTTCCCAGTCTAAAGCCAGATTGATCAATTTGAACTAAAAGATCACGTGTTTATTAAACTCCACAGGAGTTTTATTTAAGGGATACACAGGTGAAAAGCCCTGAGAGGCATTGGAGCTGTTGATCACATTACCTTTGGGGAGTGATATCAAGAAGTTACATTTACGTGTGGCTCTGCAGGCTGGTATCTAGAGCATGTGTTCCCAGACGGAGGTAGATTCAATTCAAGGGCCCATCAGGCCACTTTACCATACAAAATGGATGCCAAGGTAGCAATATTGTGGAGTAGTTTAGCTAAACTCTCAACACTAATACACAACATGGTGATTATAGTTATCAATACTGTATTGTATATTTGAAAGTTGCTGAGAGTAAATCTTAAATGTTCCTACTGTAACAACAAAAATGATAGTATATGAGGCAAAGGATTTGTTAACTAAATTTATATGATAATCATTTCACAATATATATTTGTATCAAATCATTATGCTGTACACTTTAAACTTACACAGTTACATGTCAGTTATATCTGAAAGCTGGGAAAAATTAAAATGACACATAAATAAAAATAAATCAATAATACCATTATATATGAATGAATAAACAACCCAATAAAAAGGCAGATTGTCATACTGGATAAAAAGCATTATCCAACTATAGGTGAAATGCTTTTGATTCAAAGATACAAATAGATTAAAATTTAAGTGATGGAAAAATATATATCATTCAAACAGCACCCACAAGAAAAATGGAGTATCTATACAAATATCAGAAGATATAAAATTAAAAACAGAAAATATTACTAAAGATAAAGAGGTATATTTTATAATAGAAGTTTCAATATATCAGGAAAAAATATGGCAATTATAAACATGTATGTACTTGAGAATACCAAAACCTGTACAGCAAAACCCAACATAGTTGAAGGTAGAAGTAGACAATTAATTGATAATTGGGGACTTCAGTGCCCTATTTTCAGTAACGGATGGGACAACTAGGCAAAGTATCAACAAGCAAATATAAGACAATACTACAAGACAACTAGACCTGACAGATAGCTACAGACACATCATCCAACAGTAGCAGAGTATACTTTCTTATATGTACATGGAGCATTCTCCATGATAGACCATATTCTAGATCATAAAACAGACCTTGATAATTTTTAAAGGAATGTATGCTACAAATTATGTTCTCTGGACATAATGGAACAAAATTAGAAATCAGTAACAAAGAAAATTGGAAATTTTACAAATATGTAGAAACTAAATAGTACACTCTTAAATAACCAAAGAGGAAAATATCAAAATGGAAATTTAAAAATTCTTTTATGTAAATGAAAATGAAGATAAAACAAAAGTTATGAGAAGGATCTTAAGCAGTGCTTAGAGAGAAAATTAAAGTTGTAAATGCCTATACTTAAAGAGAAGGAAGATTCAAAATCAATAGCCCAAACTTTTGCCATAATACACTGGAAAAAGAAGAGAAAATGAAATGCAAATCACAGAAAAAGGAAGGACATAATGAAAATTTAAAAACTAATGAAATAATGGAGAGTGATAGAGAAAATCAATGAAAGTAAATGTCAATAATGTGAAACAACAAAACTGAAAAAACTAAATAGCTTACCAAGAAAAATATGAGAAGACTCAAATAACTAAAATCAGAAATGAAAGATGAGACATTATGGCCAAGTTCACAGAAACAAAGTCTAATTAACAACTTCCAAGGATAAAAGCCAGGCCAAGATGGCTTCACCATTGAATTTTAGCAAACATTTAAAGAATTAATGGCAATTCTTCATAAACTCCTCTAAAAAATAAAAATGGATAGAACAATTTGTAATTCATTCTATGGGATATTATCCTGATATCAGAAGCAGACAAACACATCACAAGAAAACTATAGACAATATCTCATGAATTTTGTGATGGTTAATTTTATGTCCCAAATTCACTAGTCATGTTAGTCTACATCAAATGCTATTTCTAGGTATGTCTGTGATGAGATTATGAGATTATGTCTGTTTCTGAATGAGATTAACATTTGAATTGATGGACTCAGCAAAGTAGATTTCCCTCCCCCATGTGGGTAGGCATTATCAAATCCATTGAGGACCTGAAAGGAACAAAGGCAGAGGAAGGAAGAAATTGCCCCCTTTTTCCTATTTCACTGCTTAAGCTGGGGCATCTCATATTTTCTTCAACTGCGCTTGGACTGAGATTTAGACCACTGGCTCCTCTGGTTCTCAGGCTTCGGAATTAGAATGAATTACTCTACAGGCTTTACTGGGTCTCTAGAGTGGAGATGGCAGATCATGGGCCTTCTCAAGCCTTATAATCATGTGAGCCATTTTCTAGAGGAACAGAATTTTATGGATGAGTGTTCTAAATTATTTCTGGGGTTTTAGGGATTGGCTGTCTAATCTGATTAGATTTAAATATGCTAATGAGTAAGGCCCTAGGTAACTGTATATTCTCTACCACTTTTGGAAAACTGACCAATATGATGATATTGGTTGATTGTTCTTAGTGTCACTGGAAAAAATGATGAAAGAAAAGGATGACCTCAGGTATTAAAATTCAAAGCTCAAGAGACATATAAATGAACTAAGAGTTTCTATGTGTGCCAGTAAGGAGACCCTTACTTCATAACTACAGGTTTGAAATTGCTGAAAATCAAATGCAGACCTCCACCTTGTTAATGGCTGAATTACAATGCAGGTTGAACACCCAGCTTCACAGGGTGTCTACTGGTAAAGTGAAGGCATGGATTTTGAAAGAATGAAATCCTATTAAGGCAGGATGGAGACACGTACGAAGACCCTGATTAAGCTGGGGACATTGGGGCCCAAAATTTTGATTAACCTTTACCAATGGAAGAATCCTCCCCACTACCAGTAGAAAGTGGCCTCCTCAAGGTCAGGAGAATTGGCCTCCAAACCCTAGCAGAAGTGGCTTCCTCAACCCATGTAGAAACTGCCTTCCTTCCTCCTGAGTCAGCAGTATCTCCACTCTGATTAATACAAACCTTTTCAACTACAGCAGTATCAACTTTTTCTTAAAATATAATTTATTTTATTATCATTAATTTACAATTACATGTGCAATATTATGATTACTAAACTACCCCTTCATCAGGTCCCCCCCACAAACCCCATTACAGTCACTGTCCATCAGCGTAGTGAGATGCTATAGAATCACTACTTGTCTTCTCTGAGTTGTACTGCCCTCCCCGTGCCCCCGCAACATTACATCTGCTAATCGTAATGCCCCTTTTTCCCTCTCATCCCTCCCTTCCCGCTCATTTTCCCCAGTCCCTTTCCCTTTGGTAACTATTAGTCCATTCGTGGGTTCTGTGAGTCTGCTGCTGTTTTGTTCCTTCAGTATTTTTTCTTTGTTCTTATACTCCACATACGAGTGAAATCATTTGATACTTCTCTTTTTCGGCTTGGCTTATTTCACTGAGCATAATACCCTCTAGCTCCATCCATGTTGTTGCAAATGGTAGGAATTGTTTTCTTCGTATGGCTGAATAATATTCCATTGTGTATATGTACCACATCTTCTTTATACATTCATCTACTGATGGACACTTAGGTTGCTTCCATTTCTTGGCTATTGTAAATACTGCTGCAATAAACACTGGGGTACATCTGTCCTTTTCAAATTGGGCTGCTGCATTCTTAGGGTAAATTCCTAGGAGTGGAATTCCTGGCTCAAATGGTATTTCTATTTTGAGTTTTTTGAGGAACCTCCATACTGCTTTCCACAATGGTTGAACTAATTTGCAGTCCCACCAGCAGTGTAGGAGGGTTCCCTTTTCTCCACATCCTCGCCAACATTTGTTGTTGTTTGTGTTTTGGATGTTGGCCATCCTCACTGGTGTGAGGTGATATCTCATTGTGGTTTTAATCTGCATTTCTCTGATGATTAGCGATGTGGAGCATCTTTTCATGTGCCTGCTGGCCATCTGAATTTCTTCTTTGGAGAAGTGTCTATTCATGTCCTCTGCCCATTTCTTAATTGGATTATTTGCTTTCTGTTTGTTAAGGTGCATGAGTTCTTTATATATTTTGTATGTCAACGCTTTATCAGATACGTTTTTTATGAATATATTCTCCCATACTGTAGGATGTCTTTTTGTTCTACTGATGGTGTCCTTTGCTGTACAGAAGATTTTCAGCTTAATATAGTCCCACTTGTTCAATTTTGCTTTTGTTTCCCTTGCCCAGGGAGATATGTTCCTGAAGAAGTTGTTCATGTTTATGTCCAAGAGATTTTTGCCTATGTTTTTTCTAAGAGTTTTATGGTTTCATGACTTACATTCAAGTCTTTGATCCACCTTGAGTTTACCTTTGTGTATGGGGCTAGACAGTAGTCCAGTTTCATTCTCTTACATGTAGCTGTCCAGTTTTTCCAACACCAGCTGCTGAAGAGGCTATCATCTCCCCATTGTATATCCAAGACTCCTTTATCACATATTAATTGACTGTATATGTTTGGGTTAATGTTTGGATTTTCTATTCTGTTCCACTGGTCTGTGGGTCTGTTTTTGTGCCAATACCAAATTGTCTTGATTACTGTGGCTTTGTAGTAGAGCTTGAAGTCAGGGAGTGTAATTCCCCCTGTTTTATTCCTCCTTCTCAGGATTGCTTTGGCTATTCGGGGTCTTTTGTGGTTCCATATGAATTTTATAATTATTTGTTCCAGTTCATTGAAGAAAGCTGTTGGTAGTTTGATAGGGATTGCATTGAATCTGTAGATTGCTTTAGGTAGTATAGCCATTTTGACAATATTTATTCTTCCTAGCCAAGAGCATGGGATGCATTTCCATTTGTTAGTGTCCTCTTTAATTTCTCTTAGGAGTGTCTTGTAGTTTTCAGAGTACAGGTCTTTCACTTCCTTCGTTAGGGTTTATTCCTAGGTATTTTATTCTTTTTGATGCAATTGTGAATGGAATTGTTTTTCTGATTTCTCTTTCTGTTAGTTCATCATTAGTGTATAGGAAAGCAACAGATTTCTGTGTGTTAATTTTGTATCCTGCAACTTTGCTGAATTCAGATATTAGTTCTAGTAGCTTTGGAATGGAATCTTTAGGGTTTTTTATGTACAGTATCATGTCATCTGCAAATAGTGACAATTTGACTTCTTCTTTACCAATCTGGATGCCTTGTATGTCTTTGTTTTGTCTGATTGCTGTGGCTAGGAACTCCAGTACTATGTTGAATAACAGTGGAGAGAGTGGGCATCCCTGTCTTGTTCCCGATCTTAGATGAAAAGCTTTCAGCGTCTCGCCGTTAAGTATGATGTTAGCTGTGGGTTTGTCATATATAGCCTTTATGATGTTGAGGTACTTGCCGTCTATACCCATTTTGTTGAGAGTTTTAATCAGGAATGGATGCTGAATTTTGTCAAATGCTTTTTCAGCATCTATGGAGATGATCATGTGGTTTTGTTCTTCTTTCTGTTGATGTGGTGGATGATGTTGATGGATTTTCGAATGTTGTACCATCCTTGCATCCCTGGGATGAATCCCACTTGATCATGGTGTATGATCCTCTTAATGTATTTTTGAATTCGGTTTGCTAATATTTTGTTGAGTATTTTTGCATCTACGTTCATCAGGGATATTGGTCTGTAATTTTCTTTTTTGGTGAGGTCTTTGCCCGGTTTTGGTATTAGAGTGATGCTGGCTTCATAGAATGAGTTTGGAAGTATTCCCTCCTCTTCTATTTTTTGGAAGACTTTAAGGAGAATCGGTGTTATTTCTTCTCTATATGTCTGGTAGAATTCAGAGGTGAATCCATCAGGCCCAGGGGTTTTGTTCTTGGGTAGTTTTTTGATTACCAATTCGATTTCGTCGCTGGTGATTGGTCTGTTTAGTTTTTCTGTTTCTTGCTTGGTCAGTCTTGGAAGGTTGTATTTTTCTAAGAAGTTGTCCATTTCTTCTATGTTTTCCAGCTTGTTAGCATATAGATTCTCATAATATTCTCTTATGATTCTTTGTATTTCTGTGGGGTCCGTCGTGATTTTTCCTTTCTCATTTCTGATTGTGTTTATGTGTGTAGATTCTCTTTTTCTCTTAATGAGTCTGGCTAGGGGTTTATCTATTTTGTTTATTTTTTCAAAGAACCAGCTCTTGGTTTTATTGATTTTTTCTATTGTTTTATTCTTCTCAATTTTATTTATTTCTTCTCTAATCTTTATTATGTCCCTCCTTCTGGTGACTTTGGGCCTCATTTGTTCTTCTTTTTCCAATTTCAGTAATTGTGTCTTTAGACTATTCATTTGGGAATGTTCTTCCTTCTTTAAATAGGCCTGGATTGCAATATACTTTCCTCTTAGAACTGCCTTTGCTGCGTCCCACAGAAGTTGTGGCTTTGTGTTGTTGTTGTCATTAGTCTCCATATATTCTTTGATTTCTGTTTTGATTTGGTCGTTAACCCATTGATTAATTAGGAGAGTGTTGTTAAGTCTCCATGTATTTGTGAGCCTTTTTGATTTCTTTCTAAAATTTATTTCTAGTTTTATACCTTGGTGATCTGAGAAGTTGGTTGGTAGGATTTCAATATTTTTGAAATTACTGAGGTTCTTTTTGTGGCCTAGTATGTGTTCTATTCTGGAAAATGTTCCATGTGCACTTGAGAAGAATGTGTATCCTGTTGCTTTTGGGTGTAGAGTTCTGTAGATGTCTGTTAGGTCCATCTGTTCTAGTGTGTTGTTCAGTGCCTCTGTGTCTTTACTTATTTTCTGTCTGGTTGATCTGTCCTCTGGAGTGAGTGGTGTGTTGAAATCTCCTAAGATGAATGCATTGCTGTCTATTTCCTCCTTTAATTCTGTTAGTATTTGTCTCACATATGCTGGCGCTCCTGTGTTGGGTGCATATATATTTATAATGGTTATATCTTCTTGTTGGACTGACCCCTTTATCATTATGTAGTGTCCTTCTTTATCTTTTGCTACTTTCTTCGTTTTGAAGTCTATTTTGTCTGATACAAGTACTGCAACACCTGCTTTTTTCTCTTTGTTGTTTGCATGAAATATCTTTTTCCATCCCTTCACTTTTAGTCTGTGTATATCTTTGGATTTGAGGTGAGTTTCTTGTAGGCAGCATATAGATGGGTCTTGCTTTTTTATCCATTCTGTTACTCTGTGTCTTTTGATTGGTGCATTCAGTCCATTTACATTTAGGGTGATTATTGATAGGTATGTACTTATTGCCATTGCTGGCTTTAGATTCGTGGTTACCAAGGGTTCAAGGGTTGCTTCTTTACTATCTAACAATCTAACTTAACTTTCTTGTTAAGTTATTGTAAACACAGTCTGATGTTTCTTTATTTCTCTCCCTTCTTATTCCTCCTCCTCCATTCTTTCTATAATAGGTGTTTTATTCTTTGCCTTTAGTTAGTATTTGGATGGTCTGCTTTCTTTGCTATGATTTTTTTTTTCTCTGGTGACATCTTTTTAGCCTTAGGTGTGCTTCCATCTAGAGCAGTCCATTTAAGATATCCTGTAGTGGTGGTTTATGAGAAGCAAACTCTCTCAACTTTCGTTTATGTGGAAATTGTTTAATCCCTTCATCATATTTAAATGATAATCGTGCTGGATACAATATTCTTGGTTCGAGGCCCTTCTGTTTCATAATGTTAAATATATCATGCCATTCTCTTCTGGCCTGTAAGGTTTCTGTTGAGAAGTCTGATGATAGTCTGATGGGTTTTCCTTTGTAGGTGATCTTTTTTCTCTCTCTAGCTGCCTTTAATACCCTGTCTTTATCTTTGATCTTTGCCATTTTAATTATTATGTGTCTTGGTGTTGTCTTCCTTGGGTCCCTTCCGTTGGGAGATCTATGAGCTTCGGTGGACTGCGAGAGTACTTCCTTCCCCAGCGAGGGAAAGTTTTCAGCAATCATTTCTTCAAAGACCCTTTCTATCCCTTTTTCTCTCTCTTCTTCCTCTGGTACTTCTATCATGCGAATATTGTTCCGTTTGGATTGGTCACACCGTTCTCTTAATATTCTTTCATTCCTAGAAATCCTTTTATCTCTCTCTGCCTCAGCTGCTCTGTACTCCTGTTCTCTGTTTTCTATTCCATTAACAGTCTCTTGCATCTCATCCATTCTGCTGTTAAGCCCGTCGATCGCTTGTCTGATTTCTGTATTGTCTTTCCTCAGTTCCCTCACTTCCTCCCTCAGCTCTTGCACATTTCTCTGTAGGTCCATCAGCATAGTTATGACTTTTATTCTGAATTCTTTTTCAGGGAGGCTGTGCATTTCCATCCCTTCAGACTCCCTCTCTGGGGTTGTCTGGTTGATTTTGGTCTGAACCATGTTCCTCTGTCTTTTCATCGCTATAGAATTGGTCACTGATAGTTGCCACGTATGTCAGCTGGGCTCTTTAAGACTTTAAAAAGAGAAGAAAAAAAAAGAGAAGAAATAGAAAAAAAGAAAGAAAGAAAGAAAGAAAAAAAGAAAGAAAAGAAACAACAAAAACAAAACAGAAAACAAAACAAAAGAAAAAAAACAAACAAAAAAATGCCCACCGGACGTAGATTCTGTGGGAATGCTCTAGGTGGCGCTGTTGCCCCGCTATTCCACAGCTGTGACTGTGCTGCTCCGCAGGGCCCTTTATCGCTCTGGCAGGGGTGGGAACGAATAGGAGGCTGTTGATCTCAGTGAGAAGTGTTAAGTATGGCTACGCTTCCTCACTCGCCAGCTAAGGCGTCTGAAACTCCCCAGGACTCCCAGCCTGCTGGGCTGAGTGTGCTGGGGTGATCCAGCTCTTCCGCTGGGCGCCTGTCTCTTTAAGACCGCTGAAGAAAGCGCGCGCTTTTTTTTTTCCCTTCCTGGGAGCCGGCTGCAAGCACCCTGGCGTGTTCCCTGCTCATATCCTGCCGCTCTGTCTCCCCAATCTCCGCTGCACTGCACAATGTGGGTCAGCGCTCCCCGTGCAGATCACGTGGGTTGGCTACTTCACTGGGTGTACTTCCACTCCCTCCCGGCTCTGAATCCTCTCCTCCCTCCGGTGCGCTGTGGTGGGGGAGGGCTCGGGTCCCGCCGCTTCGTGGCTCCGTATCTTACCAGCCTCTTGGGGTGCCATGTCCTCTCGGGTGTAGCTGCACGCTGTGCGCTTTCCTGTGTATTCTCATCTCTCTTTTAGGAATAGATGTATTTTCTGTGTTTTCGTAGATAAATATAGTTTTGGGAGGAGATTTCTGCCGCCCTGCTCACACCACCATCTTCCCGGAAGTCCACAGCAGTACCAAATTTTACACTTCCATCTAAGGGGATTAACCATAGACTGTCCAGAGAAACTAAAGACCTCTCTTGAGGCAGGAGAATGGTGATTCTCCTCAGGATTCACCCCCACTTCCTCTCTTTGATCTAGACCTATAACTAGACTAAGACCCAGAAGGCCCCTAGAGGTGAGATTCAATCTGTGTCCAATGACGAGGTGTATATATTCCAAAATAACTGCCTGAATTTTCTAATTTATACAAACAGAAATCCCAGGAATATGTATGGAAATGGATATGAAGAGTGTGTAAAATGGTAAAAGGAACACAGTGTTGGATCAGGTCAAATTTACTGATATGGACTAACTAAGCAGAAATTCTGTAATATTCTAGCTCAGTTGTTGGAAAAAGTTTGGTTTATTGTTTGGTAGTACTAAAACATACCCAGCACGAGTGAATTGGAAATACTGGATATGCCTTGGTTTAATGTAGAGGAAGGGGTACAAAGGCTTAGAAATATTAGAATGTCAGAGTGGGTTTGTCATTTAGCACCAACTCACCCAAATTGGGAGGGTCCAGAAGACATTCCTTTCACCAATGTTGTGAGGCATAAATTTGTGAGGGGAGCTACAGCATCCTCGATGAGCTCTGTAATCACTCTTCTCTGTAGGTCAGACCTCAAAGTGGGAACTGCAGTTACTGAACTAGGAAAACTAAATTCAATGGGAATAATTGGATCCCTAGGTGGCAGAGGCCAAGTGGTGGCACTCAACCATCAAAGGCAATGTGGACATGCTTACCATAATGAACATTAGTTAAAATAGCAATCACAAAAGTATAACTCGCCCAGATCTAATTTATAACATTGGTTAATTGATCATGGTGTTCCTAGAAGTGAAAGAGATAGGGACCCTACTAAATTCCTATGTGATCTATATGAGCAGAAAAGTTCTAGTTCAAGTAAACTAAAGTCTAACCTGAATCATAAAAACAGATAATCATGATCCCTCAATCAGTTCCCAGACTTGAGCCAGATTACAGACCCAGAAACCCTTCAATGAAGAGAACACCAAATCTCCTCAAGGAAGGAGCTGGTACACTACTGAAATTTTATACTGTTAATCTTTCTCTCAGCCTTCCCCAAAGGAAACTCTACCAAGATAACTGTGCACTGGAGAAAAGGAAATATCAGACCTTTGGGGGATTAGTGGACTCTGGCTCTGAACTGAAATTGATTCCAGGAGACCAAAAATGTCACTGTGGCCCCAGTCAAAGTAGGGGCTATTGGGTCAATTTTAATATTTTAGCTCAGGTCCATCTCATACTGGTCTGATGAGTCCCCAAACCCATCCTATGGTTATTTTCCCAGTTCCAGAATGAGTAATTGGAATAGACATATTTAGCAACTGGTAGAATCCCCATATTGGTTCCCTCATATGTAGACTCAGGGCCATTATGATGTGGGTGCAAAGCCAAATGGAAGCCATTAGAACTGCCTGTACCTAGAAAAATAGTAAATCAAAAGTAGTACCACATTCTTGGAGGAATTACAGTGATTAGTGCCACCATCAAGGAATTAAAAGAGGTAGGGTGGTAATTTCCACAGCATCCTCATTCAACTTTCCTATTTGGCTTGTGCAGAAGACAGATGGATCTTGGAGAATGAGAATGGATTATGATAATTTTATCAAGGTAGTAACTCAAATTGCAGCTGCTATCCAGATGTTCTTTCACTGTTTGAGCAAATTAAAATATTCCCTGGTGCCTGGTATACAGCTATTGATCTGGCAAATGCCTTTTTCTCCATCATTATCTATAAGATCCACCAGAAACACTTTGCTGTCAGCTAACAAGGCAACAATAAATTTTCACTGTCTTACCTCAGGGGTATATCAATTCTGCAGCCCTATGTTACAATTTCATTCTCATGGATCTTAGTCAACTTTCCCTTCCACAAGATGTAACACTGTTTCATTACATTGATGGCATTATACTGACTGAACCTAATGAGCAAGAAGTAGCGACTACTCTACCTTTTTAGCAAGATATTTGCATGTCAGAGGGTACATAATCTAAGAATAAATCTGAGGTGACTTCTATATCAGTGAAATTTCTAATCCTGTGATGTGGGAGATGTTGAAATATTTCTTTCAAGGTGAAAGATAAGTTGTCACATGTGGCCCCTCCTACAACCAAGAAAGAGACACAACACCTAGTGGGCTTTTTTGGATTTTTGAGGCTTTTTTGGTATTCCTCATTTGGGTGTGTTTTTATGGCCAATTTATTAAGTGATGCATAAAGCTGCCAGTCCAGGCTGCATCAGGACCAGGCTGCTGTAAAAACTTCTCTGGCACTTGGACTATATGATCCTTTATATGCAGTGCTTCTTAAAAGTGTCAGTTACAGGTAGGGATGCTGTTTAGAGCCTGTGAGAGACCTCTATAGGTGAATTGTAGCAAAAGCCTTTATGATTTTGGATCAAGGCCTTGCCATCATAGTCACGTAGCTACACTCCTTTTGCAAAATAGCTCTTGGCTTGCCACTGGACCTTAGTAGAGACTAAATGCTTTACCATGTGCCACCAGATTACCATGCAGCCTGAGCTGCCCATCATAAACTGAGTGTTATCTGACTCACCAAGTCAAAAAGTTGGGCATGCACAGTAACATGCTATTATCAGATGGAAATGGAACACATATGATTGGATGCAGCAAGCCTTGAAGGCCAATTAAGTGACATGAGGAAGTAGCCCAAATGCCCATGGTCTCCATTCTTCTTGCACTATTTTCTCCCATGCTGCACCTGATGGCTTCAAGGGGCATTCTGTATGACCAGCTGACAGGAAAACAGAAGACATAGGCCTGAATTACAGATGGTTCTGCACAGTATAAAATCGCCACCAGAAAGTGAACAGATGCAGCACTACCAGCCCTCTCTGAGACACCTCTAAAGGACAGTGGTAAAGAGAAATTCTCCCAGTATACAGAACTTTGAGTAGTACACCTGGTTTTTAACTTTGCTTAGATGAAATAATGGCCAGATGTGTAATTATATACAATTGATGGTCTATAGCCAGTGATTTGGCTTGATGATCTGGGACTTGGAAGGAACACGATTGGAAGATTGGTTACAAAGGCATTTGGGTAAAAGTCTTAATGGGTAGAAAACATGAAAATAGTTGTGTCTCAAGGAATGCTCACCAAAGAGTGACCTTGGCAGAGCAAGATTTCAATAATCAAGTGGATAAGATGACATTACCTGGATGTCAGTCAGCCTCCTTCCCCAACCATCCCTATCATGATCCAATGGGCTCATGAACAAAGGGGCCATGGTGACAGGAATGGAAGTTAGTAACTAATGGGCTTAGTAACTTAGGTTTCCACTCACCAAGGCCAGTCTGTCTATGTCCTCCACAGAGTTGCCCAATCTGACAGCAACAGAGGCCAAAATTGAGCCCCTGATATGAAACCATTCCTGGGTGATCAGCCAGTTACCTGGTGGCAGGTTGATTACATTGGACCAAGTCTATCATGGAAGGGACAGCATTTTGTTTTTACTAAGATAGCCATTTACTCTGTATATGGATTTACCTTCCGTGAATGCAATGTTTCTGTAAAAGCTACAATCCCTTGACTTATAGAATGCCTTAATCCACCATCATGGTATACTGCACAACATTGCTTCTGATGAAAGAAGTTACTTCACAGCAAAGGAAGTGTCACAGTGAACCCATACTCAAGGAATTTACTGGTCTTATCATATTTCCTCCCATCCTGAAGCATCTTCTTTGACAAAAGAGTAGAATGGCTCTTGAAGACTCTTACTGTGCCGGATAGGAGGCAATGCCTTGAGGATCTAGGGTAATATTCTCGAAAAGACTGTATATGCTCTGAATCAGCATCCAATATATGGTGTTGTTTCTTCTATAGCCAAGATTCATGGATCCAGGAATCAAGGTGTAAAAATGAGAGTGGCACCACTCATTACCACTAGTGACCCACTGGCAAGATTTGTATTATTGTTACCATTACTTTATGCTCTGTTGACCTAGAGGTCTTAGTTCCAGATGGAATAAAGTTTCCAATAGACACAATGTTTCCATTGAACAGGAAGTAAGACTGCAACCCAGCCACATTGGGCTCCTCATGCCTCAGAATTAACAGAGAAAAAAAGGAATTACAGTGTTGGCTGGGTTGTTTGATCCTCAATGCCAGAGGGAAATTGGTCTACCATCCACAATGGAGGTAAGGAAAAGTATGTCTGGAATATAGGAGATCACATAGGGTGTCTGATTTCTAGGCTTTATGATTAAAAATCTATGGAAAACTACAACAAACCAACCAATCCAGGCAAGAGTAGTAATAATCCAGACATTTCAGTAATAAAGGTTTGAGTGACCTCATCAGGGAAAGAACCATATTTAGCTGAGGTAATTGCTGAGGACAAAGGGAATATAGAATGTTTAGTAGAGGAAGGTAGTTATAAATGCCACCTATATCCACTGAGCAATGAAAAGAGGTTGTAATTGTCATGATTATTTTCTCCTTATTTGCTATGGATACATTTGCATGTGTGTATATATACATAAAGTGTATTGATTTTATATCATAGTAATTAAGTATTACTAACTTTACATCATGGTGTTTAAGTTATAGGATATCAAGAAGAGTAAACATCATTCAAGGATTTTACCTTCACTTCAGGGGAAAGGGTCAGTGTGTTTTCAGTTACATGCAGTGTGATTTTATCATGTTTCAAATAATTATGACCTTGTTTTTGTCAATTTTAGTGATTCAGTATGGCTTAAGTAGATGCATAGATGGGTGCGAAATTGACAAGAGGTGGACATCTCATGGTTAATTTTATGTGTCAACTTGAATAAGCCAAGAGTGTCCAATTTGAATCAATGAATTCAGTAGATTGCCCTCCCCAATATGGATGGGAATCATCTAATCCCTTGAAAGCCTAAAAAGAATAAAAGTCAGAGGAAGGAGGAATTTGTCCCTTTTTCCTGTCTCACTGTTGATCTCTGCCATCTCATCTGTACTTCTCCTACCCTTGGACTGGGATATATGTTATTGTCTCCCCTGGTTCTCAAACCTTTGAACTCAAAATGAATTACACCACTGTCTTTCTTGGATCTTTATCTTGCAGATGGCAGATAATGGGACTTCTCACCCTCCATAGCATAACTGTGTGAATCAGTTCCTTATAATAAATCCCTCTCTCTTTATATCATATATCTATATCTATCTGTTTATCTATTATCTACTATCTTTCTATCATCTATCTATCTATCATCTCTCTCTCTCTATCTCTCTATCATTTACCTATCTATAATTTGTTCTGTTTCTCTACAGAACTGTAAATATAGATGCAAAAATAGTCAAAAAAATACTAGTGATCTAAATCTAAAAATATGAAACAGATTATGAACCAATACCAAGTGGGATTTATCTCAGGAATGCAAGGGTAAGTTGAACATGTGAAAAACAATTAATGTTATACACTATCAAAATAACAGAAAAAACACATGACCATCTCATTAGTCACAGAAAAAGCATCTGACAAAATCCAACACCCTTTTTTGATTAAAAAGTAAAGCAATCAATAAGCTAGGGCTAGAAGGGAACTTCTTCAACTTGATAAAGGGCATCTATAAAGTACCCCACAATTAACATCATATTAATGAGGGAAAGACTGACCTTAGTCTTTACTGATCTTAAGAATCAGGCATAAATAGGGATGTCTCTTTTCATCACTTCTATTAATAATTTTGCTGCAGGTTCTAGCTAGGGAAATTAGTCAAGGAAATGGGAAAAAAGGCATCATTTTTGAAAAGGAATGAGTAAAACTCAACTTATAGGTGGCATTCTCTTGTATATAGAAAATCCTAAAGGAGCCATTGAAAAGCTATTAGAGCTAATAAATGAGCCCTGCAAACCTGCAGGATAAAAGATCAATGTACAAAACCTATTGTATTGCTACACACTTTTAATGAACAATCTCAAAATGAAATTAAGAAAATAATTCTATATACAATAGCATCAGAAAGAATGAAATACTTGGGAATAAATTTAACCAAGGACATATAAGACTTGTACACTGAAATCTGTAAAAGATTTCTAACATAATTAAACCTAAATAAATAGAAAGACACTCCTTGTTTATATATCAGAAAACCCACTGCTTTTAAGATTGCAACACTCTCTGCATTGATCTACAGATTCAATATAATCCCTATCAAAATCTTGGGTTGCTTTTTTTTGTAGAAATTGGCAAACTGATCTTAAAATTCATTTGGAAACAAAAGGGACCAGAATATTTAAAACATAATTGAAGAACATTTGGAATACACACATTTCTTGATTTAAAAACAATAGAAATTTACTGTAATAAGACAGTGTGGTATTGACATAATAATAAACACAAAACCAATAGAAATGGAGTGAGTGTAGAAATAAACCCTCACATTTTGGGTCAATTTATTTTCAAAAAAGGCCAAGGCAGTGGGGAAAAGAATAGTGTATTCAACAAATTGTACTGGGACAACTGAATATCTGCATGAAAAAGACTTTGGAACCCTACCTAACACCCATATGAAAAAGTTCACTCAAGATACTGGGAAAATGGTGAAATAGAGGGTCACTGTATTAATCTTTATCCACATGCAAACTGAACAAGCAACTATAACTTACTTTAAAATAACCTTAAGGATGGCAGAACAGACCTTCCACAACTAATGACAAAGAGAAAGCCACAGCAAGAATAAAAGAGGATGCAGGAGGGGCTCAAGATGGTGGCGTGAGTAGGGCGGCAGAAATCTCCTCACAAAACAATATATATTTTTGAAAGTTCAGCAAATACAACTACTCATAAAAGAGAGACTAGAAGATACAGTACAACAGCCAGGCTACATCTACATCTGCAAGAACTCAGCATCTCACGAAAAGGGTAAGATACAAATCCATGACCCGACGAGACCCAAGCACTCTCCTCACCCCAGCTCACGAGTGGGA
Organism: Smutsia gigantea; assembly: GCA_032199065.1. Taxonomy (NCBI): domain Eukaryota; kingdom Metazoa; phylum Chordata; class Mammalia; order Pholidota; family Manidae; genus Smutsia; species Smutsia gigantea. The sequence goes on along the minus strand of JAVSCE010022389.1, from coordinate 8,948 downwards.
GGAAAGGAATCAGAGTGGGGAGGGAGTGGAAGCACAGGACTGATAAATAACCAGCCCTAGTAATCTGCACTGGGAGCACAGACACACATTGCATGGTGTACTGTATATTAGAGAAATGGAAAAGTAAAATCCAAGATGGAGACTGTGAGTGGGTCCCCACAGCCGGCTTCCCTGGGGAAAAAGAAAAGCAGGTGCTTTTTAAAAGTCTTAAAGAGACAAGGGCTTAACAGCTGGACAAAATTGTCCCAGCACACTCAGCCCAGCAGGCTGGGAATCTTAAGGAACTTCAGGTGCCCTAACCCCCTTGGGGATAACCCAGGCCTGAAGCCCCTCACAGCAATAACAGCCTGAAATTCATTCCTCCAGGCCAGTGCTGCAAGCAAACCGGCAGACCCACCAGAGCTGCAGAGAAGCTGGGGAACAGCCCCACCCACAGCAACCACACAGAGTCTTCTCCCAGCACATAGCTAACTGTGACAGACCCAGAGGCTGCCGCCAGGGCGTAGCTGCCAGCACAGACAGAGAAATCTGGAACGAGGTGCGAAAGGCACAAAGGGGTGCCATTTTCATGGGAGAACACATCCGGCATGCCTGTGAACCACTGCAGGGTTCTAAGCTATCCCGAGGGCCACCCCACCCATGGCTGCTCAGGAGATAATTCCAGAGACTGCTCTCGGTGCACAGGTAACTGGCACAGGCAGCAGAAGCTGCAGCAAGGTCTGGAAGGCACGAAGGGACGCTGTTCTCACAGGAGAACATATCCGTTGTGTCTGCGGCTCCCCGCAGTGCCTAGGCTATCCTGAGGGCAGCCCTGCCCATGGAAGCTCAGGGGATTATCCCAGAAACTTCTCCCGGTGTACGGGTAACTGACACAGGCAGTGGGGAAGGGCAAGGTGACCAGCAAGCAGGAAGGGACTTTGTTCTCCCAGCTGACACATACACCACCAGCCTGCAAACAATTCTATTGCCATTAATTGGCAGAAGAATCTGGTCCAGTCAAAAATAACTCAGACAACCCCAGAGAGAGGGCCTGGTGAGATAGACAACCAATCTTCCTGAAAAAGAATTCAAAATAAAAGTCATAACCATGTTGATGTACCTGCAGAGATATATGCAAGAGCTAAGGGATGAAGTCTGGAGGGAGATAACAGAAATGAAACAATCAAGAGGTCTTAAGAGCAGACTGGATGTGGTGCAAGACACTGTTAATGGAATAGAAATCAGAGAACAGGAATACAGAGAAGCTGAGGCAGAGAGAGATAAAAGTATCTCTAGGAATGAAAGAATATTAAGAGAACTGTGTGACCAATCTACACAGAACAATATTCACATTATATGGGTAAAAGAAGAAGAGGAGAGAGAAAAAGGGACAGAAAGTATCTTTGAAGAAATAATTGCTGAAAACTTCCCCAAGCTGGGGAAGGAAATAGTTTCTCAGACCATGGAAGCTGACAGATCTACCAACACAAGGGACCCAAGGAAGACAACACCAAGACACATAATAATATGGCAAAGATCAAAGACAAGAACAGAGTATTAAAGGCAGCCAGAGAGAGAAAAAAGATCACCTACAAAGGAAAACCCATCAGGCTATCATCAGACTTTTCCACAGAAACCTTACAGGCCAGAAGAGAATGGCATGATATATTTAATGCAATGACACAGAAGTGCCTTGAACCAAGAATACTGTATCCAGCACGATTATGATTTAAATTTGAAGGAGGGATTAAACAATTCCCAGAGAAGCAAAGGTTGAGGAAATTTACCTCCCACAAACCACGTCTACAGGATATTTAAAGGGACTGCTCTAGATGGAAGCACTCCTAAGGCTAAATAGATGTCACCAGAGAAAATAAAATCACAGCAAAGAAAGCAGACCAATCAAATACTAGTAACGGCAAAAAATAAAATCAACTGTCCACAAAATCAGTCAAAGGAAACACAAAAGAGTACAGAATAAAACACCTAACATACAAAGAATGGAGGAGGAAGAATAAGAAGGGAGAGAAATAAAGAATCATTGAACTGTGTTTATAATAGCTTAATAAGAGAGCTAAGTTAGATGGTTAGATAGTAAAGAAGCTACCCTTGAACCTTTGGTAACCACGAATCCAAAGCCTGCAATGGCATTATGTACATATCTTTCGATAATCACCCTAAATGTAAATGGACTGAATGCACCAATCCAAAGACACAGAGTAACAGAATGGATAAAAAAACAAGACACATCTATATGCTGCTTACAAGAAACTCACCTCAAACCAAAAGGCATACACAGACTAAAAGTGAAGGGGTGGAAAAAGATATTTCATGCAAACAATAGGGAGAAAATAGCAGGTGTTGTACTACTTCTATTAGATAAAATAGACTTCAAAACAAAGAAAGTTACAAGAGATAAAGAAGGACATTAAGGACATTACATAATGATAAAGGGGGCAGTTCAACAAGAGGATATAACAATTGTAAATATATATGCACCCAACACAGGAGCATCAACATATATGAAACAAATACTAACAGAACTAAAGGAGGAAATAGAATGCAGTGCATTCATTCTAGGAGACTTCAACACACCATTCACTCCAAAGGACAGATGAACCAGATAGAAAATAAGTAAGGACATAGAGGCACTGAACAACACACTAGAACAGATGGACCTAACAGACATTTTCAAAAGTCTACACCAAAAGCAGCAGGATACACATTCTTTTCAAGTGCACGTGGAACATTTTCCAGACTCGACCACATACTAGGCCACAAAAAGAACCTCAGTAAATTCAAAAATATTGAAATTCTACCAACCAACTTCTCAGATCACAAAGGAATAAAATTAGAAATAAATTGTACAAAGAAAACAAAATGGCTCACAAATACATGGAGGCTTAACAACATGCTCCTAAATAATCAATGGATAAATTACCAAATTAAAAGAGAGATCAAGAAATATATGGAGAAAAATAACAACAGCACAAAGCCCCAACTTCTGTGGGATGCAACGAAGGCAGTTCTAAAAGGAAAGTATATAGCAATCCAAGCCTATTTAAAGAAGGTGGAACAATCCCAAGTGAATAGTCTAAAGTCACAATTGTTGAAATTGGAAAAAGAAGAACAAATGAGGCACAAAGTCAGCAGAAGGAGGGACATATAAAAATCAGAAGAAGTAAATAAAATTGAGAAGAATAAAACAATAGAAAAAAATGAATGAAACCAAGAATTGGTCCTTTGAGAAAACAAACAAAATATATGAACCCCTAGTCAGACTTATCAAGAGAAAAAGAGAATCTACACAAAAACAGAATCAGAAAAGAGAAAGGAAAAATCATGACAGACAGCACAGAAATACAAAGAAAGAGAATACTATAAAAATTTATATGCTAACAAACTGGATAACCTAGAAGAAATGAACAACTTCTAGAAAAATACAACCTTTCAAGACTGACCAAGGAAGAAACAGAAAATCTAAACAGACCCATTACTAGCAATGAAATTGAATCAGTAATCAAAAACTACCCAAGAACAAAACTCTCGGGCCAGATGGATTCACCACTGAATTTTATCAGACACGGAGAGAAGACATAATATCCATTCTTTTTTTTAATAGTTTATTTTGGTATCATTAACCTACAAATACATGTGCAATATTATGGTGATCAAACTACCCCCTTCATCTGATCACCCCCACCAACCACATTACAGTCACTGTCCATAAGCATAGTGAGATGCTATAGAGTCACTACTTGTGTTCTCTGAGTTGTACAGCCCTCCCCGTGTCCCCCTAACATTACATCTGCTAATCGTAATGCCCCTTTTTCCCCCTTGTCCCTCCCTTCCCACCCATCCTCCCCAGTCCCTTTCCCTTTGGTAACTATTAGTCCATTCGTGGGTTCTGTGAGTCTGCGGCTGTTTTGTTCCTTCAGTTTTTTTCTTAGTTCTTATACTCCACGTATGAGTGAAATCATTTTCTACTTGTCTTTTTCGGCTTGGCTTATTTCACTGAGCATAATACCCTCTAGATCCATCCACGTTGCAAATGGTAGAATTTGTTTTCTTCTTATGGAAGAATAATATTCCATTGTGTATATGTACCACATTTTCTTTATCCATTCATCTACTGATGGACATTTAGGTTGCTTCCATTTCTTGGCTATTGTAAATAGTGCTGCGATAAACATAGGGGTGCATCTGTCTTTTTCGAACTGGGCTGCTCCAACCTTAGGGTAAATTCCTAGGAGTGGAGTTCCTGGGTCAAATGGTATTTCTATTTTGAGTTTTTTGAGGAACCTCCATACTGCTTTCCACAATGGTTGAACTAATTTGCATTCCCACCAGCAGTGTAGGAGGGTTACCTTTTCTCCACATCCTCGCCAACATTTGCTGTTGTTTGTGTTTTGGATGTTGGCTATCCTCACTGGTGTGAGGTGGTATCTCATTGTGGTTTTAATCTGCATTTCTCTGATGATTAGTGATGTGGAGCATCTTTTCATGTGCCTGTTGGCCATCTGAATTTCTTCTTTGGAGAAGTGTCTATTCATGTCCTCTGCCCATTTCTTATTTGGATTATTTGCTTTTTGTTTGTTGAGGTTTGTCACTTCTTTATATATTTTGGATGTCAAACCCTTATCAGATATGTCATTTATGAATATATTCTCCCATACTGTGGGATGTCTTTTTGTTCTACTGATGGTGTTCCTTCCTGTACAGACGCTTTTCAGCTTGATATAGTCCCACTTGTTCATTTTTACTTTTGTTTCCCTTGCCCGGGGAGATATGTTCATGAAGAATTCACTTATGTTTATGTCCAAGAGAGTTTTGCTTATGTTTTTCTCTAAGAGTCTTATGGTTTCATGACTTACATTCAGGTCTTTGATCCACCTTGAGTTTACCTGTGTGTATGGGGCTAGACAGTAGTCCAGTTTCATTCTCTTACATGTAGCTGTCCAATTTTTCCAACAAGAACTGCAGAAGAGGCTGTCATCTCCCCAATGTATATCCAAGGCTCCCTTATCAAATATTAATTGACTGTATATGTTTGGGTTGATGTTTGGATTTTCTATTCTATTCCACTGGTCTGTGGGTCTCTTTTTGTGCCAATACCAATTGTCTTGATTACTGTGGCTTTGTTGTAGAGCTTGAAGTCAGGGAGCATAATTCCCCCTGTTTTATTCCTCTTTCTCAGGATTGCTTTGGCTTTTCAGCATCTTTTGTGGTTCCATATGACTTTTAGAATTATTTGATCCAGTTCATTGAAGAATGCTGTTGGTATTTTGATCGGGATTGCATTGAATCTGTAGATTGTTTTAGGTAGTATAGCCATTTTGACAATATTTATTCTTCCTAGCCAAGAGCATGGGATGCATTTCCATTTGTTAGTGTCCTCTTTAATTTCTCTTAGGAGTGTCTTGTAGTTTTCAGAGTACAGGTCTTTCACTTCCTTCGTTAGGTTTATTCCTAGGTATTTTATTCTTTTTGATGCAATTGTGAATGGAATTCTTTTTCTGATTTCTCTTTCTGTTAGTTCATCGTTAGTGTATAGGAAAGCAACAGATTTATGTGTCTTAATTTTTTATCCTGCAACTTTGCTGAATTCAGATATTAGTTCTAGTAGTTTTGGAGTGGCGTCTTTATGGTTTTTATGTACAATATCATGTCATCTGCAAATAGTGACAATTTGACTTCTTCTTTACCAATCTGGATGCCCTGTATGTCTTTATTTTGTCTGATTGCCGGGGCTAGGACCTCCAGTATTATGTTGAATAACAGTGGGGGGAGTGGGCATCCCTGTCTTGTTCCCGATCTTAGATGAAATGCTTTTAGCTTCTCACTGTTAAGTATGATGTTAGATGTGGGTTTGTCATATATGGCCTTTATGATGTTGAGGTACTTGCCCTCTATACCCATTTTGTTGTGAGTTTTAATCATGAATGGATGATGGATTTTGTCAAATGCTTTTTTAGCATCTATGGAGATTATCATGTGGTTTTTGTTATTCTCTATATTGATGTGGTGGATGATGTTGATGGATTTTCGAATGTTGTACCATCCTTGCACCCCTGGGATGAATCCCACTTGATCATGGTGTATTATCCCCTTGATGTATTTTTGAATTCGGTTTTCTAATATTTCGTTGAGTATTTTTGCATCAGGGATATTGGTCTATAGTTTTCTTTTTTGGTGAGGTCTTTGCGAGGTTTTTGTATTACAGTGATGCTGGCTTCATAGAATGAGTTTGGATGTATTCCCTCCTATTCTATTTTTTGGAAAACTTTAATTAGAATGGGTGTTATTTCTTCCCTGTATGTCTGGTAGAATCAAGGGTAAATCCATCTGGTCCGGGGGTTTTGTTCTTTGGTAGTTTTTTGATTACTGCTTCAATTTCGTTGCTGGTGATTGGTCTGTTTAGTTTTTCTGTTTCTTGTTTGGTCAGTTTTGGAAGGTTGTATTTTTCTAAGAAGTTGTCCATTTCTTCTAGGTTTTCCTGCTTGCTAGCATATAGATTCTCATAGTATTCTCTTACAATTCTTTGTATTTCTGTGGGATCCGTTGTGATTTTTCCTTTCTCATTTCTGATTCTGTTTATGTGTGTAGATTCTCTTTTTCTCTTAATGAGTCTGGCTAGGGATTTATCTATTTTGTTTATTTCTTCAAAGAACCAGCTCTTGGTTTCATTGATTTTTTCTATTGTTTTATTCTTCTCAATTTTATTTATTTCTTCTCTGATCTTTATTATGTCCCTCCTTCTGGTGACTTTGGGCCTCATTTGTTCTTCTTTTCCAATTTCAGTAATTGTGTCTTTTGGCTATTCATTTGGGAATGCTCTTCTTTCTTTAGATAGGCCTGGATTGCAATATACTTTTCTCTTAGAACTGCCTTTGCTGTGTCCCACAGAAGTTGTGGCTTTGTGTTGTTGTTGTCATTTGGCTCCATATCCTCATTGATTTCTGTTTTGATTTGGTCATTAACCCATTGATTAATTATGAGAATGTTGTTAAGTCTCCATGTGTTTGTGAGCCTTTTTGTTTTCTTTCTAAATTCAATTCCAGTTTAAGACCTTTATGATCTGAGAAGTTGGTTGGTAGAATTTCAGTATTTTCCTCTTTACTGAGGTTCTTTTTGTGGCCTAGTATGTGGTCTATTCTGGAAAATGTTCCATGTGCACTTGAGAAGAATGTGTATCCTGTTGCTTTTGGGTGTAGAATTCTGTAGATGTCTGTTAGGTCCATCTGTTCTAGTGTGTTGTTCAGTGCCTCTGTGTCTTTACTTATTTTCTGTCTGGTTGATCTGTCCTTTGGAGTGAGTGGTGTGTTGAAGTCACCTAAAATGAGTGCATTGCTATCTATTTCCTCCTTTAATTCTGTTTTTATTTGTTTCACATATGCTGGTGCTCCTGTGTTGGGGGTTTATGTATTTATAATGGTTATATCTTCTTGTTGGATTGACCCCTTTATCATTATGTGACATCCTTCTTTATCTCTTGCTACTTTCTTCGTTTTGAAGTCTATTTTGTCTGATACAAGTACTGCAACACCTGCTTTTTTCTCCTTGTTGATTGCATGAAATACGTTTTTCTGTCCCTTCACTTTTAGTCTGGGGATATCTTTGCGTTTGAGGTGAGTTTCTTATAGGCAGCATACAGATGGTTCTTGCTTTTTTATCCATTCTGTTACTTTCTGTCTTTTAATTGGTGCATTCAGTCCATTTACATTTAGGGTGATTATTGATTTATATGTACTTATTGCCATTTCTGGCTTTAGATTTGTGATTACCTAAGGTTCAGGGGTTGCTTCTTAACTATCTAACAATCTAACTTAAGTTTCTTGTTAAGTTATTGTAAACACAGTCTGATGTTTCTTTATTTCTCTCCCTTCTTATTCTTCCTTCTCCATTTTTTTTTATACTTGGTGTTTTATTCTTTGCCTTTAGTTAGTATTTGCATGGTCTGCTTTCTTTGCTATGAATTTATTTTCGCTGGTGACATCTTTTTATCCTTAGCAGTGCTTCCCTCTAGAGCTTTTCCTTTAAGATGTCCTGTAGAGGTGGTTTATGGGAGCAAATTCTCTCAGCTTTTGCTTCTCTGGAAATTGTTTATTCCCTGCATCATATTTAAATGATAGTCATGCTGGATACAGTATTCTTGTTTCGAGACCCTTCTGTTTCATTGCATTAAATATATCATGCCATTCTCTTCTAGCCTGTAAGGTTTCTGTTGAGAAGTCTGATGTTAGTCTGATGGGTTTTCCTTTGAAGGTGATCATTTTTCTTTCTCTAGCTCCCTTTAATACTCTGTCTTTATCTTTGATCTTTGCCATTTTAATTATTATGTGTCTTGGTATTGCCTTCCTGGGGTCCCTTGTGTTAGGAGATCTGTGAGCTTCCCTGGACTGCGAGACTATTTCCTTCCCCAGCATGGGGAAGTTTTCAGCAATTATTTCTTCAAGGACAGTTTCTTTCACTTTTTCTCTCTCTTCTTCCTCTGGTACTCATATAATGCGAATATTGTTCCGTTTGGATTGGTCACACAGTTCTCTTAATATTCTTTCATTCCTCGCAATCCTTTTATCTCTCTGCCTAATCTGCTCTGTGTTCCAGTTCTCTGTTTTCTATTGCATTAAGAGTCTCTTGCATGTCGGCCAGTCTGCTGCTGAGCCTGTCGATGGCTTGTCTCAGTTCTGCATTGTCTTTCCTCACTTCCTCCCTCAACTCTTGCACATTTCTCTGTAGATCCATCAGCATGGTTATGACTTTTATTCTGAATCTTTTTCAGGAAAATTCTGCATTTCCATTCCTTCAGGTTCCCTCTCAGGTGTTGTCTGGTTCTTGTTGATTTTTGTCTGTACCATATTCATCTGTCTTTTCATGTTGATAGGAGTGGTCTCTGGTAGGTGCCTTGTATGTCAGCTGGGCTCTAAGACTTTAAAAAAATGAAAACAAAAACAAAAACAAAGAAACAA
>JAVSCE010022388.1:0-209607 GCA_032199065.1 Smutsia gigantea | reverse complement strand
GGTTTTCCTTTGTAGGTGATCTTTTTTCTCTCTCTAGCTGCTTTTAATACCCTGTCTTTATCTTTGATCTTTGCCATCTTAATTATTATGTGTCTTGGTGTTGTCTTCCTTGGGTCCCTTGTGTTGGGAGATCTATGAGCTTCGGTGGACTGCGAGACTACTTCCTTCCCCAGCGAGGGAAAGTTTTCAGCAATTATTTCTTCAAAGACATTTTCTGTCCCTTTTTCTCTCTCTTCTTCCTCTGGTACTCCTACAATGCGAATATTGTTCCATTTGGATTGGTCACACAGTTCTCTTAATATTCTTTCATTCCTAGAAATCCTTTTATCTCTCTCTGCCTCAGCTGCTCTGTACTCCTGTTCTCTGTTTTCTATTCCATTAACAGTCTCTTGCAACTCATCCATTCTGCTGTTAAGCCCGTCGATCGCTTGTCTGATTTCTGTATTGTCTTTCCTCAGTTCCCTCACTTCCTCCCTCAGCTCTTGCACATTTCTCTGTAGGTCCATCAGCATGGTTATGACTTTTATTCTGAATTCTTTTTCAGGAAGACTGTGCATTTCCATACCTTCAGACTCCCTCTCTGGGATTGTCTGGTTGATTTGGTCTGAACCATATTCCTCTGTCTTTTCATGGCTATAGAATTGGTCACTGATAGTTGCCACGTATGTCAGCTGGGCTCTTTAAGACTTTAAAAAGAGAAGAAAAAAAAAGAAAAAAAGAAGAAAGAAAGAAAAAAAGAAAAAAAGAAGGAAAAGAAAACACAAAAACAAAACAAAACAAAAAAACAAAAAAAAATGCCCACCGGACGTAGATTCTGTGGGAATGCTCTAGGTGGTGTTATTGCCCCACTATTCCGCAGCCATGGCTGCGCCGCTCCGCAGGGCCCTTTATCGCTCTGGCAGGGGTGGGAACGACTAGGAGGCTGTTGATCTCAGTGAGAAGTGTAAGTATGACTACGCTTCCCCAGTGCCCAGCTAAGGCGTCTGAAATTCCCCAGGACTACCAGCCTGCTGGGCTGAGTGTGCTGGGGTGATCCGGCTCCTCCGCTGGGCTCCTGTCTCTTTAAGACCGCTGAAGAAAGCGCACGCTTTTTTTTTCCTTCCCAGAAGCCTGCTGCAAGCACCCTGGCGCGTTCCCCGCTCAGATCCTGCCCCTCTGTCTCTCCAATCTCCGCTGCACTGCGCAACGTGGGTCAGCGCTCCCTGCGCAGATCACCGGGGCTGGCTACTTCGCGGGGTGCACTTCCACTCCCTCCCGGCTCTGAATCCTCTCCTCCCGCCGGTGCGCTGGGGTGGGGGAGGGCTCGGGTCCCGCCGGGTCGCGGCTCCGTATCTTACCCGCCTCTTGGGGTGCCAAGTGCTCTTGGGTGTAGCTGCACGCTGTGCGCTTTCCTGTGTATTCTCGTCTCTCTTTTAGGAATAGATGTATTTGCTGTGTTTTCATAGATAAATATAGTGTTGGGAGGAGATTTCTGCCGCCCTGCTCACACCGCCATCTTTCCGGAAGTCCTATTCTTTCATTCTTAGAGATCCTTTTTTCTCTCTGTGCCTCAGCTTCTTTGTGTTCCTCTTCTCTAATTTCTATTTCATCTATTGTCTCCTCCGCCGTATCTAATCTGCTTTTAATACCCTCCACTGTGCTCTTCAATGATTGAATCTCCAACCGGAATTCATTCCTGAGTTCTTGAGTATTTTTCTGTACCTCCATGAGCATGTTAATGATTTTTATTTTGAACTCCTTTTCAGGAAGATTCATAAGGTCGATTTCATTTGAATCTTTCGCCAGGGTTGTATTCATAATTTTACTTCGAACCAGGTTTCTTTGGCATTTCATATTTGTATATGGTGCCCTCTAGTGCGCAGAAACTCTACTCTCTGGAGCTGGTCAGCCCCTGAAGCAATGTCAGGAGTATTGGTGCCTGCGGGGAGGAAAGAGCTGTTTCCTGCTTCCTGGCTGCTATGCCTGCCTCCAGTGCCAGAACCAGTGGGCCAAGCACACAGGTATAAGCCTCTATGCTTTGCGTTTGTAGTTGCTGTAGATGGGGCTTCCCTCTGGAGGGCCTAACGCCAAGGTTGGGTTTGCTGGTTTGTAAGCCAGGTGGGGCTGGCCAGGAGAAAGGCACAGTAGGCTGCATACCACAGAGGGTGTCCTTCAAGTTGCGTAACTAGCCAGGGAGCTGGAGCTCCTGAAGATCGAGAAAGTTCCCAACCTGCTGGGCAGAGTGCACCAGACAATTTTGTCTACCTGTCCTTCCTCCTGAGCAGTAAGCTCTGCGCAATCCTTGCCCCTTTAGCAGCCCTCTTGCTGTTAGGAAGTATCTCAGACTGCCCGCCTTTCTTTTGTTCCAGAGAAGCTGGATATGGATCCCTGCTTTCCACAAGCAGCTAGAATCTCAGTCTCTCCGGGTATTCAGTCTTAGTTTTCCAACCCCCTAATCATGAGAGTACCATGAAAGCACCATGAAATGTAGGTTTGTGCTCCCAGAGCAGATCTCCGGAGTTAGGTATTCAGCAGTCTCAGGCCTCCACTCCTTCCCCGCTCCATTTCTCTTTCTCCTGCGGGTGAGCTGGGGTGGGTGAAGGGCTTGAGTTCAGTCGGGCCACATCTTTGGTACGTTACCCTGTTCCATGAGGCTTATTCTTTTCTCCAGGTGTATGCAGTTTGGCGCAGCCCTCTTTCCTGTTGCTCTTTCAGGATTAGTCATATTAATTATATTTTCATATTATATGCGGTTTTAGGAGGAAGCCTCTGTCTCACCTCTCAAGCCACCATCTTTAATTCTCATGTAGGTAAAGTTTTTAAAATAGATCTTAATATAGCTAGCTCTTAATAATGTAAATTATTACTGTTATTACAGCTATTGTGTATATGCTTGTCTATGATCTAGAACCCCCTAGATCATTTGCTCCCTGAGGACTGCTACCATTCAGGTGTTATTTCTGTATCTTCTCCAGAAAACTTACTGGTATCCAGCACAGTGCCAGGCCCACAGTTGACAGTTAAGAATTTTCTGAATAGGCTTTGACTGAAATAATGCATGTTATAGTCATACTACTTATTTTCATAGGCTGCCTCTCTAAAGTCTAAACAATACCAGACAAAGAGGGGTTCAGGACCTCATAAAGTTGTATATGTGGAAGCAGAGGATGCTTTAGGAAGGGATACATGGCTCCCAACGTAATTGATTCCGCCTCTCCAGTGGGTTATTTCCATGTGGAAGATGGGGACTCCTGACCAAATCTTCCTCTCTTGGATCTCCATCTCAATGAAAACTTTTAAACCCAGTCATTTTCCTAACTCATAAATTTGGTGAAGGAATCAGGTAATATGCACTTGGTACTGTGATGACCAAAAATGTGTCCCCTAAAAGTAAAGAAAAAACATCCCCTGCCTTCCAAGAAGTTAGTCTAGTTGAAGAGACAGGACCTAATATAGCTAAGTTTTTCAGATTTCTTGTGTATTGGTTTCTGGGAATAGTAATATCTAGGAAAAAGAAAAAAAGGGGGGCTCTTTAGAGAAGGCAGAGGTCTCTAGTATTAACAAAAGAGCATCTCCCCTTTAAAGTACGTTGCAAAGTTCCTCTTGTGTAGATTCATGTCTTCATAAAATGAAGAGCTGAAAGAGGTCTTGGTAATAATAATTTCTCATTCAACATTTTAAAAATATTTATTAACCACTGTGACAGGCATTGTTTTAAATGTTGAGAATACAATAATAAACAATACAAACAAAAATCCCACCATTTTGGAGCTTATATTCTGATAGGTAGTAATAACAACAGCTATTATTTATTAAGAATACAGGCTCATGGTGGGTGGGAAGGGAGGGAGAAGGGGATTACGGGGCATTATGATTAACACACATCATGTGGGGGGATCACACTATGATTAACTTCCTCACACATAATGTAGGGGAGGGCAGTATAGCACAGAGAAGACAAGTAGTGACTCTATAGCATCTTACTATGCTGATGGACAGTGACTGCAATGGGGTGTGTGGGGGGACTTGAAAATATGGGTGAATGTAGTAACCACAATGTTGTTCATGTGAAACCTTCATAAGACTGTATATCAATGATATCTTAATAAAATAAATAAATAAATAAATAAAAATACAGGCTCATTTCTTACCACATTCAAGCCTACCAATAACTCTGGGTAATAGATACTAATATCCCCACCTTACAGAAGAGAAAACTGAAGCTTAATGAATCCATATAGCTTGCCTAGTGCAGCTCAGCTAATACATGGCGGAGGCAGATTTGAACCCACGTTTGACTCTGAAGGTCAATTCTTTCCACATTTCTGGTATGCTGTTATAATGACTGGCACTGTCCCCATTTACTGGTGAGGACTAAGATATATGCAAGCAAAAAGGCTGCGGAAGGAGGCTATATATTAGATATTAGTAACCAGGACCCAAGCTTGTCATTTCTCTTCCCTGAGCCAGAGCTCTTGTCTGCCATTTCTATTTATCCCCCTCCCAAAAACTCCTTGGCTTTCTAAATCAAAGAGCTGACCAGAGTCACAGCAGGTCCTCCTTTGGGCAATCATTCACATCCAGCTCCTATTTCTGACGTATTTTGAGAACTCTGTGGTGGGGTCCAGGGTGGTTGGAGTAAAGCACTGGCCTTCTGCTAATATGAATGATGGTGTGAATTTGAGAAAAGTATTTCCCACAATGTGTGCCTCAGGATACTCAATACAATGGGATGATTGATACATCTTACCTTTTTTTAAAAAAAGTTTCTATAATGCAGCAGCCCAATTTGAAAAGGACAGATGCACCCCTATGTTTATTGCAGCACTATTTACAATAGCCAAGAAATGGAAGCAACCTAAGTGTCCATCAGTAGATGAATGGATAAAGAAGATGTGGTACATATACACCATGGAATATTATTCAGCCATAAGAAGAAAACAAATCCTACCATTTGCAACAACATGGATGGAGCTAGAGGGTATTATGCTCAGTGAAATAAGCCAGGTGGAAAAAGACAAGTATCAAATGATTTCACTCATATGTGGAGTATAAGAACAAAGAAAAAAACTGAAGGAACAAACAGCAGCAGACTCACAGAACCCAAGAACGGACTAATAGTTACCAAAGGGAAAGGGACTGGGGAAAATAGGCGGGAAGGGAGGGATAAGAGGGAAAAAGGGGCATTACGATTAGCAGATGTAATGTTGGGGGGGCACGGGGAGGGCTGTACAACTCAGAAGACAAGTAGTGATTCTATAGCATCTCACTACGCTGATGGACAGTGACTGTAATGGGGTTGGTGGGGGGGACCTGATGAAGGGGTAGTTTAATAATCGTAATATTGCACATGTAATTGTAAATTAATGATAATAAAATATATTATATATAAAAAAAGTTTCTATAGTGAAATCATTTGGAAAAAAGTATGTTAACTAGGTTTCCTATACAGGACTTTTTAAAGCCTTTACTATGGTAATACGCTCTGTAATTCATCAGGAAGGGAATACAAAGTGTGCAGTGTTTCCATTCATTCATCTGTTCCTTCACACATTCACCTAACAAATATTTATTAAGCATCTATTATATGTCAGGTGGCACCCTTTGAATCATTAGGGATACATCAGTGAACAAAACATGAAATACCTGCCCTCATAGAGCTTACAGTCTACAGGAGATGGACAGACAATAAACAAGTAATTGAGGAAAATGTGTAGTATATATAATTCCATACTGTTAATTTGTTTTGTGATTTCAAGAAAGGCATCCTGTTGGCCCTTTAAGGTCAAAATGAGGGAGTTGGATTATCCATTTTTGACATTCTAAAGTGAAATGGTGTGTGTGTGTGTGTGTGTGTGTGTGTGTGTGTGTGTGTGTGTGAGAGAGAGAGAGAGAGAGAGAGAGAGAGACAGGGAGAGAGAGACAGGGAGAGAGGGAGATAGGGAGAAAGGTAAAGAGACTCCATTCCTAATGACACTGAGAAACACCTGTTTTCACCCCATGCTGTCATCTTCATCCCACTGCAGGGACTAGAGCTTCCTCCATCAAGCAGGATTGTAGCACCTCTCACCTCTTAGGCCTGTTGAATTGGCAGAAAGAGGATGAGCCAAGAGAGCTCCTTCCTTCTTTCAGTCCTGCTCCCCATGCGGGCCTTGCTTCACAGAGCAAGACGCCAGGCACTTGCTTTCACCAATAATGGCTTCATTACATTGAAAGGAGATGAGAGTGACCTCGGTGAAATAGACTTCCTGACCCCAGCTGACCTCTGACCCTCACCCTGACAGACTCTAAATCTTTTCCTCCTGACACATCCCCCACAAGGTACAGGCAAGAGGAGGAAATGATGAGCCTGCTGTAGCCCACTGTCCAGTAACTAACTCACCAGGTGTCCTCTTGCAGTAGAACTTGCCATGCCCACTGACATTTCCCTCATGGCTGCTGATCCTTTTAGTGGTCCTCACTGGGACTCTAATCTGGCCTATGGGTCACAACTCATCAGCTGCCATTCACCTGGTGTCCATTTGAATGTCTCCAATGATTGTCACATGTCACGGAGGCAGGGTGTCTAACCAAATGCTGTCATTTCCCCAATACTACTTAGCCTAGACCTTTAACCTACCCTTCCCTGACTTTGAGGTTACTGTTTATTGAGGGCTAGTTACATATTAGGTGTGCACTGAACACTTTATGTGTATTGTCTCCTTCTGTTCTCAACCACCCTAATTTTACTGAACAAGAAACTGCAACTTAGTGGAATGAAGTGCCTTGCCTGGATTCATATATCACAAAGAGTGCATCCCACGTCTGGCTCAGGCCAGTATTTTTCTTTACTTTTTTTTATAGTTAAAGTAATTAATGCATGTGGTTTAAAAAAATCAATTAGTATTGAAAGAATTATAATGAAAAACAACAGTACCCTGACTACCCAACCCCCTTCACTCCCATAAGGCAACCACTCTTTGAGTCATTTTTTTCTAGAGGATATTTCTATATCTCTAAATAATATGCATGCACTTCTGTTCCTTGAGTTATCAATTTTAGATATTATCTGTTGATTTCCTGTTATGATGGATGAAGACTCACCTCTCTTACAGGGCCCACCTCCCCTTTCTCTTTCCTCCCAGTACAGTCACATCACCATTTTCAGCTAAACTGATAACCAGTGTCCACATTGCCATGAGTGTGGAAATGCTCACTGCATTGTCAAGTAGCATACTAGGAAAAATTTCTTTTCTTATTCTGAATTTTATTTTCCCTGAACTCTCTGCCTTTCTATTTTCTGCAATATTTGTCATGAAATATCCTCAATTATTTTCAAGGGCTCCAGCATATTATTTCTTTCAATAGGCCCTCATTTTCCAAAGCTTCTTTCCTGAGGCCCTCCCTTCTGGTTGCTGTCTGGGCTGGCTTTTCAGTTGTCACTCTGTCACCTTCAAAGCCTCTCACTATGGTGGTTAGAGCCACTGGACCCCATGTCAACCTCTTTCTTGCCTCACACCTGAGGAGCACAACCTCAAGTAACCACCTAAGAAAGGGCACATGGATGGGAAATTTTCTGAACCTTCATTTGAGTGTGTTATTTTTTACCCTTACTTTTTTTGATAGTTTCAAAGCCATACGCATTACTCTGCTATGCTGACCCCTCCCAAACCCCAGCCATTTTCTAGACTTAGCTTGCAAACCTTCAGCAACGGGGTGCTTACTGTTTCTGGAAGCTTTGTCCATCTCCTGATAGTTTGCATTGTTAGAAAGTTCTTTCCTCCATTGAACTGAAGCTGACTTCTATAGCCTTTTCCCACTGGGGTCTTTCCAACAAGCTCCCTCCCCTCTTCTGCAAAGACTCTGGGGCAGGCTTTCTGTTCAAACCTCAGGCCCACCCTTCCCCAGCTGTGAGACCTTGGAAAATTTGTGAGAGGCTCAATGTCTCAATATTGGTTAATTTCCACTGTTCCTCTGGAAGTTAACCTAAAGCCAGGTTTACCCAGTTTGATCCTCAGGGATCCTCAGCCTCTTTCCATTGTCTGTGCATTACTTTGTACAATGCTATTGCAACTGTGAAGTGTTTTCCCATGTATTATCTCACCAGACCTTGGACAGGGAAAAGGAGGGAGGCAATATGAGCATGTGGTTATCTCAGTTTGGCAGGTAAGGCAAGACTCTGCCGCTGTACCAGACTTACCTCCAAACATGCACTCTTCACTCCTGCCACAATTAGCATTCTAGGGCCTCCACACTCTGCTCTCTCTCTCTTCCTGGTGTTTTCCCATGCTTATCCCTCTGCCAAAAACACCATTTCTCTTACTTCACTTTGCTCATCACTCTTTATTCTTTAGGCTCCAACATAAATGACCCTTCATCCAGGGATCTCTTTGTCTCCACCCACTCACCTACCCAACACCCCTCTCGTGTGTTCTAATAGTACCCTGCACTTCTATAACAGTTTTTGCTCCACTTTATTCTATTTGCTTATTTGTCTTTTTCTCCCACTGGCTACTGGCCTGGAAACTCCATGAGCCAGGGATGATGTCTGTTCTTGTTCACTGTGGGCCCAGCACACAGCACAAAGCTTGCAATAAAGTAATTTCTTATTAAATATTTGTCAAGTGAATAAATGAATGACTTACCCAGATTCCATGGCTAATAATGGCCAAAATTAGAATCCAGGTTTTATTTCTAAGAAGGAGAATCCTTTTTACTGTCTTCTAAACCTAATGCCTACCCTTAACCGCTATTGCCAGCCGCTGTTCCCACTTAATGCTTTAGAATCTTAGATTGTTTATCTGGAAGGAATGTTAGAGCTGATTCAACCCCTTAATTTTATAGATAAGAAAACTAAGATCTATAGAGGTTAAGTAGTTTGCCCATGCCACACAGCAAATTGTGGCATCCTTCCTGACTACGAGACTGCTGCTTTCCCACTTAGCCCACCAAGGAGTTCAGGGGCTCCCAGGGCTTTGTCTTGGGGGTGGGAGTAGTAGTAAATAATCCCACCCAAGTTTCTGCTTTTAAGCTCTCTAGCTACTTACAAGCCCAGACCCCAAGGGTCTATTCTGAGACAGCTCACAGGAAGAAGTTTCAGGCGGCAGGATGGAGAGGAGGGTGGTGGGGGGATCATGGGGATCCAAGGATGTCGTCACCAGGACCAGGCTGTGCAGCACAACCCTACGGTTGTGGGGTCCCCCGAGGCAACACCACTCCTCTGCCCCTGAGGCTGACCTTTGGGACCAGAGATCAATAGCATGGGCTTTGGCTTCAGCCCCCTTTAGTCCTCCAGTGACCACAGGCTGCTCAAAAGAGCTAGCAGGACTCGGGGTCATTAAGTAACTGTCACTCTTCCCCAGCCCCACTTGGGGCACGGCTGGGGGAGAAGCCAGGGATGGGAACCACTGTGGAGAGACACAGGTGTGGGCGATTCTCCCCTCTCCACCGGAGGGCCTCCACCGCCCCTTGACCCGCCCTCTTCTCCTTACCGTTACCCCAGATTTCCTCTTGTCCTCTCTGTCCCCTCCCACATCCTTAGCACTGGGCCCCTACTTCCTTCCCTGACCCCCCAAGGCTCCTCTTTGAGCCTCCAGCCTGTTTGCTGAGATCCATCCCCTCCCTCACTGAAACCCTACATGTCTCTTAGCCCAGTCTCCTTCAATGACTCCTCCTCCCCACCACCCCGCATTGCGCTGTGTGTTTGGAGTTTTTTTGCGCTTTTCCAGGCAAAGCAGCAGACAAGAATTTCTCGATCACCATTTTCTAAATATCTCATCCCAGGTATTTTTTCACCGCCTCCGCTAGCCCCCCCAAGAACAAACCTACCGTTCTGGCCGTAACATTAGCAGGACCCACCCCCATCCCACCAACTTTTCATGCTTCCGCCACCATTCCTTCTCCACATCCCGTGCCCCAGCCAATCGCTTCTGACTGATGGATTAGGGAGGAGGGGAGAGAGGATCGATGGAAGACTGAGCCTCTTCCGATCCAAAACTAAAGGTCCAGGAGGGAAGGATATTCATCGTAGGGAGGATCAGATGATGGCTGCTGTGGAGCTTGAGGGTGAGGTGGTCGGCAGTGTGTGGGACCGTGGGGTCAGATTCTGCTAGGAAGATTGGGAAGAGGGTTGTGGTGGAGCTGACAGAGGTGAGAAGGCATATCTGGTAACAGTCTTGGCATGAGATGGGGTCCCCAAGATTACCCCACAGGTAAGAAATTTACCAGCCCGTTATTCTTCCCTGCTCAGAGGCGTCCTGGGTCCCTGGTACTCCAGTGTCCAGCAGGGGGCACTCTGTCCCCATATTTCTCCTTCCCTCACCCACCAGAACTAAGTTTCTTTGTTCACTCATTCATTGCAAAGTTCTGGTTGAGCACCGCTGTGTGCCGGGCACTGTGTACCAGGCCCTATGCCACAGACTGAGTACATGCAGACGAGTGACACAGACAGACAGCTAAGGTCCCAGATTTCGTGGTGCTAGGGGGGTAGGATTACAGCAAATAAATAATTATAGTGATTTAAGGAAAAAGGAATCAGACAAAGCCTTCTTGAGAAAATAACTTTTAAACTGAGACTTAGCAGTTGCCTAAATTTTGACCATGTGTCAGTGTGAAAAAGAGGTGTAAATGGGGCGTGTAGGGGTGGTGTTTCTGGCAGTGGGAAAAATGTGCAAAGACCCTGAGTCAGGAAAAAGTGGGACCCCTTTAGAGGGAGAGTCGGTTGTGGCTGTACTCAACTTTGATCAGAGGTTTGACCCTTCCCATTGCAGAACACACAGCAGCTGGGGCCCTCAACTTTTCAAGGCCTAATTGCTTTTTTTTTTTTGGAGAAGGGGAGGACAGAGCCAGCAGCTCTCTGAGGCCTTTCTACAGCAATAACCTTGGGAGGGAGAATTCCTGCTCATCCCTTTCTATCCCTTTTCATCCTTCAAGTTCAAAACTTCTTGTCCAAAAGGAGTGGAACAGAAGTAGATTTAGTTTAAGCTTCAGAGCCCCTCGCAAGGCTGTGGGAGGTCCAAGTCATGTGCTCACATATTGGTATAAAACAGGCACAATTAAGATATTTCAGTCACAGTTGGAAGTTTGAAATGGGACGTATCAGCACCTAGTGTGTTGGAAAGTAGTATAGAGGTGTGCCAGGCAATTTAATACAAATGTTTTAAGATGTTTTTGGTATTTTTCAACTTTTAAAATTTGCATTCCATCATGACTTTTCTCATTCTAAATACACATTCCCTTGTTGTATACATTTTATATTTATAATCTTATATTCCTTTTCTTGAAGAGGGCCTCCTAAACTGTGAAAGCTCCAGGCCCCGTGAGAGCTGTATCAGCCTGGGTGGGGCTCCAAGAGCCCTGCCTACTGGCTTCAGACCTCAGCCAGTCCCCGGACCCTACCTCTTTCCCTTTGAGCAGTCTCTCCCACCCCTGTAGTCCACCGGGTAAGATGGCTGGCTGGCTGGCTGGCTCAGGGGTAATGGGAATGCCAAGGGGATGGAGGAGTCCTTTGGTTTGTAGGGAAGCATGTTAAGGGCTACAGAGAGCTGGAGCTGCCCCTCCTCAGCCCCTTCCAAGCTGGCCCCAAAAAGAGGAGCCACGTCAAACTGTCCAAGGTTGAATGGGAGTCTGTGTGGGTGTCCATTCACTCTTAGTTCATTCCTTCATCGCGCTGACTCACACAGCAGCTCTGAGAGGCCTGGTTTGTTTTGATGTCTCCTTCCCGGGTGTGTGTTAGTCCTGAGTCAGAGGCATCTCCACAGATCCTTCCCAGGTAGTGTTGCAGACACAGCGGGTCTGGTCCACTTGTGTTGCTTAGGTATTTTGAGATGGGGGTGGTGGTAATAATGGTTTGAATGATGTGATTTCTTAGGATAGATAGAGCCTGAGAGAGGGGTGCATCCCCGTCAGGCACTGGGTAATATTGATCCCTCAGACCCACATGGAAGAGCCCTGGAGCTGAAGCCTGGAGATCTGGGTTCAAATCCCACTTCAACACTAACAGCTGGAGCAAGTAGCCTCAGATTTCTAAACCTTTATAGCTACATTTGTAAAATGAGGATGTGATAAAAACTTTCTCTTCCAATTACAGAAAGAGCCAAGGAGATAATTGATGGTAAAATGTTTTAACTTTTTATTTTCAGGTCATTTCAGATTTATTGAAAAGTTAAAAGAAGAAGAAAAAGAATTCCTGTATGTTTTCACTCAGATTCCCCAAAATGTACCTCATTTGTTATCATTTTTTCTCCCTTCCCCTTCCCCCCTGTTGTATACTAAATATACTCAACTATCTCAGAGTAAATTGCTGACATTATGGACCTTTATCCCTTAATACTTAAGAGTGTATTTCCTAAAAATAGAAGGACATTCTCAAACATAATCATAGTACAATCACCTAAGTCTCGATGATATACTACAAGTATTACTTGAGTTTTTTCTATTTTCCTACTGAGATTCTAATAATGTCATTTCTTGCCCAGAATCAGTTCAGGATCACTCATTCTATTACATTCTCACATCTTTATCTCTTTAACCTGGATTAATTCACTGGTTTTTATCTTTCATGACCTGACATTTAAGAAAATAGTAGGCCAGTTATTTTGTAGAATATCCTTCAATTTGGTTTTGTCTGATGTTTCCTCATGATTGGATTCAAAAGTTTCATTTCTGGCAGGGGTACCACAGAAGAATTTTTCTCATCAGGAGGTAAATGATGTTAATTTGAACCATTATTTGTTGAACTTGAATCACTTGATTGAGGTGTTGGGTTTTTCCACTGTAAAGTTACTCTTTTTTCCCTTTGTGATTAATAAGTATCTTTTTTGGGGGGAGGGGGTCATACATTGAGATGGCATAAATGTCCTGTTTCTCCAAAGTTTCATCCAGTAGTTTTAGCATCCATTGCTTAACCCTTGCCTAGATCAATTATTCTTTTGATGATCACCAATGATTCTCCGATTACATTATTTCTCTTTGTTTATAACAAGAGCTTTCTCTTCTCTATTTGTTTATTCATTTATATCAGAATAAACTCATGGATACCTCATTTTTCAATGGGCTATAATCCATTACTATCAATTATTTTGATGCTTAAGTTGTCCCCAGTTTGGCCAGTGGGAACCCATTCAAACTGGTTCCTGAATCCTTGTGTTTCCATTTTTCTTTGAGCACTTGCTTGCCTTCTGGCACTTCAAGCTGTACAAGCTCACCTATACTTTCCCAGCCCAGCACTGAGATCAGCCATTTAGTCAAGGAGCCACGTTTTATAAACTGAAAGTAATACACAGCAGCTGTGTTCCTATTAACCTAGTGCTTTCAGTTTGTGGAATCCAAAATATCATGTTTCTTAAAAAGCCTTTGGCTTTAGAAAGAGCTGAGCTTGAACATTCAAGTCTGGTCACTGGCTTTGTGACCTTAGGTAATATAAAATGGGAGCAGAAATGCTTACCCCTCTGAGTTGTGGTGAGGATGTAAACTCCAGGTAAGCAAGGATCATTGTTTTAAACTGCAGTACCTCCCACCTAGAAAGGTCCAGTGCACAGGAGGAGCTCCGTGATAGTCTTGAAGGAAGGAATGACCTAGGATGTCAGGTATGAAACTTTAGCATTGTACCCAGCACACAGCCAGCCTGCAGTCAGGGGTGGCTGCTGTTATTATTTACTGGGTGTGGTCTGCTTAATGGACCATTTGTATATGCTCAGATAGAGCTGGTTGTCAGGAGTGCACTGGTAATGGGTTAGCTAGAGACCTCTGCCCCTTTAGGAGGAAGGAAGAGTTCTGATTTAAAAGATTTAAAAAATTGAACAAAGCGGGCTGGTAAGGGGGCCAAAGACAGGCAGGAAAGTCCAGAGGAGGTTGCAGCTAGAAATCAGCGAACGCCTCTGGAAGGAGTATGGTGGGACTGGACCCTGGAGTGGAGGAAAGGGTGGGAGGCAGATAAAAGGCAGGAATCATTGATGGAGGCAGATTTCTGGGAGATGAGAACAAGCTTTGTGCTAGACTGAGGAGACAAGTCGATAAGGCTGCATGTCAGAGGCCTTGTGTGAACTCCCCATCTAAGGCAAGACACAGAACCCACTCTGTGGGGCCTCCTCACCTCAAGGGGAGACCTGGACACGACAGTCAAGAAACCCCTAGTCAGGTGAGGGAGACCCAGACCCTGCTCTCGGGGCTCTCATCCTCTGAGCGTGCCTCCCCTCCCCATTCTGCTCCGATCCTCCTCCAAGTCTGGTTGGACCTTCAGACCCTTGGCTTGTCTCCCATCTGTCCAGGAGGCCGTATGATCTTGTACCCGGCTATATTCTTTTTTTTTTTCTCCTAAAAGCCTTTTTTAATTTACATTTTAAATACAGTTCATGGTGAAGAGATGACAGTGTGTCTGCTGGGGGAAATTGTGATGACTCCAGCAGCCGGGCAGGCCTGGAAGAGGCAGGTTGGAACCCAAGTGACCGAGGGCCAGCGGCTCAAACGTCCCACTGCCTGGGGCTGAGATGGCCTCCTGAAAGACCCAGGAGGGGCAGAAGGGGGCAGCAAGGAGTTTGCTGCCTGCCCAGGGCCTGCAGAACATCTGATGTCATAGCCCCCACACCCCCAGCTAGTGGGACCCGGAGGGAGTCTTGACATTCATGCGACGTTCGAGCAATGTTTATTGCAAGTCTACAGTAATAACCACCTTGGCAGTAATAAAATAGTAGAAATAACAGCTGACACTTACTGAGGGCTCCCTAAATGTTTGGGGCTGGGGATAATGCCAAGTGAGAGAGAAAGTTAGTCCCTACTCCTGGAGGGAGGGACAGACAATAAACAAGTGAACTACCAGATAAACAAACTAAGTATAAATTTTGATAAAAGGCTTACAAGAAGCAAACCAGGATACTAAAATAGAGGATAAGAGGAGGTGCGGATAATGTGGGCAGGGATGGTCCCTTCTGAAGTTGGCATTTATGTCAAGACTTTGAGAAGTATGGGATAGAGGCTGGTATTGAAGCTTGAGGCAGTGAGAGCTTTCCTGACAAATAGAGCAGCATGTGCAAAGGCCCTGGGGTGGGAAAAGACTTGGTAGCATTTTAGAGGAATTGAGAGGAACTAGCAGTGGCTAGACAACAGAAGGAGCAGAGATGACATAAGGTGGGGTGAAGAGCCTGCCAGGGCATGTAGGGTCCTGAGCAGCCATTGGAATATTTCAAGCAGTGGAACGATGCAACTTATTAGTGATCCCCGGCTACATTCTTAAAAGCCTCCTCCTTCACTCAGCCTCTAGAGGTTTCCTGGAAGCAGGACAGTGGTGAGAGTCTGCTTCAAAGTGGCCAGCATTCTCTCCTCAGGGGTTATTTTGGAAGGTGACACCTTCCCCCTGCCTACCACAACCCCCTTTCAAAGCCTCCCCACCTCCCAGCACTCATAGCTGCTATGAGCTGACAGAGGGAAACCACAAGAGCAGAAGTTGAGCCAGTCTGCTCAGGAGAAGCCAGGGGTAAAAGGGTGATAAGGAACAAGGCCCCTGTTTGGCACGCCCCCTGGGCACAAGTAGGGCATGCAGGAGCATCAGGCTTTGAGGCCACAAAATCAGCCGCATTGCCATGGAATCCTCTGTCCCGGAGTCTGTCTCTGGGGGCTCTGAATGGCAGGTTCCCAGGGACGATTAGGAGCCCCTCTTCCTTGCACCCATTTTAAGGAGTGGAAACCAATGAAGTAACTTGAGCAAGTTAGTGGCAGAATCAAGCTAGAACCTAGATCTCCCAGCTCTACCCTGTGTCCTGTTTCCCAGTCCCAATGATTCCTTGGCCGAGAATCCACGGAATCTAGAATTTTCCAAAATGTTCCCTGAGACTTCATTAAGTATTCTGAAAACACAATCAAGGCTAATGATATTTATTTTTTAATTTATTAGAAAAATATACATATAATAAAAACTCAACACATTTCTATGATTGCTTTTGCTGTGACATAATTATTGCCTTTAATAAATGGTATGCCATACCCAAATGTTGCGCATGCCCCCTCTGTAATGGCCGAAAGCCATCACCACGTTCCCTCTGAGGCCAGCTTCCATTGGGTTGCTCCCAGACAGTGACTGAGTAGGCAAGGATGGAAGGTGGGGTCATCCTGGGAGATGAAAGGGTCCTCTGATGGGAAGTTTTGGATCAAGGACCCCACTTTAGCTCTGCTGAAACTTTCTTAGAATTAATTGCACGACAGTCTAAGACTTTTCACGTCCAAACTTAATTCCTTCCTCTGTCCTCTATGGAGGTCTCACCTGCACCGTGGTCCACTAGATCTTTCAGCTTCCTCTGGCTGATTGTCCATTTTTCCTCTCATGTATTTTCCCCAGTAAATCTATCCCACGTCTAATTCCCTCTTGACATTTGCTTCCCAGAAGACTTGAACTCTGAGTTTTAAGGATTCAAATTTAGGAAAGATCAGTATGACTTCCAGGAGGAAGGGAGATGCAGACTGTATCTGTTTGATACCTCAGAGGGGTACAAGCTGTGATAACTCCTGGTAAATAACCAAAAATAGCTTCAGTTCTTGAAACTATTATCAAATAGTATGCTAGCTACTTAAAATACTTTGTATTTAATCCTCACTTAGGCATTCTTATTTCCGTTCTAAAGATGAAAAAGAGGCCCAGAGTGATTGCATGTCTTCATGCAACATCACTTGGGTGAAGTGGGCAAATTCATCAGGACTCAGTTGCAGATAATATAAACTATTATTGCCAAATAGTAAGGTATGTAATACAGGGTATTAAGTGCTTCCAAAATAACTAGAAAGGACAGGGAGCTGGTTCTAGACTAGGCCTCCAGGAATAACAACGAACTCCACAGAACTGACCAGCCAGGAAGCTGCTTCCTTTGCAACACCCTGAAAGGTGGAGAAGCTGTAATTGTTGGCACAAGACCTATACTAGATCCACACCACAAAAAAAAAGAAACTAAAAAATTATTCCCCAACCTTGACCCTGGGCTCTCGGATCCGTTGCAAAAATGGTTGGTCTAGAACCTTTGACCTCTTCACTTTCTAAGTTTCACCCAAATTTATCTAGATTAGCAGCACCATATTCACAGTCAGAGTCCTAGCTGCAAGGGAGTCTGGGAAATACAGTTTTTTCATTTTCCACCTATGCAGTACTGGAGGGCATGCTAGGAGGGAGCAAGGGATACTGAGTGCCAAGTCTCCATTTCCACCACCTTTTCTGCCAGTGCAGAGCCCTCTGCTGAGGGCCTGCTCTTGCATGCATACCCTTGATGGTGTGGGGATGCTGACATAGGGTTTTAATGGAGACTTCACTTGAGTCCTCATTTCTTGGAGCTCCCATCCCAGCAGGAGTCATTTATTGGAAACTCCAGGAAGGCATTACAGTGTCAGGAAGGCAAGACTATCCTCATCTCTCTCTCTCTTTTTAACAGTCTTAAGATATAATACACAGACTATGTAATTTATCTATTTAAAATGTACAATTCAATGGTTTTTAGTATATTCACAGAATTGTGTTAACCACCACGATCTATTTTAGAACATCTTCATACTAAAAGCAGACACTCCCCATTTCTCTGCAAGAACCTCCAGCCCTAAGCAACCATAATCTACTTTCTGTCTCCATAGGTTTGCTTATTCTGGACATTTCATGTGGATGGAATCATACAATATGCCACCTTGTGACTGGCTTCTTTCATTTAACATGTTTTCAATGTTCATATTATAGAGTATATCAGAACTTCATTTCCTTTTATGGGTGAAGAATATATCAAAGTATGAGTGTATCACATTTGCTTATCCATTCATCAATTGATGGAAATTTGGATTGTTTCCACTCTTTAGCTATTATAACTAGAAACATGTTCTAGGACAGCTAGAAACATGGAAGGGGCTAGGGCTCTGTGACCTTGTGGAGAGGCAGTTGAATCTGCCACATAGGTCTGTCTTGATTGGGATGAATGTTATTTTAAAATCTTTGAACCAACTTTAAAAAAATCTAGAGATTGCACATAAAAATCCTGATTTTCAGATTCTCTGGAAAAGTCAGAACTGGCAACACTGGCCCCTTATTTTGCTGAGTCATGGCAAATGGCCCATGTTCTATGGTTTGCCTCATCCCTACCTGTCCCTGTTAATCCTGACACCATGGCTGAGTGAAGTATTAGACTTCTTCCTGGAGCACTTTATGTTAGCTGCATGGCCACTATAGGCATTTAAGTTGATGCTACCTGGTTTACCCTTGCTGAGTCTTAGTTTGCTTATATGTAAGATCAGACATTAATAACTCTTTGGAAGATTTTGAGGAAGATGAAATGAGATGATTGTAAAGAAGTCTGGCATAAGGCAGGCACTCGATAAATTTAACATTGCTTTTTCCTGGTTGCACAGTATTCTGTTGCATGGATGTATACAGTATGTAGCATTCCAATAATAGTGGACATATAGGTGGACTTCAGTTGTTCCCTGTTTCATACAAGGCTGGAAAGGACATCCATTTCCACTAGGCAGTGTTGAATCGTGGTTAAGAGTATATTAACTTTACTGGATTTGGATCCCAGCTGTGTGATCTCTTTGTTTCCTATCCTCTGGGAATGGATGATGAGAGGATGGGATGGGATGACCTCAGATGTTATTTGAAGACCCATCTGCAGGAGGGAGTGGAAGGTCACAGGTGGGTGTAGGGGAAGACAGAAGAGTCTCAAGGCCCCTTCTGCAAATGTGAGAGCTGGCACACCCTATCTCAGGATCTCCCCACCCTAGGGTGCGAAGCCAAAGGCCAACTCATTGCATCTGACATACTGACAACTGGGCTGTCTGAAGAGATGAGAAAAGTGCATATCAGGCAGAGGGAAGGAGGTGTTAACCACAGAATGGAGTAAGGCAAGAGCATGGTAGACTGGGCTGAGCTCCCCACACTCAACCCTGTACTTGGAGTCACATCCCTCATAGCTGCTTAACCCTTTGAACCAATGATGGCCCCAGATAGCCCCCTGACCTGGACTCCTTACTTGATGCCCTTCAAAAGTAAACATGCAACAGAGCTACAGGATCCGTGCACTGAGCTGGCTGGGAGCTCAGCTGGCTGGCCTCAGGTTGGAGGTGACAGTGGTTATGGATTGGAGAAGTTTTTGAGGTTTTCAAAGAGAAAGTAGGGATTCTGCCTGTGGTTCCATTGTTCTTCTTTGTTACTGCACAAGCCAGCCTGATCCCTCTGGCTCTACTTTTCTTTCCAAACCTCTACCCTGATAATAATAAGCTCTAATAGTTGCACACCACTTTCTATTTTGGCAACATCCAGCAAGTCTTCTGATAACTGGACTGTAAATTCCAAGGTCTGGGTCATGTTCCTATGGGCTATATTCCCAGCAACTAGTCCAATGCCTGATACATAGTTGGAAATCAGTAAATATGTGAATGAATGAGTGAGTGAATGAATGATAGACTCTTGGGATACTTACAGGGGGCCAGATGCTAATTCCACAGCTCTGCCCCAGTCCTTAATTTGGGCCTCTGTCCATCTTGATTTTTCTGGAGATCCTTTGGCTCCTGAAGGGAATCCAGACTCTACTGTACCACATTTGTGATCCTTTTTACCTGTTCATAGATGCCGTGCCAGCAATTCTTCCCTGAGTTCTCCTTCCCCTTTGGATGTTGCAGCCCCAACTTGTATTATGTGATCTTGATCCAGTCACCTTCCTTCTCTGAATCTCAGTTTGTCTGCCTGTGAAACAGGAATAATGGTATCCATTGTGCTGCTTGAGTTAAACAAAGCATGTCAAAGTGCTTTGCAGGGTTCCTGGAACACGGTGAAAGCTCAAATGCCAAGAGCTATTATTATTGTGGTGTGTAGACTGGCATGGAGGCAACACTGCTTTGGATGGGATCAGGAGTCTCCAACCAGAAGTTAACGAATAAAGCAATAAAACTGAATGTAGCTTATCTCTTCAAGTGTGCTGCCCAAATTCTGATCTTCCAAAGTGAGCCAGGAACATCCATCACAATTTTAGCACTTTTAGGAAGCTGACTTGAAGGTATTTGCCTAACTAGGCAAAGATTGATGTACGATATTAACAGTAACCCACATTTGTCAAGTGCTTGCTTTGGGCCAGCCACCATTCTAAGGGCTTTGCATGACTTATCTTGAGGAATCCTCAAAAGAACTCTCAGAGGCAAGGCAAGTACTATACTATTATTATCTCCATTTGACAGCTGAGGAAAGAGGCACAGAGAGGTTAAGTGATTTGCCAACAGGTCACTGAGCTAGGATCAAATCCAGCAGAGCTAATATTCTTAACCACCCTGCATATTACCTCTGTATGGAGGTCCTTCCCAGTCTTGTGTGGAACAGGGAAAAACTGGAGTCCACCAATAGAGGAATTCTACATAGTATGTCCATCCCTGCTGTGGAACACTCTACAGTCAGGAAAAAGCAGGAAACAAACATGTATGTTCTGGCATGAAATGATGACAACAGTGGATTGCTGGATAGAAAAAGCTGCAGAAAAGTGTATATCATATACTTCATTTTTGTGTAAAAACATCATCAAAAAGTCCATTTATCTGTTTGTAAATTCATAGATAAAAGTCTGGAAGGATAAACACCAAACAATTCACATTGACCACTGGAAACTGGGAAGGAGGGAGCTTCCTTTTGTGTCTTTATATTCTCTGTTGTTTGAAATGTTTACGACTAGTATGTATTATTTTGTAATTAACAGAAAGAAGAAAGTAAGTAGTAAGTGTGCAGTGAGCCAGGAGCCTGAGGACCCTATACCACCCTCCAGCTCTTGTTCCCTCCTCAAATGCTGTTTCTTTTCAGAGGCCTCCTTAATGTTCCCCACTCATCCCTGAGCATCCCTCAGCCCTACTTCCCCTCCACAAGGATGTCCCAATCCCCTTCTGGTCACTGAGAACTTGCCTTGGCCTGGGTCTCTATCTGGGTCTAGGTTTCTTCCCAGGTTCCCCAGTTAAGAGGCCATGGTCCTACTCCTGCATTCCCCCAGGGGCATGTAGGACATGGTGTTATCACAGTTAGGCCAATGACATCACAGTGGGTCTGGAGGCTGACAGGACAGAGGACCTGGCAGGGCCCAGGAGATGGGAGCAAGGAGAGGCTGGCAGGTAGAGACTGAGGTGGGAACTTGAGGATCTATGTCTTCAGCCCACCTCCCAGGACATTCCCAGCCAGGTCTTTCATGGATTGTAGACCTGGAAATCTCCAAGGCCATTTCTCTTTTTGCTTCTAACCAAAAGGTTGTACAGACATTTTTGAGAATTGGGAGCAGAACGTGATGCCAGGGTGGAGTTGGCAGATGGAAGCCAAAGGTGTGTGTGAATCCTCCTTAGAGATATGGTGGGGTTTTCCAGGGTGTGCAGAGGACCCCACGCACCCACCCCAGTGATTGTAGCAAAGCTGCGGGGGAGGTGGGTTTGTGGCCTGGGAGGCTGGAAGGGCCCTAGCTCTGGGGAGTGGGGTTTTGGTGGACCATGAGTGCACAAGGTGCCAGTGGAAGAGCTCCTCTGCTCATCTGAAGGACATTGAGAGGGCAAATGGGAAAGGGGGAGGATGGAGAGGGTGGTCTGGCCACTGGGAATGGCATGTTGGAAGAGAGAGCATGAGGGGCAGAAACAAGGCAGAGGGGATGGCAGTGGGGTGGGCTGACTTTGACAAAAGACAGCGGAATCTGAGGGTGGGCACTAGAGAGCTCTTGGCTACTTTCTGTGTGACTCTGGCTGAGTTGCTGACTCTCTCTGAGCTTGTGTTCCTTCATCATGGGGATAATAAAACCAACCATCCGAGTTTATTGTGAAGATTAAATGAACGTTTATGAAGCCCCCCCAGCAAAGTGGCAGGTCATCGTAAGCTGTTTGTGCAAGTAGCTACCTACTCTGATCCTTGGAATATTCCAGCCTGAACCCTGTTGCTTTATCTTCTGTCCTGGATAGTTATTATGCAGGATTCCTGGTTGCAAGCTATAGCAACCATTTCAGGATTTAAGGAGAAAACAAATTCATATAAAGTGTTGAGGAAGCTCACAGAAGGGCTGGGAAGGCCACAGAACCAGGCTTGAAGAACAGACTGGATCAAGGGAAGCTAGGAGCCCCAGGACCGTTGTCCCAGCACCAGGTCAGAGGGGACTGTGCAACCCCCTCTGGACCCCATTCTTTCCTTGGCTGCCTGGGGAGCTGATGAGGCACCATGTGCAGAGTCGAGGCTCCACTGCCATGCCACCTCAAGGCCACAGGCCCCTGATCCAGTCTGGATGGAGGATCCAGTTGGCCAGTCCCTGCTGGGTGCTCACACCCTGTGCTCAGGGAAGGTGGAATGAAGCATGTGTCTTTTACAGTGGGAGATGCCTTCTGTCTCTCTCCAGACTCATGTGGGGAAAAGTCCCAGCTGCTGGGCATCCAAAAAGCCTGACAAATGTCTATGTGGGAAACAAAAATGAGGTGACAGTGGTCCCTGCCCTTGAGACAATCACAGACATGTATGGGTCAGTTATGCGGGCAAATAACTATGATAGGAAGTGATGGAGGCCGTGGAGAAGGTGAGTACCAGCCGGAGGCTGAGCTGCTGGACAAACGCCAATACTGTGCCCCTGGCCCATGGTGGAGAGTTTGAAATGTCCTTGTGTTCTAGGCCGCCAGGCTGGCGTAGCTGGGGTGGATTCTGATGGCTGCCTGGGGCTGTGTCACGCTGGGCCAGACACTGTGTGACCTAGACCCACCGACTGGGCAGAATCTGTGTGAGGCCCCAGGAGTGAGGCACCTTCTGCTCACAGGAAAATGAAATTGCTTGGTCTAAAAAGCTGCTTCCTGGATAATGGGCCTCCCTTTTTGATATCTAGGATTCCTTACAAGCATTTGCTGTGTCCTTGAATTATCTCTTGCCCTGTTGGGGCCTCAGAGG
Organism: Smutsia gigantea; assembly: GCA_032199065.1. Classification (NCBI taxonomy): domain Eukaryota; kingdom Metazoa; phylum Chordata; class Mammalia; order Pholidota; family Manidae; genus Smutsia; species Smutsia gigantea. The sequence goes on along the minus strand of JAVSCE010022388.1, from coordinate 186,764 downwards.
TCTATCTGGATTGGAGAAAGTGTTCCTCAGGAAAGGGAGAATAGAGGTGGGACAAGGAGGGAGACATATTTGCTGTCTCCTGCGCCAATGCTCTCTGAGATCAGACTCCCGCTCTCATCTCTGTCTCACCCCTTCCAAAGGTGTCCTTCCATGTTGCCTGCTCTTGTCACCACCTAGTCCTGTCCCTTCTGCCATCACCACTGTCTTCCCTGTCATCATCACTGCCCATCTGTCTCAGCTGGGCCCCCATCCCCAGAAGGACCTCACCCTCTGCTCTGTCCCTCTCCTTCTCAGTATCTGGGTTCTCTAAGAACCAGAGATAGCAACTCCACTCCAGCCTCCATCAGTGCCCTTGCACACACATACTGAACCCAGTCGCCCTAGTTCACAGTGGCCCCCAAATCAGCACACTGTCCTATAGGGTTGTCACAGGTAGGTAAGGCTGGTGGGTGGTTTCTCCTTGTTAGATCTCACAGGGCCCCCAGCCTGCCCGCCCCCTTCTTCCTGCTTGTGGCAACTTCAGATGTAGCACTTTCCTGTCACCTCTCACACCCACTGGGGCCTTGGCCACAGGCAGCTACTCACCTGCCCATCTCCTTCCTTCTTCAGCCAAAGGGGACTTCTGCAAAGCCAGGTGAAGAGCCTCATGAAGGCGTCTCATCTTTTGGGGTATCTGCTTTGAGACCTGGGGTAGGGTTAGGGTAGTCAGGAAGGAAGGAAAGGAGACAGGGTTTGAGAGGGCTGAGATGCTGGAGGGAGGGCTAGGGCCTGAGGGGCACAGGGGTTAGGGAGGAAAGGGTGGCTTCTGAGGGCCAGGGGAAGGACTCTCAGGGCACCTGGCCAGCTGTAGTGGTCCCTGCGCTGAGTGGTTCCAGTGAAAAGTGGCAGAGAAGCAGGGTGCTAACTGCATGCTCAGGGCACCTCCCTGTCAGTCTAATCAAGGAACAAGGGGGGCTCTCGGCTACTCTCTCAGACTGTCCTGGAGGGCAAGCTGAGCCTGGGCAGTCTACATGACAGGACACTAGGGCTTCCTCCACTGCCAGGAAAGCTGTGTGGATGAGCTAGGATGCGGGGGGTCTGTGGTTGGTGGTAGAATCGTGGAGTTGTGAGTCCTTCCCAGAGAATTCTCTGTGGTCCTGAGGAGGTCCGCAGTGTTTCCTCAGATCTCTGAGCTCACTTGGAAGTAACCTCCAGGAGCACCTTCCTGTCTCCTCTCCTCCCCAGGGAGAGGGTCAGGCTGGCTCTGCTCCTCTTCTCTGATTGGCTAGTCTCCTTTTCCTGCACCTACCAGGAGAGCGCCATTGGCTTCTAAATGTCAGCATGAAGAGAGTCTTTTACACATCAGCCAGCCCAACTCTCCCATTTTTCAGATAGGGAAACTGAGGCCAGGAGCGACAGTGCCAGGCTCAAGGTCACACAGTGGTTTAGAGAGAGAACCAGCCCAAAAGCCAGGCTGCTATTTGGAGGTCCTTCACTGCTCACCTGTGACTTACCTGTCTTCCAGCAGGTAGTGGGTGCACGAAGGGGGGACCAGCTCAGAACTGGGGTGTTGCCACAAGACCAATCCCCTGGGGGGCACAGGGACTCCCTGTCCTCCAGCCTGGACTGCCAGCTCTGCCCAGGTGACCAGGTAAGGTGGGGCTCCAGACTTGTTTTTGAGGCCAGCCTGCTTAGGGATGGAGGGAACATTAGGAAGAGGTGGGGGAAATCTGAAGGGACCTAGATTCCCATCATCTCCTGGTCCCGAGAACTCCTACCCCAGTACATCAGGGGGATGTGCCTTTGAGGTGCCAAAGCCCCTGTCCTGTGCCCCAGAAGTCAGATTCTCCTGTGGGGCATGAGAAGGGACAGGGCCATGCAGGACGCTTGGCTGTCTGACAATGGCCTGGGCTTTAGTGGGAGGGGCTCAGGCCCATCCTGTGAGATTTAGTCTTTGATGAGGATTTTCTCCGAGTTCACTTTGGCTCCATTCAAAACACAGTTAGTTGATGTTCTGAGACATGGTAGGACCAGGGTGGTCAGGAAGGGAGGGTGAGGAGGAGAAAGGGGTACGTAAGGAGCTCTAGGGGGCAGAGGAGGGCAATTTGGGGGTGGGGGTGAAAGTCTCTAGGGAAAGAAATTTTTGGATGAGAGAAGGGGAAGCCATATGAGTGACAGACATGGTGGGGGTGGGTCTTAGCTTCCTCTTCTTCCATGGAAATCAAACTAGGAGTGGGGCCATCCCAGGGCCCCAGGAGTCCCAGCCCCCACCCCCCAAGCCCCTTTGCCCTCTGCCTTCTAGGTCTTCCCAGCCTGCAGGCCACTTCCAGACACAGTGGATGCCCATGGCCCATCCTGTGCCAGCTGGCTGTACCCCATGCCACTGGCACTGGCCAGGTCTGCCCTCATGGCCTGCCCTCAGGGCCTGGACCCATACCTGTGTGCTCTGCATCAGGCATCTGTGGGCACAGCCCTGCAGAGTCTCAGAGAGGACGTCTTGAGCATGAGTAAGCCCATGGTGCGGGACTGCACCTTGGTGGAGGCAGGAGGTAGGGGCACCATTAGGTTTCGGGATGGGAGGGGGTGGGGCCCAGTGTCCCTGGTGAGGACAGATACTCAGGCACACTGAACTTCCACATTTTGGCCTGGGGGTGCAGGGGGATTTCCAGGTGGTGACACCTGAGTCAGAGGAGGTGGGCAGTGGCTTTCTCAGGCATGGGTATGGGATCTGGCATAGATGTAACCAAAGTCCTGGGGCTTGAGAATGGCACTTTGCCCAGCATGTTTGTGCAGACAGGAGGACTGATTATGGGAGTCAGGGAGTTGCCGATTCTACCCTTTCTGGCTCTGTGACCTTGGGCACATCACTGAGGGCAGTTTCTTCTTCCATGAAAGTAGAATCCCACTGTACCCATGTTCTAGGTTTTTTGCATGTAATACACTATTCTGTTATAGCTGTGACCTCCTGGAGGGCAAGGACTTTGCTGCTGGAGTGAAACAGCTCAGTAAAGTTGGTTCGGTGGATAGATGAGGATCTGAACAATCTACCTTTTAATAGTTTTCTTTTTAGTGTTTTATTTTATATTACTCCTAGCTTAACTCCTACCTGACTGGCCATTGCATCTCAGTCTCCATTGCCAGCTCTTCTCTGCTTACCTCCTAAATATTCCCATGCTCCAGAACTCAGCCCAGAACCTTCTTCCCATCCCTCCCCTCCTTCTCTCTTCCCCGTTCCCTTCCTTTCCCCGACCTGCCTCTCCTCCCCTCCTCCTCCCTCCTTCCTTCCTCTCCCTCCCTTTTTTCCCCTCCCCTGTTCTCCTCTCTCCTCTCTTCTTTCCCTCCTCTCCTCTCCTGTTCTCTTTATCTAGAGTAGCACTGTTTGATAGAAATTCCTGCAATAATGGAAATGCTCTACACTTGTGCTAATACCATACCTATTGACCTTTCTTAATGTGGCTAGGGTGACTGAGAAACTGAATTTTTTCTTGTACTTATTTTCATTAATCTAAATGTAGTCACATATGTCTGAAGCGGTTACCATTTTGGACACAACTGATCTACCGTTATGGGATCTCATCTAGGCCCCTGGCACCCAAATTTATGTATCCAGCTCAGACCTTTCCTTTAAACTCCAAACCAATTCATCCAACTGTCCACTTGACTTCTCTTCCCAGATGTCTAATAGCTTCTGAATCATTTTCTCTGCCTAAAATTGTTAAGCACTGCACAAATATGAGCCGCTATGTTTCTATGTTTAGCAAGTGCGATTACAGACCAGGAAGGCCCAGAGAAGGGAAATGCCTTGCCCAACAGGCCTGCATGCTAGAGTTCTCTCCCAGTGCCGAGCAGTGCAGGTTAGATGGGAAACAGAACTTCACCCCAGGCTGTGGGGCCCTGACTATCTTCCCTTTCCTGCTCAGAGCACCAGGCACCAAGGCCACATGCCAGCTCTACCAATGACAAGGTGGTCACAACCAAGTACCCTTGGAAGGGGGACAAGATGGGAAACCATCCAGAAAGAGCTGGCGAGGGGGACACCTGCCCATCCTTCTCTCCTCACAACAGCTCTTCTCCAGCCCGCTGGGAGAACAGAAAGAACTCCAGCCCCTTAGCTTTCTGCTCCTGCCCCCTACTTGCTCCCCTGTCCAAAGAGCCCCCATTCCACTTCCAACCTTTCTATCCCTTGTACCCACTTCTCCTGCCTCCACCTTACCTGTTCATCTATGGGGCCCTACCTTCTGTTCAATGTTTTTCCTTTTTCATGCTGCCGCCAGGCACCTCTTACCCCACCATAGCTGTGCCTAGCTTGCTGATGAGTTGTTGCAAAGAGCCTGGGCACCACAGTGCCCAGGGGGAGACCCTGAGTCCCTACCCAAGGGCCACCCAAGCCTCTGGCCAAACCCAACCCTCTCAGGCCCAGAATCCAAGCCCTGGAGCTGCCAGGACCTACTCTGTAGGGCCGGAGAGAGCCGGCAGAGCAGCTCCAGCCCAGCAGGTTCCACTGGGCTCCCGAGTGGGCACAGCAGTACTGCCCTACCCTCTGAAGAAAGAGAATGGCAAAATCCTGTACCAGTGCAACGTGTGTGGCAAGAGCTTTGGACAGCTCTCCAACCTCAAGGTATCTGCCTCTCAGGCTCCCCTGCTCCCCTCGGCACCCTCAATCCCCCTTCCGTCCTGCTTCTGGAATCAAGGGTATTAAAGCAAGAAGGAACTCCTGGGCAGCCTCTACGCTGTGGCCTTGAATGGCTCATTTGGCTCCTTAGTTTCACATCTGTAGAGAGGAGAGCTAGGATAAAACAGCTACCAAAGTCCTCTATGCCCTAAAGGACTGTCTATAGGGTCATCTCATTTAAATTAAAAATGGGAAACTGAGGCTCCCAATGGAAAGGGTTTGCCCACGACTTATTTAACAGTGGCGTTAAGTCTTGATCTCAGTGTCTCAACATTTAGTGAAAAGCCCTTTCCTGAACAACCATCCTGAGTGGATTCCCAGTTAAGCCTCCAGCTGAAGGTCAGGTGGGAGAATGGGTAGGTTTTACTGAGTCTAGACCACATCGTCCAGCAGGGGGCGACCAAGGGCCCATCGTGGACAGGAAGCTATGCACAAGTTGGCACTCAAACAAGTGGAGGAAGTTACAGTTATTGGGAAACAGCCCTTCTGGATCTGCTAGGGACGAGTTCTTAAGCTCTAATAAGGCTGAAATCACCTGGAGGGCTACTAAACATGCAGATTGCTAGGCTCCCACCCCAGAGATTTTGGTTCAGTTGGTTTGGGGCAGGATCTGAGAATCTGTATTTTAATATGCTCCCAGGTGGTGCAGTTGCTGCTGGTCTGTGACCCACACTTTGAGTAGCACTGCTCAGGGTATCTATACATGGGGTATCTCTGACCTGGCCTTCTGACCACTGTCATCTTGCCTCCCTCAGGGCAACAGAATGAATGGGAGTATCCTAGGAATGGAAGAGAGGCCCTGAGGGGGTGTTTGAGAGGCAAGGGGATTGAGAAGTCTTGATGTCAAAAAGGAGTCCTGTGGGGATGTGGGTAGAGGCTCAGAGAGGATCCAGGCCCTGCTGAGGGACTGGGCAGTGGCAGCATCTCTCCCACACCTGGTTCAGGTCCATCTGCGTGTACACAGTGGGGAGCGCCCATTCCAGTGTGCCCTGTGCCAGAAGAGCTTCACCCAACTCGCCCACCTGCAGAAGCACCACCTGGTGCATATGGGGGAGCGGCCCCAAAAGTGCCCGGTGAGACCCTATTCCCCCTTCCCCATAGTCCTGCAGGCTGGTGAGGCGCTCCAGGCTGGGCCAGGGGTGGGGATGGCATCTGCAGTCTCTGTTCCCCAGTCCTCCTGAGCAAGTGGAGACAGGAAAGGAGGCAAGGCTGAAAGGTGGGGAGAGAGGTGGAGGGAGTGAAAATGACCACTCTCCGTCTCAAAGGGCCTGAATTGGAGGTCATTCCCTGGGCCTGGAGCAGGGAATGGAGATGTATGTCTGTTTGGGGAGAAGAATAAATTCGGGGAGTCCTGGGGAGTGTCTTACCCATTACATACTTCCCAGGGTTGCTGGAGTAGTTCATGCTATACTGCGTGCAAAATACAGGCATATCTGAGATACTGTGGGTTTGGTTCTAGACCAATACAATAATGTGAATTTCACAATAAAGCAAGTCAAGTGAATTTCCCAGTGCATATTAAAGTTATGTTTATGTATACTGTAGTCTATTAAGTGTGCAATAGCATTATGTCTAAAAAAATGATGGACATACCTTAATTAAAAATACTTTATTGCTAAAAAATGCTACCCATCATCTGCACTTTCAGGCAGTTAGTTGTAAGTTCAGATCACAGATCACCATGACAAATATAACAAATATAATAATAATGAAAAAGTTTGAAATATTGTGAGAATTACCTAAATATGACACAGAGACACAAAATGAGCAAATGCTGTTGGAAAAATGGTGCCAACAGACTTAATCCAGGTAGGGTTGCCACAAACCTTCAGTTTGTACAAAATGCAGTATCTGCAAAGCACAATAAAGCACAGGACAATAAAACAAGGTATGCCTGTATACAAACACTACATGTAATATCAGCTCCATGTTAGCTCCCTCCTCCTTTGAGCCTTGCCATATTCCTTTGGAGGTTAAAAGGCAGGGATTCTTCACCTGTTTTACAGAGGCAGTAATAAAAGCAGCATAATGGTTCTGAGTCTGGGCTATTTGGGTTCAAATCCTAGGCCTGTCTCCAATTTGCTGTGTGACATTTGGCTAGTGGCTTCACTCCTCTGAGCCTCTGCTTTCTCACTGTCACATAAGAGTTGTACAAATACTTTAAGTTATGCTTCTCCAGGGTCCTAGGGAAGACTGTGTGGGACAAATTCCTGACATGTGGCAGCCCCCAGCAAATGTTAATTACACCTACTAAAGCTACAGCCCCACGTATAAGGGTTCTATGTGATTGTTTCATTCAGCCCAACATACCTATGAGGTTAGGTATTAATAGTCACATGTTACCTATAAGGAGAGCAAGGCTCAGAAAGAGGGAGTCACCTATACAAGGTCACGTAGGGAGTAGAAGAACCAGGACACTAACCCAGGTTTGCCTGGCTCCAATGTGCCAGACACTGTGGGTCCCAGGGAGAAATCGTTGGGGGAAAGCTCCCAGGCCTGTCTTATGGGGAGGGGGTGGAGAGGTTTCCAAGATGGGAAGAGGAAGCAGATATCCTGAGCCAGCCAGGTGGGCAGAGCTGATGCCAGTGCCCATTCTCTTCAGATGTGCCACCAGCGCTTCAGCAGCTCCGGCAACCTCAAGACCCACCTGCGCCTGCACTTAGGGGCCCGGCCCTTCAGTGCAGTGTCTGCACGAGCCGCTTCACCCAGAACATTCACCTGAAGTTGCACCATCAGCTGCGTGCCCCACAGCCCTGCCACCAAGCTCACACCCACCTGCCCCTGGCATCTCTTTCCTGCCTTTCCCGATGGCACCAGGAGGCACCATCAGAGAGGCAGATGGGCTGGGACTTGGACAAGGTCAAGGTGTCCTCAGCATCCTGGGGAAAGAAAGGGCAACCAGCCTAAGCAGTGGTGCCAGGACTGCCCAGAGGTGGGGGAGGATCGGGGCCGGTGGAAGAGCAATAGAGAAATTAAAGGATTTTCTCTATGACAAGCTGAGGCTTTCTGAGTTTCTACAGTAGAGGAGCAAGCCACCATGTATTTGCCAGACTTCACATCCCACCTGGGAGCAGGTCAGGAGACACAGCAGGAAGAGTCTGCTGCCTGTACATGGGGTGCATGCCTGCAGCCATCTACCTTCAGCTGAGTTTGGGTTCTGCTCCCTGTCTGGGACCTATCTGGGACCAGGCCCTCTATCTCAGCTTGCCAATGGACAGACCAGCCTTCCCAGGACTCTGCCAGGTGCAGACTGTGCTGCCAAGCACAGGACATGTTGCCCTCTTTTCTGAACAGATGTTGCCATACTTGTCCAGGTGCCTGTCTCCTGCTTCCCACCACCTCCTCTCATAGTTGCCAAGAGGCCACCTTGTACCCTGAGCTGGTACTCCCTGCCAGTGTCAGGTGAGGTGTGCCCTCCTGTACATATCTGGATGTGAGGCCCCGGTGGGGGTTAAGGGGCAGGAACACAAGGATGTCAGTGTCCACTCATGGCGCAGAAGCATGATGTCCCCGTGTGCCAGGACTAGTGGGCAAAGGCCTAAGAGGGTGCTGGGCTTAGGGAAGTGTAGAGACCCTACAAGGACTACAGGCAGTAAAGAACTGGCATAAAGTCTGGGAATAGGGACCCTTCTGATAGCCTTTCTCCATGCAGTCTGGAGGATCCCCTCAAATGTGCGAGGTGTTTTCCACTCCCACTCGAGAGTTAGAGAGGTAGTATTGTGTCAGGTGGGAAAAGACTCTGCCAGGGAGAGAGGAGGCCCGAAGCCCTGGTTATAATCACAATAAACAACCATTATGAAATATTAATAGCTAGCCGGCTTCCAGCAGGAAGCGCCATTCTCCCCCCTGTGGGTTTCAGTGCGGCTTTCCCACCCCGGTACTGGGAGACTCCCGCTGTGTCGAAGGGTCTCCAGGACGGAGATGGAATTCTCGCTGGGAGCGCATCACGGCAAGGCGATGGCAGGGTCGGCTTGGGCCCCACCAGTAATCAAGGAAAGTCCGGGTTCCAAGCCCATCCCCTCACCCCTACCGCCCCGCGCGGATTAGGCCTCGCCCACCCAGCAAGACCACGCCCACCAACTAACACCCCGCCCCTTATTTAGCCCCGCCCCTCGGGGAGGTCCTTTGCTCAGTCTCGCCTCCTAGCCCCTCTTTCCCCGCCCACCTGTTGCTGACAGAGTTTGAGGGCTGTCCGAACCTTGTGGGCCGGTGACGCCTCCGGAGGCCTAAAAAGCTGCGCGAACTGGGCCGAGAGCAGGACCTCGGGGAGCGGGGGGTCGGGTGGAGCGGCCCTGGGTGGGGGCGGCCCCTGCCGAACCGTAACCTCAGCTCCCGGGCACCAGCAGCATCTGGGTCGGTCCCCCGCCCGCACGGATTGCGGGAGGTGCCGCTGTTTGCTCAGGGGGGCGGGCCGGAGGAGGTGTTTCTCCGCAAATGAGCGGATCCGGGTGGCCTCCGCGTCCCGGAGCGGTCAGGTGCCCCGACGCCCCAAGCCCAGGGCTTTGCTTTTGCCATGACCGAGCGGCGCGGGGGCCTGGGGACCCGCCTGGCTCGCCGCCTGGCCCGGCTAAGGGTCTGGAGGGAGCGCGGGGGGAAGCGGACCCCGGAGGAGGCCAGAGCCCGGGATAGGTGAGGGAGATGGCGGAGGACCACTTGGGGCGCCCCTGGGCCCTGATATGTGTGTGTGTGTGTGTGTGTCTTAAGAGTGTAGTGGATGTTCAAATAAGCGTGTATGATTGTCGCGAAGCATAAAAATGTACGTGTCGATGTACCAGGATTTTGGATAGTGAATGTGAAAACGGTCTTTATAAAGTACTGTGCTCTTTTAAAACTTTAAAACAACTTTTCCAATTCCCTAAGTCAGGGAAGCGGCTTGCAGACAATTATTTCCTCTCCAGAGCCAGTTTAAAGGCAATTGTAGCAGCCCTTCTTGTCCCTGTGGACTTTTGTCTTACATCGCAGTCTACCTCTGGTCTCCCAGGCCCTTGGCCATGAGTGTGAGAGGCACCTGACCTGCCTCAGACTGCACTGCACTTGCACGGAGAGGTTTTCCCCTGCCCTCCCAGACTGTAATAATAAATCTTGATTTGCCACTTGCTTCTGCCCTACCTGGATTATCTCACTTAATCCTTACAGCTGCTCTATGAGGCAGGTATTTCGTGTGATTCAGGAACGGAAATGGAGGTTCAGAGAGGTGAAGTCACCTGCTCAGAGTCACACAGCTGGGAAGTGGTGGAGCTGGGATACAAGCTTAAGCAGTTTAACTCCAGAGCCCACATCTTAAAGCACTAGGACACTCTGTTGCCTGGAGAGATTTCAGAACTGAAAGTTGGGGCCAGAGCTGTGTCCTAACCCTAGGTGCCACTGGCCATGTGATCTTGAGCAAATTGCTTCATCTCTTTCAGCCCTGTTCATGGGTAGCTGATGTGTGAATAACAGGAAAAAGGCTCTGTGGATGGCTGAGCTGAATGGCTGGGAGGAGGGTAGTGAAGAGGACCCCAGTAGCTCACAGGCCCTTTGTTGGAAAAGAGGAAGGGAGTGTGGAGTGTGCTCTCAGGCACTGCTGTTTGTGTACCTATGCAGTTACTGGGCAATTTGTTCTGATCTTATCATGAGGCAACTGTCTTCAGCTGCCTGGGAAGGGTGGGGGCAGAGTAAGGGGAGGGGCTTGTACTGCTCTCTCACACTGAAGAGAGGGGAGGGGAGGGCTTAGTTATCCTGTGCCTGGAAGCCTGGGTGCCCCGGGGTACCCACACCCTGCCAGTGCCCTGCCTGCCCTCACCTGGGAGACACACCCTCTCCCTTTATCCTGTCTGGCAGGGACCTGCCCTATAGGCCCAGGTGGTGCTGCCCTTCCCTTTCCTCACTTGAGGAGGCAGGGTTGGGGTGCAGGTGAGTCAGGGGTAGGAAGGGCAGGGGAGGGACTGCACATGCTCCTAGGCCAGTATGACGATACATCCTGGTGTGCACTTGGACCCAGTTCCCACCTGCCGTGGGAATGGGACTTGGGCACCCAGGCATAGGCCTCTGAACCCCATTGATTGCCTGGGGTAGGGAGTGGAGTACACAGAAGAGGCAGCCAGGGTACCGCCCCCCCCGGCCCCACTTATGTGGTGATGTCCAATCCCTTGGAGTGGGATGGTCCTAGCATCTTAACTCCAAGACTCACTGGCTGTGTGACTCCAGGCAAGTCACTTCACCTCTCTGGACCTCAGTTTCCTTATCTGAAAAATGGGGGCACTAGCACCCACCTTTTAGGATTATTGGGAAGCTTAAAGGACATCATGGAAGAGCAATACCTAGTGCTAAGCTTGGCATCACGAGGGCCTCAGCAGATGGTGAGCTTTTGAATTACTGGGTGCTGTCTTTTATCTGTAGTCTGGCCCTGATACAGGCCTAGTCTCCATTTTGTCCCAAGCTCATCCCTGTCTCTGTCTCTCTGGGGGTGGAGCAGAGTGGAGGCTGCTGCATAGACCTCTACCCACTCCCCAGGTTCCTGGAGCTCACTGTCTGTGGGCCCTGAGAGAAGTTGCGGGGACCGCTGGGTCCAGTCTGGTGGTGGGAGAGGAGGAGGCCACTTCACTGCCTTCCCTGTGCTTCCTTTCCAGCCCCTTGAGTGGCCAGAGCTGCCCTACCCTGGCCCACAGCCAGGGCAGCAACAGCGATGTCAGCCTCAAGGTAGGAGAGACTCCAAAGGGGAGGATGGTTGTGGGGAGGGGGGGGCGGGGGGCAGAAGCTCTGGGAGAGGCCGGGAAAGGCCTTGGGAACCCTGACTTAAAAGTCAGGCAATCAGAGTTCTCTAGTCTTCCCTCTGCTTCACTGTGTTCCCTGGGCTAATTACTCCCAACTCTGAACCTCAGTTTGCCTGTCTGCAAAATGGGGGAAATAATGCCTCTCAGGGCTGTTGTAAGAAATAAAGTAACAGGTATAGACCATTCAGCATGGGGCCTACACACTCAGGAAACATGAGCTTCCTAATGTTTCCTAATGCTATGGGCCCTTAGGGGAGGCCTATAGGGGAAGTGCCTGTTCCCTCTTTTCCACACTCTCTCCTTTAGCTTGGCCTTCTTCTATCTTTGGTCCTTTTTCCTCCACTTCCTGACACCCCAGGGCTGCTGCTGGGCCAGTGGCTTAACCTTCTGGCCACAGTTTGTTTCCCCATTGCAGTGGGACCTGAGCCATGGATTGGACAGCGACAGGGTGTCCTCCCTTGGAGGAGCAGAGGGCCTCCCCTGGTTTGGCTTGAGCAGCCATGTGTCCCTCTGTAGTCTTGAATACCATTAATAATCACTAGCATTTAATGGAGTACTCGTCATGTGCTGGTGCTCTGTGTGGATTGTGTCATACAATCTTCACAGTACTTCCAGGAAGCAGGTGCTGTTTCATGCCCATTCTACATAATGCTGAAACTGAAGGGAAAGAGCACAAGAGATATTGCAGCTAGGAAGTAGCAGAGCTACTGGATTCAAGCTCACACTGCCTGCTCCAGGCCCCCACATTAATCACTCTACCCTCCTGTCTGTCTTTTGAGGTGTTCAGCCCCTGGGGAACAAGATGCTGCACCTATTTCATAGATGAGTAAATTGAGGCATTTGGGATCAAGTGCTCTTGCTACAAGGAATTTTGATCTCAGACTTGCTTTCTTTGTTGCCAAGGACACAGCCTATCCCTATGAACTTGTGGTTTGGGGAGCAGTGTCCATATGGGTCGGGTCTGGGATCCTGGGTCCTCTCTCCTTACCCCCACAGTCAGGCTGGGTCCCAGGGCAGAACAGCAGAGAGAGGTCAGGTCTGTCCCACTTTCAGGGGAACTTGCTCCCTGGCTACCTCATGGCCCAGGTATATCTCTATGCCCAGGTATCACCACCCAGGAGTGCTTGGGAATCTCAGGCTGGGAGGGTCCTTGGAGGGGCTCTCTGGAAGCCTGGAGTGGGTGAAGCCATAGGCACCTGTGGCAGGTATATGCCCCCGCGGCCCCTAATCCCCAGGGCAGTTGGTGCCAAAGGGCTGGAGGCCTGGAGATTGCCTGGAGAAGCAGCAATTGGCTGAGATTTGGGCCCTCACTGTGTGACTTTAGTCATGTCCTTTCTGGGCTTCACTTGCCTCATATGTAGAATGGGAGAGGATGAATTAAATGCTGGGTCCTTCTCAGAGCTCTGCCTCTTTGTCCAGCTCCTGTGGCTCTGCTCAGCTTCTCCTGTGCCAAGGAGGGCAGCCAGGGGTACCTGGAGGGCAGGGGGCAGATACTGTCACCAGGCCCCTGCCTCTGCTTTCCCTTAGGCCCAAGCCCAGAGCTGCTCAGAATGGGACCTTCGAGCAGGGAGCCGTGGTTCCTGGCTTTGGAAGCGACAACACAGCTCAGGGGGGCCCTTTCAACTCCTGGGGCGCCTACAGAGGCCAGCTGTGGGCAGTGCCTCTGACCTGGCCAACTATGCCTCTAGGGGGCTCGAGAGCCTGGCATTGGCAGCAGAGCCTTTTGGTGCCAGGTGCCCTTCATGCCCAGTGCTAGCTCCTGGATGTCTGCAGGAGGGAACCCCAGGCTGTGCCTGCCCCAGGTCCCCATACAGAACCCCAGAGGTTCCTCTGGGGCCTGAGCCACCAGCCAACCTGAAAGACGTGCTGCCCCACCCAGCATCCTCCCCCAAGGTAGAAGGGGCAAAGGGCGAGTCTGCCACCCCAGGGCCAGTCCTGCCAGAGCCAGCCCAGAGCCTACAGGAGCGTCCATCTGCCAGGAGGACCCGCTACCACATCACCGTCATCCTGCAGGGGTGTGGGGAGGCACCTGGGGAGGAGAGGGAGGAACCCAAACCGGCTGGACCAGCTCTCTATGCCTGTGGCCCTGAGGAATCCTGGGGCTGGCCGGAGCCTCCCCACAGGCCCCGCCCCATCACGGGGTGCCCGCCCAGCCCACCCAAGGAGCCCCAGCTGAAAGCCCCACTGCATCAGGAGAGTACAGCCCATCGGCAGGAGCTCCAGGCCTGCTGCACACCTGGGTCCCTAAACAGACGGTGAGTAGAGGTCAGTCCCCATGTAGGGTGACGGTGGTTGGGGGGAAACTAGCCTGGCTGCCCCCTCTTGGGTCTCTGCCTTGTCTCTCATCTCTGGGCTTCTCCAACTCAAGGCCCATTCATTCAGCTTCCTGAGCCCGTGCTGACTCTGCCGTGGCCTCCCCACCCCAGCTCTGCCCTCCTCTCCCTCCCTTCTCCCACAGGCTACCTCTTTGTACCCACTGCTGCTCTCCTTCCCATCCACACCTGAAGAGGGTGATAGCCTGTCACGGAGGGGATGGGAGAGGGGATACTTTCTCTCAGCGATACCCACCACTCCCTGAGTCTGTTCAGGAGACCACAGACTCAGCCTGGGAATAGGCACCCAGCCAAAGTGCTGGGTGTCCTGGGGGCAAGTTGCTTAACTTCTCTGAGCCTTGAATTGTCAAGTAGATTTGGTAGATGGAGATGAAGAAGGAAGAGGTGGTTACAGGTACATGCTTTGAACTCCAGGGAGTTGGGCTGCCCAAACAGCAGGGATAATTATTAATAACGCCTCAGTCACAGCAGTAATTACCTCACCTGGCTCTGTCTTGGCGGCCACAGGGATAGGTGCCCCGATTCCCAACTCGGTTATTTGTGTTGAAATGACTCTCCCATATCAGAGGTGGAAGGGTGGGTCCCCTAAAACTCACAGGGAAGGGGCACTGGGTCTCAGACAAGCTCTGAAAAGTTCCTAGGGTTGAGGGTGGCAGCTGTCATCTGTGGTTTGCTTTCTAAACATGATTCTATTTAGTTCTCACAACAGCCCCATGAAATAGGATGAATCCTTCTTTTCACTCCTTCCCCCCATTACAGTAGGGGAAATGAGGCTCAGAGAGGTTACATTGCTTGCCCAAAGTCAACTGGAAAGTGAAGGGGCCAGAATTTGAACCCTGGTGCCTGCACTCTAACCACTTCCCTCTCCTGCCTCTCACAGAGGTCTCGTTGGCCCTGTGTAGACAGTGGAGGGTTGAGTAGGACTGGTGGACACCAGGGTTTTCTGTGACCTCATGGACGTGGATTTGGCAGCACTGTGCTGACAGCATCAGGGAGGCCAGGCCTCTAGGCAGGAGTCAGGGTACCTGGTCCTGTGGCAAGGAAGAGGGAGATGTGGGGTCCCGGCTGGCTCAGAGACAAGCTTGGGTGGCCCAGCTGAGGGGTAGGGCTGCAGAGAGAGGGAAGGTGGGCAGAGGAGCCAGTTTTAGAGGGGAAAGACAAGGGCAGTAGGTATAGCCAGGGGAATCAGGCTCTCCCTGCCACTCCCTGGCTATTTTGGGCTCATGTGGATAATGACAGACTCTGGCAGGAGGCTAGGAGCTCACTTAGGGAGGGAGGAAGCAGACTCCCAGGGATATCATCCTTCCAGGTCCCCTTGCTGGGGGAGTGTTCTCTGGGCCAGGATTGGCAAACACGGGTTTGGGACACAGTTGGGGCTACACGTGGGAATGTATAAGATAAGTATGCATCCAAGTGTATGTGTCTGTGTTCAGGGGTAGGTGAATTTCAAGAGGAAGACGGCTTGGGCTATGAATTGACTGTGTATGTGTGTACTGTGAATGTGTGTGCGCATGTGTGTGTGTGACTTGTGTGCTGTCTCTGAACGTCTGTACCTCTGTGTGTTTGTATCTGTGTAAGTCTACGTAAGTTTATGTACACATTTTTGTGCATGTATGACTCTGTTGGTCTGTGCCAGTGTCTGTGTGTGCCTGTGTGACACAGCATGTGTTTGCAGGCATGTGGGCCTGTGGACTGGTTTGGCCTAGTTTGGGGGTGACTCACAGGTAAGCGGGGAGAATCCAGGACTTGTTGGGTTAGACAAGGCTCTTTCCTACACTCCCCCAACCCCCTCCTCAGCCTCTCCCTTTCCCAGCCCCACACACCTTGTTTGGAGGTCACAGTCACCTTGCCAACAAATCTGTTTCTGGTCTGAGGCCCTGGAGAAAAAGGGCTCTGGAAATGAGCACTTCTGCGGGCCTAGGAGAGGCATCCTGGGCCATTGGGGTGATCTTCAGAGTGAGGACAAAATGGGGGAGCTATAGGCAGATTGATTCCACCATAGTTTGAAGAACATTCTAGCAGTCATGACTATCCAGGGATGGGGCAGATCAACTGTCAAATGGTGACCTCTCTGTCCCTAGAATATGCAAGCACAAGTGAATGACCACATGCTTGTGGAATGACTGATTGTCAGGGGTGTTGTCCAGGGGTTGGGTTGGGTTGAGAAAGGCTCTGAATTCTAATTGTTGGGAGGTCATTTACAATATCTGATCTGATTACCAGCAGCTTCCTTTGAAGCTGTTCTGTTGCTTTGCCAAGTTCTGTGGTGCCTTCCAAATGTGGTTCCTGTGTATGTCTAATTCTTTGACCCCTGGACCCGTAGGGTACCACCTTTATGGGAAAGTTGGCTTTGGATAAGCCTCACCAGGGTCTAGCACATCACTTAGCACAACTAGCATTAAATGAATGAATGAAGCAATTAATCAATGAATAAATGACTAAGAGCCCAGGCTCTGTCACTTATTATCAATGCCATCAGGAAGAGGGAATGTCAGCCAATGGCGGTAGTTATTATTGTTATTCAGAAATGGAGAGGAGACTCAGTGGGTGGGTCAACGAGGGGTAGGAAGCTCCATGCTGGGAAAGTCCCAGCAAGGCAGTCAGGGATTTTTGGGGGAAGAAAGGGGGCTCTTTAGTGAGCACAGGAGAGAGGGTCAGAGCCTCATGTATCTCATTGTGTCTTGCTCTCAGGAATTGATTGGAGATCCATTTCAGCCCCTTTCCTTCCCCATATACAAGGTCGTAGCCACCAGTGGTCCTGGAGTCAAGTCAGGCTTCCCTGGGCCTCAACCCCTTTCATCTCTGCCCCTCATAAAACTTGAGTCACTGCTAGGGCCACGGAGCAGGGTCAAAGTTCTGGGTTCCACCAGCTTCTCAGGAGGGAAGAAGAGATGAGGGGGGAAACTGCACACATGGGGGCATTTCTGGCCTTAGCTGTCATTGTAATGGTCTGGGGGCTGCCTAGTGGAGAGAAGGAGCAGACTTGAAGACAGGTGGACCTGAGTCTGGGGATGAACAGCCTGACCCTTTGGCTCCTTGGGGACTGAGAATAAGATTGTGCTGGTCAGTGCAGCCTGAAGGCCAGTGGGGGCTGGGTGGTCCCTCCAGGACTACTGTGAACCCCTTTAAAAGTAAACCTCCAAACCACAGAATCTCAGTTTACTGTATAAATACATTAGGGATTTGGAATGGTGGTTAAGCTCTTAGGATTAGGGTTTGAGTTTTGCCTCTACTACTGTGTAGCTCTGGGCAAATTTCTTAACCTCTCTGAGCCTTTTTTCCCCATCATCTGTAAAATGGGAATGCTTGTTTATAATTTATTCTTTGTAAGTTATCAAATTCATGGGATTCTTTTGAAGATTCAGCAGGACAACAAACATAAAGCAGTTAGCAAGCTGCTAGAGTAAGCCCTCAACAAATGGCTGGTGTTGTTATTATTACTATTAAAACAGACATTCACCAGAGAATATCTAGGGTGCTTAGAGGTCTTCTTAGGCAGTTATTATCCTCCTACTTAGTAAAGGCGGTAATGGAGACCCAGACAGATGAAGGAAGGGACAGAAAAGAAAGACCCAGGCCCCACCCATCAAGGAGTCAGGTGAGATGTGCCCTACGGAAGAAGATCACAGGAATGGCAGGATGTGCTCAGGACCTCGGCCTAGGGGGCAAGAGGGAAGATGCCTGCACATGGATTTATATGTGAATTCAAACCCCAGCTGGGCAGCTTAGCAGCTGCATTACCTGGACCAGTCTTTCCTCTTCTCTGACCCTCAGTGTCTTCATCTGTACAATGGGGGGAATAATCAAGAGGAGAGAATGGAGGGAAAGTACATTCAAGTCCAAATTCCTGTGTCCCACGGAGCTTTGTTCAGACCCACAGATGCCTACAGACGTGCACTAGGCTCTGACGGTTTTCACCACATGCTTGTGTTAGTACACACGTGTTCCTGAACACCTAATGTTTGGTCCCAGTTCTCCAAGGTGGAAGTGGGAAATTTATGAGCCAGCCTTTCAGTTTATAAAGCAAGTTTTCATTCTTTCTGTCTTATTGGATCCTGACAATAACCCTATGAAGTACATACTCATTATTCCTGTTTTGTGGCTGGGAACCTTGAAGCTTGAAGGGGAGAAGTGGCCTGCCCAAGGTCATCCAGCTAGAAAGTGACAGGACCAGGGGGAACCCAGCTTTGGTTGTGGCCAAAGCCTGTCTTTCCTTCCCTTCCTTTATAATGATCAGTAACAGGGTCAAGGACAGTTGTTTAGTTTTTAGCTTTCCGGTTTTATTTTTGGCTCCTGGAGGACTAGACCTAGGGCTCCTTGGGCTGTCACAGCCCCTTCCCTAGACAGACACAATTTTCTGCTCTCTCCCTTTGCTTTCCTTCCAGGCTCTGGCCTCAGCTTCATCCCTTGAAGGACCCTGGCGTAGGGGATCACCTGAAAGTGGGGAGAAGGGTGGGAGACCTGAGTACCATGCCCATTTTACAGATGAAGAAACAAAGGCCCAAAAGGTCAAACGACTTGCCTGGTGTTACCAAGCCTTGGCAGAGGTAGTTGTTCTACACTGTGGAGAGCTGCCCCCTGACCCTGTCTCTTCTTGGTACCATCTGCAGGGAGCTGGACCACAGTGAGCCAAGGACACCTCAGGACAGGTTGCTGGGGCCCAACATGGAGGTGGCAGGTGGGCCCCTGACTCGGGCTGAGGCCCGAGTGGTGAGTGCCACACTGACATGGCGGCAGCGGCCCCCTGCCCAAGAAGAGATCAGACACCGTTTTCACAAGGTGTCCCTGGTGTCAGGGGCCCAGATGGATGCCTCCCAGGAGGAGATGTTTGAGTACAGTCACCGTCGAGAGGAAGTCAATGGCTTTGCTCCACGGGAAGAAGAGACTGTGAATCACCGGGGACCCCGGTATGAAGCTGGCTCCAAGAGCTTCCAGACCCATGGGCCTATCTTTTCCAAGAA
The DNA here is from genome assembly GCA_032199065.1 of Smutsia gigantea. Taxonomy (NCBI): domain Eukaryota; kingdom Metazoa; phylum Chordata; class Mammalia; order Pholidota; family Manidae; genus Smutsia; species Smutsia gigantea. The sequence continues at coordinate 168,067 of JAVSCE010022388.1, read as the reverse complement.
GTACACCCCACCCCCCAAGGAGAAGAGGCCAGTGGGGAGGCTAAAGGAGGCTGTGGAACAGGGTGATGGCAGCCCCCAAGACTCCAGGACTGAGCCACCAAGCCCAGGAGCCATGGCCAGAACTGACCTTTTGGTGCCCCTGCCTGGGCCCCGTGAGCCGAGCCCCCATCCATGTGTGAGTCTCACCAGTGGGAGCCCCCGGAGCCCAGAGGAACTGCGGGTGACTCGTACCGTGCAGACCACCATGGTGGTGGGTGGGCATGTGGACCGACGAGTGAACAATTCTGTGACCGTGGGGCCAATGCTCTCAGGCAAGGCCCTGCCAAGGGGCCGCAATGCTGCCCGCTCAGTACGGGTGGTGGTGGTGAGCCCCCGGGCCGAGAACTGTCCCAGCCGCAGTCAGGCCCTACAGCTGCTAAGTAGCCTTGTGCCTGCTGAGCGTAGCCCCCCTGCCAGCCAGCTCCCCAGGCCCATGGCTGTTGGGCCAAGGAGTCCAGTTCTGGGCAGCACAGTGGGGGCAGGCCTAGGGACAGTAGAACCAAGGGACAGATCTGCCCTGGCCCCTGCAGGCGTCCCAGAGGATGCTCACCCACCTCAGAACCAGGATGTCTCTGTAACCAACCTGGACCAAGACCGGGGCAGCGTCCCAGATGCCAGGGCCCATGAGGTCCTAGGGGTGCAGGGAGCGTCCAGCCGCACCCAGCCCTTTCTCCAGATTCCTCAGGGCCAGGCACCGGTTCCCTCCTCACCCAGACACCAGAGCCAAATCCCATCTCTGGGCCCTGTCCACCCCCCACAGCAGCCTGGGGTGCCCACTCCTCACTCCAGGGCCCAGCTCACTCTTGATTCCAGGACACCCCAGGCACTGCCCTCTGTAAAAAGGGAAAAGCTCATGGAACCTCCGGCTGCCACCATCCTGCCCATGGTGAGGAGCGAGCCTGTTACAGTCTCTGGACAACCTCCTGCTCCATCCTCTGCAAAAATAAAGGCTGCCCCCAGCCCAGGAGGTCTTTCTTCTCCATCCTCCCCAAGCAATGAGGTTGTACAGGACTCTGGAAATGTCCCTATCTTCTCTCCCACCCAGGAAGAAGAAGTGCAGAGCCCTGGGGCTCCTGCCTCCTCTTCCCCCACACCAACCAAGGTTGTCCAGGGCCCAGAAGGCAGCCCTAGCATCCCAAGGAAGGTTACCCAGGGCCCAGAAGGCAGCCCTAGCATCCCAAGAAAGGTTACCCAGGGCCCAGAAGGCAGCCCTAGCATCCCAAGGAAGGTTACCCAGGGCCCAGAAGGCAGCCCTAGCATCCCAAGGAAGGTCACCCAGGGCCCAGAAGGCAGCCTCTCCCCTCCCCTCACCAGAGATGAGGCTCTTCAAGGCCTGACCGCTCCTGCTCTCCCACCCCCCAAGGAGGACAAGGTTATCCAGGGCTTTGAAGGGAGCCCTGTCTCATATACTACCCAAAAAGAGGGTGCCCAGGGCCCTGGTGCTTCTGATGCCCGGTTTTCCACCCAGAAAGTGGTCGTCCATGGCCCTGCGGGTCTCCCTGCCCCCTCTTCAGTGGGTGAGGTGTCCCTCAGCTCAGGAGGCCCCCCTTCCCCAGTGCCAATGAGAGAAGAGGCCAGCCCAGAGGCCCAGCCTGTCCCTGACTCCACTGAGGGAAAGATGCTCCCAAAGCCAGCAAGGGAGGAGGAGGTGGCCCTGGCCACTGACCTGGAGATCTTCCTGGATACACTGCTGAGCATGGAGCCCCCTGAGATCCTCCGCACTCACCGGCTGCCTCGAGCCCCCCGTTCCTCCTACCTGGCCATGTATGCCACCTTGCCCGCCATTGAGGAGGACCAGCCTGGGCCATGGGTGCTGGGACCCAGCCCCCAGGAGATGCCTGACCTGAAAGAGAAGGAGCAGGAGGAGGAAGAAGAACCAGAGAACCCCTACCTGAGCGATGATGAGAAACTCCAGCGAAGGCAGGAGAAAGCTCCGTGCAGCCTCTCCTGGGACTCCCGTCCTGCCAGGCCTACCCAGAACTCCTGCTCTCCACTGGAGATGATGAGGAGGCATGTAGCAGGTGCCAAGGGCCCCCACGCAGAGCTGGGGCTAGAATGGCAGGCAGGCAGCCGGCCTACTTCCCGTCTTGGAGGCAGCCTTCTCTTTGGTGGTCTGGTGCCTGCCACCAAAGACATCCCCACCTTGGAACCACTGGGCACAAAACTATCTTCTCTGCCACCCCATGGGGCACCAGGGCTCAGGAAGGTGCCAGGACAGCTGCCCCTGCTCTGCAGTGCAAGGCCACCACCAGAGAAGCCGGCATGTGCCCGGCCCCTGGAGGAGTGGGTGAGTGAAGCCTTGGTTAGGTGAGGGAGGGTGCCTGGCCCCACTTAGGCCAGGATTTGGTTGCTGTGAGGACTAAGGTCCTGGAGCAGAGTCTCCAGAGGCCAGAGGCTTAGATCTGAGGTCTAGTCCAGTGTGACTTCATTTATGCAAGCCATGGCTCTCTGGGCCTCAGTCTCCCTATCCAAACAGCAGGAGGTTTGCACTGTGGGTTCCAAAGAGCTTGGCGACTCTGCTCTCTTGGAATCTGGGGCAAGGGAGTGATAGGCACTCAGCTCCTGGGACAGATTGATGAGGCCCCTGGGGGTTGGGAACAAGCGTGGTATCCTCTGTGGGCCAGCTGTTGGGAAGTGGAGGCCAACAGGGGAAATGTGGGATCTTTGGAATGTCAGGTTGCAGGGAGGCAGTAAGGAGATAACCCCGTAAGACTTGTCACTTCCCTCCATGCCAGAGCCCACCATTGAAGACCCAAGGCAAGCTGAACACTAGGCCTGGGAAGGTAGGTGTGCGGAGGGGAGCAAGTTGGTGGCAGGAGGCAGGGGCCTGGGGAAAGGGCCTGAGGAACTCCTCTGTGCCTTCTCCAGATGATCCTTTTCTCAGAGGCTGGCTGCCAAGGCAGTAGCAGGGAGGTCTGGGAAGACACGATCGATACCTCCAGCTGGGACCATGTGGCCTCTGTGAGGGTGGTTCGAGGCTGGTGAGTGTGGAGGGTCGGGGGTGTGGGGAGGGCCTGCTTGTGAACCTGGGGAACGTGAGGGCAGTGAGATGTGTCCAGGCCAACCTGGAAGAAATCTCTCAGCTACCCAGAGCCCCCTGCCTGTGGGCACACCAACCCCTAGCTGCTGACTCTGGATCTCTGCTCACAGCTGGGTGCTGTATGAAGAGCCAGAGTTCCAGGGCCGAAAGCTGGTCCTGCCTGAAGGAGATGCGGAACTTGGAGTCCCAGGATCAGTGTGGAGCACCCAAGGCATTGGCTCCCTGAGGAGGGTTGTCCAGGTGAGTGGTGGAGGTGGGAGGCCAGGTGTTGCCCCATCTATCCTAAGCCCAGGCCCCCTGAAGAGGGCAACAGCCTCAGGTGCCTGGAGTTGGAGTCTCTGGGAGAGATCTTATGGGGTAGGAGGCTGAAGAGGGTTTATTATGGACTCACCTATAGATCCCTGACCTTGGAGCTAACTGGAGAAGAAAGGGGTTCTGGGGGCTGCTCAGCCTGGTTTGGGAAGGCAAGGGTCAGGCAGTGACCAAGCCCAGCTCGGGAAAGCAGCCTGGGGAGGTTTGAGCTGGCACTAAAGAAGGGATGGGTTAGAGCAACAGAAATGGGTGAGTGTGGATGTGGGCACTTGCCTATCACCCAGGGCCCAGGCTGTCAGGCCACAGTTGACCCAAAGTGTCACAGTCACTTGTTCATTCATTTGTTTGCTCACATGGATGCTCATTAATGTCTGCCGTGCGCCAGGCATCATGCCAGGCTATGGGCGTGTTGGGGAGACCTGCTCTCTGCCCTGCAGGACTCATGGTCAAGTGAGGGTTGGATCTGAAGCAGGAAAGTCATATAACCAGATTAGGGATTTTTAAACATCCCTCTGGCCGCCAAGAGGAGAAAAGACTGGATGGGAATCCCAGAGGCAGGAAGACCAGGAAGGGCTGTGATTCCCAGCCAAGGGACCCCTCTGGATTATGAGGGAGGGGTGTATGGCTTGAAAAGGCATGGTCGATATTATAGTTTCATATATGTAAAATGGGAAAAAACAATATTGTTTTCATAACACAAAAAGACTGCTGAAATAAACCTTGACAAAACCACCGTGGCCACAGGGAGCCCCAGATGAGAAAGCAGTAACTCTAAAAGCAAGGGCCTATCAAATGTTTATTTGTTTGTTGTTTAATGGAAGGATGAATAACTCCAAGACCAGAACTGTTGCAGTCCTCCTGGTAAGAGCAGACCAGAGCTGACGAGTTTTAAGTAGGGCAGTAGCCCAGCCAGCCACACAAAAGAGGGGACAGCTTTCAAAGCCTCTCTAGAAGCACCCAAATGTTTGTGGGCAATTTATTGTGAGCTTCTCACAATAAATTCACCTTCATGTGGGAAGTAATGAGGCACAAGAGAAAGACAAGGGCTTTGAAGACAGGTGGACCTGGATTCATTTGATTCATTCAGCAATGATTGGGCACCTAGTGTGTCCAGGCACTTGGGAGGTGCTGGATTGCAAGAGTGAACAAAAACAACCACTGCATTCTTGGCCCTGCTACTCACAGGCTGTGTGTCCTCAGGCAGGCCGCTTACCTTCCCTGAGCCTTACTTTCCTAGTCTGTGAATGGAGTAATATCTCCCATCTGGATGATCAAATGAGATGGGGTAGGACATCCCTTAGCACAATGCCTTGCATTCAGTAGATTCATAAATTTGATGAGGGATTAAGTGAGTGATATTGTCCCAGTAAGGAAGAAACTCCCAGAATGCACAGAGAACCTATTGCTTTCTGGGATGACCTTTAAGTGGAAGCCAGTCTGGACAGGGGCAGGAATTGCACAGAACGGGTCAAAGTTGGGAAGCAGCTGTCCATCCTGCCTGTCCCTCCAGGAGGCTGAAAATCAGGCTACCCAGAGATAAGGCAAAGGGCCTGGCACTTGACAAGCTCCTGCTGGGAACTTAAGTTTCCCCAAAGGTCTAGTGCCGGACCAGCAAGGACTTTGGTCTTGGCTTTGTCGAGCCAACCTTGCAGAGAACATCCCAGTCATGCTCCTGGTTTCTAGGGAGATGGCCACAACGTTTCCCAGAAGCCCCTTGGAGCCACACTGGATAGACCTGGGGAAGCAGGTGTGGGCAGGGCTAATTTCCGAGGGATATTGTTTTACACTTCATTTTTCCACCTCTCTCCTTCTGCAGACCTACATTACCCCAGAGATCACCCTGTACTCTGAGGAGGGCCTTAATGGGGAGCAAGTAAAGCTAACTGAGGCCTTGGAGAACCCCCAAAGCCTAGAGAGGCCCCTGCAGGTGGCATCTGCCACAGTCTCCGCAGGACTGTGAGTCTGGGCTGTTCTGGAATCCCTTCAGTTAACATTCACTGTGCTGGGTGCTGGAGACACAGAGGTGACAGGACACGGTTCCTGCCCTTGAGAAGTACTTACTCTACTGGTGGGGAAGGCAAATAAGCAGTAGTAATGCAGAGTTCCGGGATGGGGGGAGCACGGGGCATGGGAGCACAGAAAAGCCCCAAAGAAGCCTGAGGCCAGAGAAACCTTCCTGGAGAAGACACCTCAGGGGGGATGAGTTGGCCAGAAGACTCTAAGCTCCATGAAGGCAGGGATTTTATGTTTTGTTCACTACTGTATCCCTGATGCCTGACACAGGGCCTGGCACCAGGTAGATGCCTCCAAATATTTGTTATTTGAATTAATGGGGAAAAGAGCCTCTCTAGCACAGGCAACAGAACCTGCAAAGAGGTGAGCGATCTAAGCTTCCAAAGTTCAGTCTGGCCAGAGAAAGCAGCAGGTGGGGAGATGTGCTGTCCAAAGGGAAGCAGGGGGCAGATCAAAGGGCCTCTGTGTGCAGCTGGGTTGTACTGTGAGCCTAATGGGAGAACTACCTGGGGTCTTTAAGCAGGTATGTATGCTAGAAATGACTCTCCAGCTGTTCTGTGAAATTAGAGAGGGCCAGGCCAGAGGAATAGAGACTAATGGAGTGGCTACTGCAAGAGATTATGGGGGCCTGAAATGTCCTCCCCAGTCCCCTTGATGGGGGCTTCTCCCCCCAAACCTTTTCCCCTCTAAACCTCCCAACCCCCAATCCCTGGGTGTCTGGGGGTACAGCTGCCTCTCTGCCTCCTCCCAGGTGGCTGCTGTACCCCAAACCCTCCTTTGAGGACACTCCCTGCATCCTGGAACCTGGAGAGTACCCCACCTCAGAGTCCTGGGGTGCTTCAGACCCCAGCATGGGCTCCCTAAAGCCCATGAGATTGGTAAGGAGCAGGACAGTGGCCTTGTCCTAGAGTCTCGTGGAAGAGGCAGGGCCTGGGAGTTCTTACTGGGAATGAGTCTGGAAGAGAGGAGGATTCGAGGGGTGGAGGAGAGGAAGGACATGGGGTTTGCAATTTTTAGGGGTCTCAGGATCAAGTAAATCCTAGGTCACCAGCCCCATCTGTCTCCCCCACCTCTGGGCTGGTGTCTCAGCTCTGTCTCCTCTACAGGGCTGCCCAAGCGTGGAGAGACCAGGAGAGCCCAAGGTAAGGGTCTGGGCTTCAAGGTCAAAAAGGCCTTCGGGTGAGGTGTGTGTATGTGTGCGGCCATCATGACCTAGACTGGAAGGCGGAAAAGGAGGGTGCTGGGGACCAGAAGCTGGGTCTGGGAGGGTGGAAGCCAGTGGGCTCACTGGGAACTGGCTTTTGATGTGTAAGGACCAGGTCAGAGAAGAGACTGGAGTTAGGTGAGGGAATGGGGTTCAGTGAGGGAGTGAGAATGCCTAGCTCTGGGCTGCTGCTGGGCAGAGCCAGCCCCGGCTGTCTGGTGTCTGGATACAGATCACTGCCTACCAACTTCACACCACCCCCTCCCCTAGGCTGTGGTGTATGAGGCCCCAGACTTTCAGGGCCGCAGCTGGGAATTGTGTCGAGACATCTACAACCTTCAGCAGCCAGAGGACAGCCAGAGCCCCCACCTGGCCTCTGTGGGGTCCCTTCGAGTTCTTGGGGGCTGGTGAGGACTCAGGACCCTTCCTTCTACCTCATCCTCCCCCTGGCCTCTACCCGTGGGGGTGGGGCAGCTGTCTTAACACATCAGTTGTCTTCCTGAGTCTGTTTGTCCGACTGCCTCCACCTTCCCACAGCTGGGTGGGCTACGAGAAGGAGGGCTTCCGGGGCCACCAGTATCTGCTGGAGGAGGGGGAATACACTGACTGGACACACTGGGGAGGCTATGACGAGGTGCTCACCTCCCTCCGGGTCATCCGGACGGTAAGCAAAGGCAATTGGGGCATCCCTCTGCCATTGGCCATGGTTAGACTCCCCCCTAGTGCCATTGGTTGAGGGAAGAATTCGTGCCCCCTCTCCCAGTTCTCCAGCGCACTCAGAAGCGTTTCCTGAGGTCAGGCCTCTCTCCCTCCTGCTGCTCTTCCTGAGGCCACACTTACCGCCTTACCCCAAGGTCCCCTTTGGGGGCGGGCCGTGTTCCTGGGGTCTGGGCACTCCCAAGGTTTCCATCGGTGGGTGGGAGAAACCTGACTCTTCCTGGGGCCCAGGACTTCGGGGACCCGGCCATCATGCTGTTTGAGGCCATGGACTTCGAGGGGCATGGTGTGGAGGTGAGCGAGGCATTGCTGGACGTGGAGCTGGCACGACACGGCCCCCACACACAGGCTATCCACGTGCTCAGCGGCGTGTGAGTGACCAGGGCTTAGGGGGCTGGGCATGCCCGGAAGGTCCCCAGAGGAGCCGGCTCCGCCCCTCTGACTTGCGCCCCGCCCTTCCTGCAGGTGGGTGGCCTACGAGAAGGTGGGCTTCTCCGGGGAGCAGTACGTGTTGGAGAAAGGCGTGTACCGCAACTGCGACGACTGGGGGGCGGGCAACAGCGCCCTCGCCTCGCTGCAGCCGGTCCTGCAGGTGCGTGCGGCCGCAGGGGTTCCTGAGAGGGGAAGGGCTTGGGGTCTGGGAAGATCCCAGCGGGGAGCTCGTAGGGGCGGGGCCTCTTGGAAGGGGCGGGGCTAACCTGGACGGAGGAGGGAGAGTTGAGGAAAGGGTCCGGAATACTGAAACCCTAGGAACTGTGGCTAGGGGCTGGTACGTTCCTTAAGTCTTGAAACTTCGGTCCCTCCTTTCAGGTCGGGGAGCACAATCTGCACTTTGTCTCAAAGGTAAGGAGCTGGGCGAGACCTCTGGCTCCTCTGACCTCATTTCACATATTCCCGCCTCTTCCCCGTATCTGTCTCTCCATCTCCCTCCTTCCCTCTCATCCCTTCCCGCCTCTGCCCCCAGATTCAGCTTTTTTCCGGCTCCGACTTCCTGGGTGACCACTTCTCCTTCGAGGATGATCAAGCCTCCCTGCCCACTTCCTTCCAGCCCCAGTCCTGCCGTGTCCACGGAGGCAGGTAAGGATGTGGGTTGGGGGAGGCTTGGAGGTGCAGGGAGGGGGAAGGCAGGGCATGCATGCGCAGAAGCGTTTAACTCAGCTTAGAGATCTGGACTGAAGGAAGATCTTTCTTTCCAATGATTTCCTTCCTTCGGCTTCCTTGAGATTAGCTATTATGTTCTGAATTATTCAGTCTTAGAAAAAGCAAAATAAAGAGTCTTTGTGGAAAATATAAAACTTGTAGGTGATATAGTATAAAGAACCCCACTCTTGTTTCATCTATCCCTCTGCTTTTTTTTTTTTTTTTGGTTGAGTATTTAAAATCCCCTACCCAACATAAAATTTCCCAGGTAAATACTTCAGTATGTATATCTAATTAGAAATAACTGCCCCTCCCACACCCGCATAGCTGAAGTTATTATCACATCTAGTAAGTTTAACAATACTTTATTAACATCATCTAACACCCAGTCCATGTTCAAATTTCTCCCCATTGTCTCAAAAATACCTTTGTGAAATCGGTTCGTTTTTCTCAAGGTCCAAGCAAGGTCCACACATTGCATTTGGTCGATATGGTCTCTAATCTGTAACAGTCCTCTTCCCCTTCTTTTTGTTTTATACCATTTATTTGTTTGAAGAAACCCAATAATTTGCCCTGTAAGTTTCCCACCTTCTGTATTTGGTTGATTGGTTCTTGGTGGTGTCTTTTAACTGTTCCTTTATGCCTTGTATTTCCTGTAAACTGGTAGCTAAAACTAGAGGCTTTATGAGATTCGGGGTGTTGTATTTTGTTTTCTTGGCAAGAAGACTATCTAGGTGGTACCAAGTACTTGCCACTGCAGCATACTGGGAGGCAGTTGTCTGGATGTCCCACTTTTAATGATACTAAGACCCCTACATTATAAGCTTCCCCATTTACCTTTCACCTAATGGTTTTAGCATCCATTAGTCATAATTGTCTAGACCCATTATTTCTTTAGAAGTTAAAAATGATGATTTTTGAATTTGTGTTATTCCTTCTACATAGATTAGCTGTAATACTTCTGTTGTCAGGCAGTCCCTTCTGGGGAGATCTCTCCCTGAGCGCTAGGTGAAACCTCAACCCAGGAGAGGGTCTTGACTGATCGAGAAAGAATTCATGAACAGGTTGAACAAAAGCAAGAAAGAAGAAATTTGTTAAAGTAAAAGTAATAGCAAGTGTCACAGTTGCATAGTGCCAGGAAGAATGGCTCTTCTATTTGTGCAACTATGCAGACAATGGGAAGCAAGAAAGAACAGAGGAGAGAAAAGGAAAGTTCACTGAACTCCTGCTCAGCATAGGGACAGATCCCTTGCCAACCCATAAAGCCAGGGTCACCTGGTGTCTGATGTCCACTTGGATCTCCATGGCAAAGGAATTATATCCCTACCACCCCAGAATTGGGAAAGCCTTGGAACTCTGGATGGAGTGAATTTATGTTCTTGGAACTTTCCAAAACAGAGAAAAGGAGACATTCAGGCAGGCTGCTAAAGAACATGTTCTTATGGCTGCAGCCCCATCTGGGTCACTCACTTAAGGGGAACATGCAAGCCCCAAATCAGAGGTCCCTACCTCCACTTCCCTACTTGGCTGAAATAAAACAGGGAGAGAGAAAAGGCTTGTGCTTAAGACTGTAAAGTTTTTTTGTTTTTTTTTGTGGGTTTTTTTTGCTGCATCTTGCTTTAAAAAATCTTTTAAATTTTTTATGAAGTTATCATTGATATACAATCTTATGCTCAGGTTTCACATGAGCAACATTGTGGTTACTACATCCCCCCTATTATCAAGTCTCCCCCACATACCCCATTACAGTCACTGTCCATCAGCATAGTAAGATGCTATAGAGTCACTACTTGTCTTCTCTGTGCTATACTGCCTTCCCTGTGCCCCCTCTATATTATGTTTGCTAATCATAATCCCCCTTAATCCCCTTAGCCCTCCCTTCCCATCCACCCTCCCCAGTCCCTTTCCCTTTGGTAACTGTTAGTCCATTCTTGGGTTCTGTGAGTCTGCTGCTGTTTTGTTCCTTCAGTTTTTGCTTTGTTGTTATACTCTACAGATGTGTGAAATCATTTGGTACTTTTCTTTCTCCGCCTGGCTTATTTCACTGAGCATAATACCCTCTAGCTCCATCCATGTTGTTGCAAATGGTATGATTTGTTTTCTTCTTATGGCTGAATAATACTCCATTGTGTATATGTACCACATCTTCTTTATCCATCCATCTACTGATGGACACTTAGATTGCTTCCATATCTTGGTTATTGTCAATATTGCTGCAGTAAACATAGGGGTGCATATGTCTTTTTGAATCTGTGATCCTGTTTTCTTAGGGTAAATTCCTAGGAGTGGAATTCCAGGGTCAAATGGTATTTCTATTCTTAGTTTTTTGAGGAACCTCTGTACTGCTTTCCACAATTAAAACTGTAAAGTTGAATGAAATTTGTAAGTGTCAAAGACACTTACCAATGATGAACGAAGGTTACTCTTAGTAACCTTCTAGCTGGCTTGAAAAAAGTCAGACACAAAGTGCAATAGGCTAAACAGTATGAAGGTTTTATTTAAAGTAAAGTACACACTAGAAGGAGGGAGGGTGGGAAACCTCAGAGAAAAGGTGTCAAACAGGTTTATTCGGAGGGAGAGTAGGAAGGTTTTATTTAAAGTGCCAGTACAAACTCTGACAGGAGTTAGTGCAATTTCAGAGAAGGAGGAGGTGTGCTTATGGGTTTAGGGTTTGGGGTTTTATAGGGCTTTTTGGGTAGTGGTCAGTATAAGGCAAGACATATGTAGTCTTTGTTTTAAGGATAGGGTTTTCCAGGTAACTGTGCCTAGTTGCATCCTGGCATTCTTTATCCATCAAAGCTGACAACTTTCTGTCAGTTCGTTATGCTCCGAAGGTCAGTTCCTTCGAGGTTTCTGTCTTGTCTTGGACAGAGACATTACTTAATTGATTAGTGTGACTGGAAGAAGAAAAAAATGAGAAAGAAAAGCAACATGTTAAAGGTTATGTTAAAGAATAAGCTGGCCTTGGGGGAGATTGGATTAAAGATGGCGGCATGAGAGGTGAGACACAGGCTTCCTCCTAAAACCGCATATAATACGAAAATATAATTAATAAAACTAATCCTGAAAGAGTAATGGGAAAGAGGACTGCACCAGACTGCATACACCTGGAGAAAAGAGCAGACCTCACAGAACTGGGTAATGTAACAAAGATGTGGCCCAGTGGGACCCAAGCCCTTCCCCAACCCCAGCTCACCAGCGGGAGGAAGAGAAACGGAACAGGGAGGGAGTGGAGGCCTGGGACTGCTGAATACCTAACTCCAGAGATCTGCTCTGGGAGCACAAACCTACATTTCATGGTGCTTGCATGATACTCTCATGATTACGGGGTTGGAAAGCTAAGACACGCAGAATTCCTGGAGAGACTGAGATTCCAGCTGCTTGTGGAAAACAGGGATCCATATCTGGCTGCCATGGGACAAAAGAAAGGCTGGCAGTCTGAGAGAGTTCCTAACAAGGAAGCCCTTAGCAAAGGGCTGCTAAAGAGGCAAGGATTGCACAGAGCTTACTGCTCAGGAAAGAGGACAGGGAGACAAAATTGTCCAGGTGCCCTCTGCCCAGCAGGTTGGGAGTTTTGCCATATGGACTCTCATATTTAAGGAGGAAAAAGAAATCTTACTCCTTAGATGATCTTCAGGTTCTCCAGCTACCTGGCTGGCTACACAGCCCCAAGGACCCCTCCTGATATGCAGCCTACTGTGCCTTTCTCCCGGCCAGCCCCACCTGGTTTGCAAACCGGCAAACCCTACCCTGGCGTTAGGCCAGCCAGAGGGAAGATCTGTCTACAGCAACTACAAAGGCAAAGCATAGAGGCTTATATCTGTGAGCTCAGCCCACTTGTTCAGGCAGTGGAGACAAGCATAGCAGCCGGGAAGCAGGAAACAGCTCTTTCCTCCCCCCAGGCACCAATACCACTCGCCTGCGACCTCTGTCATTGCTTCAGGGGCTAAGCAGCTCCAGGGAGTAGAGCTTCTGGGCACTACAGGGCGCCATATACAAATATGAAATGCCAAAGGAACCTGGTTCAGAGTAAAATTATTAATACAACTCCTGAGAAAGATTTAAATGACATCAACCTCATGACTCTTCCTGAAAGGGAGTTCAAAATAAAAATCATTAACATGCTCATGGAGGTACGGAAAGGTATTCAAGAACTCAGGAATGAATTCCGGTCAGGGATCCAATTGATGAAGAACCCAATGGAGGGTATTAAAAGCAGATTGGATACGGTGGAGAAGATGATAAATGAAATAGAAACTAGAGAAGAGGACTACAAAGAAGCTGAGGCACAGAGAGGAAAAAGGATCTCTGAGAATGAAAGAATATATTGAGAGAACTGTGTGACCAATCCAAATGGAACAATATTCGCATTATAGGGGTACCAGAAGAAGAAGAAGAGAGAAAAAGGGATAGAAAATGTCTTTGAGGAGGTAATTGCTGAAAACTTCCCCAAATTTGGGAAGAGAATAGTCTCTCAGGCCATGGAGATGCACAGATCTCCCAACACAAGGGACCCAAGGAAGACAACACCAAGACATATAGTAATTAAAATGGCAAAGATCAAGGATAAGGACAGACTATTAAAAGCAGCCAGAGAGAGAAATGAGATCACATACAAAGGAAAACCCATCAGGCTATCATCAGACTTCTCAGCAGAAACCTTACAGGCCAGAAGGGAGTGGCATGATGTATTTAATGCAATGAAGCAGAAGGGCCTCAAACCAAGAATACTTTATCTGGCAAGGTTATCATTTAAATTTGAAGGAGGTGTTAGCCAATTTCCAGATAAGCAAAAGCTGAGAGAACTTACCTCCCACAAACCGTCTCTACAGTGTATTTTGGAGGGACTGCTATAGATGGAAGTGTTCCTAAGGCTTAATAGCTGTCACCAGAGGTAATAAAACCACAGTAAAGAAAGTAGAACAGTTAATTACTAAGCAAATGCAAAATTAAATCAACTATCCCCAAAGTCAATCAAGGGATAGACAGAGTACAGAATATGATACCTAATATATAAAGAATAGAGGAGGAAGAAAAAGGAGGAGAAAAAAGGAATCTTTAGATTGTGTTTGTAATAGCATATTAAGTGAGTTAAGTTAGATTCTTAGACAGTAAGGAAGTTAACCTTGAACCTTTGGTAACACGAATCTAAAGCCTGAAATGGCAATAAGTACATACCTATTGATAATCACCCTACATGTAAATGGACTGAATGCACCAATCAAAAGACATAAAGTCACTAAATGGATAAACAAACAAGACCCATCTATATGCTGCCTACAAGAGACTCACTTCAAACCCAAAGACATACACAGACTGAAAGTAAAGGGATGGAAAAAGATATTTCATGCAACTAATAGGGAGAAAAAAGCAGGAGTTGCAGTACTTGTATCAGACAAAATAGACTTCAAAACAAAGAAAGTCCCAACAGACAAAGAAGGACATTACATAATGATAAAAGGGTCAATCCAACAAGAAGATATAACCATTATAAATATCTATGCACCCAACACAGGAGCACCTACATATGTGAAACAAATACTAACAGAATTAAAAGGAGAAATAGAATGCAATGCACTCATTCTAGGAGACTTCACCACTCCACTCACTCCAAAGGACAGATCAACCAGACAGAAAATAAGTAAGGAGACAGAGACACTGAACAACACAGTAGAACAAATGGACCTAACAGACATCTACAGAACTCTGCACCCAAAAGCAGCAGAATATACATTCTTCTCAAGAACACATGGAACATTTTTCAAGAATAGATCATATACTAGGCCACAAAAAAGAGCCTTGGTAAATTCAAAAAGGTTGAAATTGTACCAACCAGTTTCTCAGGCCACAAAGGTATGAAACTAGAAATAAATTATGCAAAGAAAATGAAAAATCTCACAAACACATGGAGGCTTCACAACATGCTCCTGAAAATACCAATGGATCAATGACCAAATAAAAACAGAGATCAGGCAATATATGGAGACAAATGACAGCAATAATTCAACACCGCAAAATCTGTGGGATGCAGCAAAGGCCAGTGCTAACAGGAAAGTATATTGCAATACAGGCCTACCTCAAGAAAGAAGAAAAATCCCATATGAGCAGTCTACACTCACAATTAACGAAACTAGAAAAAAAAAATGAGGCCCAAAGTCAGTAGAAGGAGGGATATAATACAGATTAGAGCAGAAATAAATAAAATCGAGAAGAATAAAACAATAGAAAGAATCAATGAAAGGAAGAGCTGGTTCTTTGAGAAAATAAACAAAATAGATAAACCCCTAGTATGACTTATCAAGGAAAAAGAGAGTCTACTCACATAAAAAGATCATAAATGAGAAAGGAAAAATCACTACGGACACCAAAGAAATACAAAAAATTATTAGAGAATACTATGAAAAATGATATGCCAACAAACTGGATAACCTAGAAGAAATGGACAACTTTCTAGAAAAATACAACCTCCCAAAGCTGACTCAGAAAGAAACAGAGAATCTAAACAGACCAATAACCAGCAACAAAATTGAACTGGTAATCAAAAACCTACCTAAGAACAAAACCCCTGGACCAGATGGCTTCACCACTGAATTTTATCAAACATTTAGTGAAGACCTAATACCCATCCTCCTTAAAGTTTTCCAAAGAGTAGAAGAAGAGGGAATACTTCCACACTCATTCTATGAGGCCAGCATCACTCTAATACCAAAACCAGGCAAAGACACCACACACACAAAAAAAGAAAATTACAGACCAATATCCCTGATGAACATAGGTGCAAAAATACTCAACAAAAAATATAGCAAATCAAGTTCAAAAATACATCAAAAAGATTATCCATCATGATCAAGTAGGATTTATTCCAGGGATGCAAGGATGGTACAACATTAAAAAATCCATCAACATCATCCACCACATCAAAAAAAAGAAGATAAAAAAAAACCACATGATCATCTCCATAGATGCTGAAAAAGCATTCGACAAAATTCAACATCCATTCATGATAAAAACTCTCAACAAAATGGGTATAGAGGGCAAGTACCTCAACCTAATAAAGGCCATATATGACAAAGCCACAGCCAATGTTATATTTAACAGCGAGAACCTGAAAGCTTTTCCTTTAAGATCAGGAACAAGACAAGGATGCCCACTCTCCCCACTCCTATTCAACATAGTACTGGAGGTCCTAGCCATGGCAATCAGACAACACAAAGAAATAAAAGGCATCCAGATTGGCAAGGAAGAAGTGAAACTGTCCCTGTTTGCAGATGACATGATATTGTACATAAAAACCCTAAAGAATCCACTCCAAAACTACTAGATCTAATATCTGAATTCAGCAAAGTTGTGGGATGCAAAATTAATACACAGAAATCTGTGGCATTCGTATACACTAACAATGAACTAGCAGAGAGAGAAATCAGGAAAACAATTCCATTCACAGTTGCATCAAAAAGAATAATTACCTAGGAATAAACCTAATCAAGGAAGTGAAAGACCTATACTCTGAAAACTACAAGATACTCATGAGAGAAATTAAAGAAGATGCCAATAAATGGAAACACATCCCGTGCTTATGGATAGGAAGAATTAATATTGTCAAAATGGCCATCCTGCCTAAAGCAATCTACAGATTCAATGCAATTCCTATCAAAATACCAACAGCATTCTTCAATGAACTAGAGAAAATCATTCTAAAATTCATATGGAACCACAAAAGACCCCGAATAGCCGTAGCAATCCTGAGAAGGAAGAATAAAGCTGGGGGGATTATGTTCCCCAACTTCAAGCTCTACTACAAAGCCATAGTACTCAAGACAATTTGGTACTGGCACACGAACAGACCCATAGACCAATGGAACAGACTAGAGAGCTCAAACATAAACCCAACCATATATGGTCAATTAATATATGATAAAGGAGCCATGGACATACAATGGGAAATGACAGCCTCTTCAACAGCTGGTGTTGGACAGCTACATGCAAGAGAATGAAACTGGATTATTGTTTAACCCCATACACAAAAGTAAACTCAAAATGGATCAAGGACCTGAATGTAAGTCATGAAACCATAAAACTCTTAGAAGACAACGTAGGCAAAAATCTCCTGAATATAAGCATGAGCAACTTCTTCCTGAACGCATCTCCTCGAGCAAGGGAAACAAAAGCAAAAATGAGCTCATGGGACTACATCAAACTAAAAAGTTTCTGTATGGCAAAGCACACCATCAACAGAACAAAAAGGCATCCTACAGCATGGGCGAATACATGTGTAAATGACATATCTGACAAAGGGTTAACATCCAAAATATGTGAAGAACTTACATGCCTCAACATCCAAAACGCAAATAACCCGATTAAAAAATGGGTGGAGGATATGAAGAGACAGTTCTCCAAAGAAGAAATTCTAATGGCCAACAGACACATGAAAAGATGCTCCACATCACTAATCATCAGGGAAATGCAAATTAAAACCACAATGAGATATCACTTCACACTAGTAAGGATGGCCAGCATCAAAAAGACTAAGAACAACAAATGCTGGCGACAATGCGGAGAAAGGGGAATCCTCCTACACTGCTGGTGGGAATGTAAGCTAGTTCAACCATTGTGGAAAGCAATATGGAGGTTCCTCAAAAAACTAAAAATAGAAATGCCATTTGACCCGGGAATTCACCCACTCCTTGGAATTTACCCAAAGAATACAACTTCTCAGATTCAAAAAGACATATGCGTCCCTATGTTTATTGCCGCACTGTTTATAATAGCCAAGGTATGGATGCAACCTATGTGTCCATCAGAAGATGAATGTATAAAGAAGAGGTGGTACATATACACAATGGAATACTATTCAGCCATAAGAGAGAAACAAATCCAACCATTTGCAACAACATGGATGGGGCTGGAGGATATTATGCTCAGTGAAATAAGCCAGGTGGAGAAAGACAAGTACTAAATAATTTCCCTCATTTGTGGAGTATAACAACGAAGCAAAACTGAAGGAACAAAATAGCAGACTCAGAGACTGCAAGAAGGAACTAGTGGTTACCAAAGGGGAGGGGTGTGGGAGGGCGGGTGGGGAGGGAGGGAGAAGGGGATTGAGGGGTAATATGTTTAGTACACATGGTGTGGGGGGTCACGGGGAAACAGTGTAGCACAGAGAAGGGAAATAGTGAATCTGTGGCATCTCACTACACTGATGGACAGTGACTGCATTGGGGTATGGGTGGGGACTTGATAATATGGGTAAATGTAGTAACCACATTGTTTTTTCATGTGAAACCTTCAAAAGAGTGTATATCAATAATAACTTAATAAAAAATGAAAAAAAAATAAGCTGGCCTTTGTTCGCCAGCTGGCCTTTGTAGCAGCGTGGTGCTTGTCCCATGTCCCTGTTCTACCTCACTTCTATAAGAAACTTTCCCTTTGCCACTATTTGTTTACCTGAAATAGTATGTATAAAAAAGGCAGTTTGGTCCATTCTCAACAATCACTGTTTGCCCCTTTCTCTTGATCATTTTTCAGAATACTTTCTGAATTGGTACCCTAGCAACCTCCAAGGCTGACCAATGAAGTTTTTTTTTTAAGTATTGTTATGAACTCATGGAGTTTTATGTTTTCAAAATGCTTCAATGTGTGAGAATCACTATTCTTTTATGTGACATGTCTGACAAATGGCAGCCCCTTCAAATCCCTGCTGGGTCCTTTTGATATGATCCCAATAGTTTTTTTTTTATAACTTCCTTGTTTTTCTAGCATAATGACACTCCAGGATCATTTTGTACATTTTTTTCCTCCGAACTTGTAATCAGCCATTTCTGATTCCTTTTAGCAGGAAGTGGTATTTAGAGACCAAAATCTGCATGTTGGGTATTTCAAAATTATAATAACAATATTACTACTAACAATGAAAACCAGTGAATGATGTTTGAGGCTTTCTTGTGGTTTATTTTGTTCTCAGCACATTCACCAACATCGCATTCAGTATGTACAGTTCAAAATATTGTATTTTTAAACATTTGAAATAATACTTTTTTCTGTCTGGTTACACCACCAACCTCGTACACAGTTAAGTTCATTTATTTTATTTAATTTGTTTTAATTTTAGGATACATTTTAAAAGGATAATTCTGTTTTTTAATTATGCAGAATATTTACAATATTCTTAGTCAGTTTGGGCTGCTATAACAAAATACTATGCAGTGGGTGGCTTAAACCCAAGGAATATATTTTCTCACAATTCTGGAGGCTGGGAAATCCAAGATCAAGGTGCTGGCCCATTTAGCTCCCTGGTGAGGGCTCTCTCTTCCTGGCTGCCCTCTTACTGTGTTCTCACGTGGTAGATAGCTCCTGTCTCCTCCTTTCCTTATAATGACACCAATCCCATCATGGGGGCTCCACCCTCATGACCTCATCTCAACCCAGTTACCTCCCAGAGGCCATCATCTTTGAGGTTAGGGCTTCAACATGTGAATCTGGGGGAGACACAAACTCAGTACGCAAAGTCAGCACTTAAAAATGATAGCTTCCATTCTGTCTCTGCTATCTTTTTCCCTCTCTCTCCCTGCAGGTAATTTTTCTTTTTAGTGTTTTGTTTATTCATCCATTGTTTCTTTTTGAAGAGAACAAATATATCCTCATATATACATTTACATATGACTATAGAAACCAAATATGTTTTGTTTCTCTCTTCCCCCATTTTCTTATGTAAAAAAGCATACTACAACCTGGTGAATATACTGAAGACATTGAATTGCATCCTTTAAAAGAGTGAATTTTATTTTATGCAAATTGTATCTCAGTTTTTTAAAAGAAGCATATTATAAACAGTGTTTTGCACCTTGTTTTTTTCTTTTTTTTTTTTACTTACAGTTTGGAAATCACTTTATATTCCCTTAAGAGCTCTTCCTCATCCCTTTTTACTGCTATATTATACTAGACTCTTCGTTTTTTCAACCAATCCCCAACTGACTGGACATTGGGGCTGCCTCTAACCTTTGCCGTTGCAAACAATGCTGTAATAAATAGCCTTGTGCATGTGTCATTTTGTGTTTTTGAAGGGGGTCCTGGGATAGATTCCAAGAAATGGGATTGCTGAGTAATTGCACATAGGTTTGCTTGATATTGCCAAATTTCCCCCTGTAGGGGCAGTATGATTTCATTCAGTCATTCCTTTTTTCTTTCTTAATTTTGGTTCCCTTTTTATTTCACTGATCGCATGTCATGGCTGAGAGTACACTGAACATTGTTTGTTGGTGTGACTCAGAATCGTCCATATTGGTCTCTATGCTTTTGAACAAGACACAGAACAACACAGTCTCCACTAGAGCCTAACAGTCATAAGTATTCCCAGGCTAGTCTCAGACAGCATGTTTCCTGAAGATAGTGAAAACATAGCTAGGGTAGGAATGTGTGATGCCCACTCTGACACAAGAAGGGAGGTGAGAAAAGGATCATGCATTGAAATGATGAGCAAGTAACTATTTTATGTATTTACCAGCAATTTGAGGCAGACGTGAATGAACAGGAATACTTGGAGGATGATCCTGATTGAAAAACATTTCAACATATCCACAGTCCAGTCAGAATACTGTGGTACTGTAAAGTGTAAACAACTGCTCAGCGATATCTCCATTTATTTTACTCTGAGTAATAAAAAATGTTCCTCTATTTCATGCATGATTGAATACAATTTTGCTTTAAAATTAAAGCAAATCACACTTGAAAAAGTAATGGTTTATTTTTCTAACCAAGAGACCAAGCTTCTGAATTTTAAGGCCTTAATAAATGTTGCATCTTATTATTTCATTGAACAAGAAGACCTTCTATTTTGATTATTCCTGGTAAATAGCAATTTTGTTTCTCCAGTGGTTTCCACTTGCCAAACAGTCATGACAGATGGTTTAACACACTGGCTCCTGCTTTCAGGGGTTTTATCAGCTGAAGCCTCATTTCCAGGCAACAGCTGTTGGCAGTCTTTCATCAGAAGTCCATCCATCAGGACTTCTCTGTCATGGCTGGCCACGGAGTCCTGCTTTGGCTGTTAGGACTTCATTCTGCTGAATATGGCTGAATATGATGTTTCTGAAATCTCATGGATATTCTTTGTGTCATTTTTAAATATTTCTGTGAGCGATGTTCTGAACAGGTGGTCTCTTCGGGTTTTACTTCTCTTGTGAAATCTTGAACCCAGTCTTTAAGCACATTTCTGTAAGTTTATTGTAGGTTCCAAGAAGTTCCTTAAACTGTTTTATCTGATCAGATTCTGGTATTTGTGCAGCCATATTCTTTTGGTATGTTTATTAGTCACCTTTTATGATGCATGAGTTTCCTTTCTGTTCTGGGAAAAATAGTTGTCCAATGTTTGCTTGAATGTCTCCAGTGAGGACTGATTTCTTACTTAAGCACAAGCTCTTGTATCCGACACCAGTGTGAGGCTGGGGGGCTGTGCTGCCAGAGAGACAAGTGTCCATTCAGTCATTTCTTAAGTCTAACCTCAGTCTCTGCTGTTCATCCTTGACCTCCCTGGACTGGTGAGGGGTCACGATCAAGTCTGTATACACTCGGCTGTATCTCAGAGGGCCTGGGCAGGCTGAGGGAAGGGCAGGCCCAAATACCCACTCACGTTCCCTGACTACTCCCTTCCCCAGCTGGATCCTATTTGATGAGAAGAACTTCGAGGGTGACCAGCACATTCTCTCTGAGGGCGAGTTCCCCACTCTCACGGCCATGGGCTGCCTAGCCTCCACAGTCCTGGGCTCTCTCCGGAAGGTACCCCTGGTGAGTTCCCTTGTCCAGTTCCAGGCAATCCCAGAGGCAGTGTGTGCCGCTGGGGGAGTCCTAGGCGCAGAGCCTGGACACATAGCCCCACCTTCAAGGAACCCATGGTCACACTGACATAAAAGATTGCAATGCAGAGTATGTGCAGATACAGAAGAGGTACAGGGACAGTAGGGACAAGCCCTCAGGGGTGTGTTGGGGGCAGGAGCCCGGACAGCTGAGGTGCTGGTCCTGAGCTGGGAGGAAGGGAGCAGAAGATGGCTCTGCGGCCGTGGGCGGGGCAAGGCTGCAGAGATGCTACAGCAAGCCTGTGTAAATCATGTCCCGGGGCTGGGGCGAGAGGGAGAGAAATGACACAGTCACATTAGGGAGCTGGGGTCTGCAGGACTAGTGACTGACTGGTTGGCCAGAGGGCAGCACACACCGGTCAGCCAACGTTTGCTGAGCACAGACCACACTCCAGGCAGTGTTGAAGAGGTTTTCCATGTACTAAGGCGTTTAAGCCTCACCACACACCCTGTGAGTTTGTTACTATTATCATCTCCCTTTTCCAGATGTGAAAACAAGCACAGGGAGGTCACGTGACTTGCTCTAGTTCGCACAGCTGCTAACAGGCAGAGCCAGGTTCTCCCTGAGGCAGGCCCAGCTCCTGGGTCCATACTCATCACAACTACACGTTGGACTCTGAAGGCAGATAGACGTATCTGCAGTCCAGCTTCAGGGCCCTGAGCAAGTGGTTTAATCTTGTCCAGCCTCAGTTTCCCCTCTGTCAAATAGGGATAATAATAGCACCTACCTTATAGGGTTGTTGAGAAGTTACAACATTTTGGGTAAAGTGCTTAGCACAGAATCTGGCATGTAGTAAGCCCTGAATATACGAGAGCTGCTATAATTACCAATATTATTATTATTATTCTTAGAAGGGCCATTTACTGGGGAGGAGGTGTTGAGGGGCAATGGTGGGCCTAGTCCGGCACACGTTGCCTCTGCAAATCTGGGGGACACCTAGCTGGCAGTGCCCAGGAGTCAGGGGCCCTTCCATGGAAGAGGGTCAGAAATACCGATCTGGGGCCTGAGTCTGGGGCTGCAGCTCCCACAGCCTCACCCTTTCTCCATACCTTGGGGCCCCAGCACTTTTCAGAGCCCTCCATTTCCCTGTACGGACTGGAGTGCTTCGAGGGGAAGGAGATAGAGCTCGACGGGGAGGTGCGGAGCCTGCAAGCCCAGGGCTTCAACAACCATGTGCTATCAGTGCGGATCAAGGGGGGCGTGTGAGTATGTTGTGGGGAGGCACAGGGACTGGGGGCTGCTAGTGAGTGACGGCTGGGTTTCTGGCCTCCTCTCCCGCCCCCCTTCTAATCTGTTCCCCTCCCAGCCAGGAGGGAGGGAGAACTGCAGAATTAGGAGGGTCACTGGCTCTCAGGGTTTGGACCCTCCTCTGCCCTGCGAAGTCCCAAATCTACTTCCCAGCCTCCCTCTCCCCTCTCGGCACCCTGGCCCCAGGCAGAGAAGTCACAGTAAGACAGAAAAGAAGGTGGAGGATGCCCTGATTTTCATGTCTTCTCCACCTGTCTGTCTGTCTTCCTCTGTGTCTCTGGCACTTGCTGGGCCCAGCTGGGTGCTGTGTGAGCACAGCGACTTCCGGGGTCGCCAGTGGCTGGTGGGCAGCTGCGAGATCACCAACTGGCTGACCTACAGTGGGACCCAGAGGGTGGGTTCGCTGTACCCCATCAAGCAGGTGGGTAGCATGTCAGGTTGAGTGTGTTTGTGCCTGCACATGTGGGTATACGTCTGTCTGTGTTTCCCAAACTCAGCTTTCGTGTACTTGTGTCACAGTTTTGCTACATTGTCATTCCTTTTGAATCATTATCTACTTAATACTTTTCTCTAAATCAACTCACCTTTTTTTAACTTTATCCTTATCCTAGGGAATAATATCCATTAAGTCATGAGTTCGATGTGTACATATGATTTGTCCTTAATAGACATTGTAATTACTGCATTACCATTAAATTTTTAACAGTAAGTTTCTCCACAGAGGGCTGAAAATTATCTCATGTCCCACCCACCAGTAGGAAGCACTCCTCACTTTGGGAAACCCTGTGTTCCCACTTGTGTTTCCTGTGTCTGTGAGCACATGCCTTGACATGGGTCTCATGAATGTACATGTGCATACACGTGGAGGCATGGCCGTGGGGTCTGTGTGTATGCATGTGCCTGTCTGAGGGTATCTCTGTGTCCATGATGTCATGTGTATCCATGTGTCCATCTGCTCGAGAGGTCACCTGTGCGGTTGTGTGTGTGATCACATCTGTGAGAGTGATTATGACTACACATGCCTGTATTTGTGACACTCTTGAGAGTGTGTATGTCTTTGTATGAGGACTTTTGTGGGCTCTCTATATCCACAGACTCTTATAACATCATTGCTAGAAGAAATCTTGGAGATTATCTCCAACCCTCACATTTTACAGATGGGGAAATACAGGCCCAGAGAAGTGGATGAGGATTTGCTCTGCAATCTTGGGCAAGTACTCTACCTCCATGGACCTCTGTTTCCTCATCTTTAAAATGGGGATAAGATATATATATGGAGTTGTTTGCAAGACTGAAGATAAATAACACACGTAAAGCCCTTGAAGAGTGCTTGAATAGGTAAGCACTCAACACATATTAGCTGTGATTCTGTGATTCTTATTACACGTAATACCATCCCACTATCCAAGCACCCCAGCTGGTTTGTGGCCCAGCCTGGTGTGATGTCTGAGAGCCCAGTGACTGCTTCCCTGTGATACTTCTTCAGCATGAATGTGCATGTATGTCTGTATTCCTACATGTATCCTTTTAACAGACCTAAGTGCCTGGTGTGGAGTAGGCTGGGGGGACCTGTGCATCGGTCAGGATGTGTGAGTTTGCATGGCTGCGTGTATCCGTGTGTTTGTGTCTGCTGTCAACTCTGGTGAGACCATGTGGACCTTGGGTATATCCGCCAGTGTGTCCCTCTGCACACGTCTGTGGGTGTCACTATGGACATGGAACCGTGTGAGTGTGCGTGTGCGCTCTATAGGTTTCCTTAGTGTGTGTGTAAAAGAAGGGGTGATGTCAAAGCAGGACTGAGGAAGGGCTAGGGGCAGGAAAGAGGGCTTGGGAATTTGGGATACTGGAGGGTCCAGAGTTGAGGATGTTGGGGACCCTGGTGGGAGCATCCCTGCCCAGGACCCCTGACTCAGCTCCCCCTCACTCACCAGCGCCGGGCTTATTTCCGCCTCTGGAATGCGGCACTGGGGGGATTCCTGGCTGTGCCAGACCACGTAGAAGATATGAAGGCGGGCCGTGTGGTGGTCTCAGAGCCCCGAGCCGGAGGCAGCTGCATCTGGTACTACGAGGATGGGCTGCTGAAGAACCAGGTACCAGCTGAAGGGCCGGGACAAGGATACCAGGGTCCTGGACACTCACAGTCCCACTCTGGGGAGTCCCAGTCCAGTTAGGAATGGACCCACCCTTGGCCAGAGAGATACACACAGATGCCGGGATCCTGGGAAGGTGGAAAATGCAGGCTATGCATCCCTGTGCAATTCAGGCTCTTCTCTGGACCCTAAACCTCTATCTGCAAAATAAGAACAACAAACCAGATGCGTCTAAGGGACCTCCCAGCTCTGATAGCCTGCGGCAGAGCTTGGATCTTATTAATTATGGTAGGTGCTTTCCACAAACATTTCTTGAGCACCTACTACGTGCCAGGCCTGGTTCTAGGTGCTGGGAATACAGCAATGAAAAGACAGAACTGCCTTCCTGAAGCTTATATCCTAGTGTGGAGAGAGACAGAAACAGTTTAAATCTGTAAAATATTTTAGTACCTTAGAACATGAAAAATGAGATAGGGGACAAATAAATGCAGAAAGGAAATGGGGAGTATCAGTAGCTCCGCCAAGGGGAGCCCTTCTTGAGAAGGCGACATTTGCAGGAGAGAACATGCAGATGTGTGAGGTAGGAGTGCGCCAAGCAGTGGGAGCAGAGGCCCTGAGGTGAGAACGTGCCAGGTGACGGACTGGCAAGGCCACCTGAATGGTTGAAGTGGAGTGAGTGAGGGAAATAATGGCAGCAGATGAGGTCAGAAAGGTTATGGGGGTACAGGACAGGCAGCCACTGAAGGGGTTTCTTTTACTTGGAGCGAGAGGGAGCACTGGTTGCCTCGTTGCCTCGTATAACCCTTAGAGGACACTCTGGGCAGGTCCTGTTATACTCCCCATTTTACAGGTGAGGAAACCAGAGCACAGAGAAGTTAAGTAATTGGCTGAAAGTCACACAGCCAATAGGTGTGTAGAGGCTTGTCTGATGCTAAAGCCTGTGCTTTGGGAGTCAGTCATGGGACACTTCCTGAAGGAGCTAATACTTTTCCAGAATTTTTATGGTTTATCATATTGAACTCTCACAACAACCAGCACTCAGGGATTCCCATCCCCAAGGAAACCAAAGCCCAGAAAGACTAAGAGATTTACAGTCCGTAAGAGTCGGGATCCAAAGCTGGGTTTATCAAGGGTATTTTGGGTTTGGTGGGGTCCCTGTGGGGAGGAACAATGCCTGATGACTTTCTGGGGCCTCAGGTGGCCCCTACTATGAGCCTGCAGGTAATTGGACCCCCCAGCACAGGCTCCAAGGTGGTGCTGTGGGCTGACAGCCGCCTGCCTCGCCAGACGTGGAGCATCAATGAATCAGGCCACATCTGCAGCCAGATGTTTGAAGGCCAGATCCTAGATGTGAAGGGTAAGGTGGGGGGTAGGGGAGAAGGCACCTGAGGGGTGAGGGCAGTGGAGTCTGCAGCTCTCTTCTGACCATCTCCCCATCTCTTACCTCCTCCCCCAGGTGGCCAGGGCTACGACCGAGACCATGCAGTGCTGTGGGAGCTGGCCAAGGACAGGCTGTCCCAGATCTGGGCCGTCCATGTGCTTTAACCCCACCCCTCCCCTCCAGCCCTGGAGGCTTGGCTTTCCCTGGGATGAAATGTTTTTATAGGTCTTTTTGTTGTAATATAAGCTTTTTCTAATCTCCTAGGCATCCTCGTTTCTGTGCACCTTGATATTTGGGGGCGGGGGTGAGGATTTGTTCACCTGCTTGCTTCTCCTTACTCAGAGGGCTCCTTGCCCCCCAGCTCCAGTTCTGGGGCTGATGTAAGGCCTTCCTCTGCCACCAGAGGGAGCCCTGGGACCAGGCTAACTGGTGAGCCCATTCTTTTAGGTTGTCACCTTAAGTGGTGTGTTCCAAGAGCCTGCTCTGAGCCAGGTCTGGCCCTGTACTGTGGGAGCACAAATATGGTCCAAGCCCTTGGTCCCTGCCTTCAGGGAACTCACAGACCAGTGGAGGATTCCAACAGGTAGGGTGATAGACTCAGTGACTGTGTAAGAATGGATATAGAGGGATGATGTGTGGAGGAAGGCCCTAAACCATTTGGGTGCAGGAAAGACTGCTTGGAGGAGGGGAACCTCAGCTGAGATGTGGAGGATGGAAAAGAGTCAGCCAGCCTAGAGGGTGGGGGAGGAAAAGGTTCTAGGGATGCAGACAGGTCCAAGGGTGATTCTTGGAAGTTCAGTGTGATGAGGACACAGTGGGCCAGACAGGGGAGGTGAGCAGGAATCATTCCTCACAGGGCCTGCCCAGCAGGGCTCCTCTCAGCCTCCCCCAACTCTGGTCTCAAGGCCTGAAGGCTTGGCCTCCATCAAAGAAGCCAGGGGGTTGCTGTGGTCCTAACCTAGCTCAGAGAGGGCCGGACATAGGAGAGGAACAGCTCTCTCTGACCCCCAATCTAGCAGGCACTTCTCGGCCCCTTGGCCAAAGTCCTCCAGGAAGAGGCAGAGATGGTCAAGGTCCTTGAGGGCTTCTCTGCGGCTCCTTTCTCCCTCTGCAGCTCCCAATACTGCCACCCCAAACCCAGAAGAGGGAGGAGTGGTTTGAGCAGCTGTGTGTCCTTCCTGCCTTCCCAGCCCATGAGCAGATGGGCAGGAAGTGGACAGTTGCCTCTTCATCCTTCTCAGGCCCCAGTGGTTGGAGACATGAGCACAGGATGCCTTTGAGGTTAGGGAGTGTGTGTGTGTGTGCATGTTCTCTCTGAGTCTGTCATTCTGAAGACATCCAGGCACTAAGGTGGGGACTCTCTGAGCTTCTCTAACAGGATGTCCAGGCTAGTGGGAGAGGTCCATAGGGACTGTCGCTCCCAAATGCCCAAGGACGGGTGAAGGGGTGCTGAGGAGGGCAGTTTCTGGGCCAAGTCCCTACAAGGTGATCCTAAGCGGAGGGGCCTCTGCATTTGGACTTTGAGGCAGGGGAGCTGGGGCCAGAGCTGCCTGGTGCCACCTCTTTTGCAATGGAAGCGTGGGAGGCTCTGTGGTTCTGCTACAAACCTGGGTCTTGGGCCCGGTGATGTCCAGTAACCACACACAGGACCCCACTCCAAGTACAGGACAGCTTTATTGACCCCTGGCTGGCAACTGCTTGTCTTTCACCTCAGTACCTCCCCGTGTTGGCCATTTCCCCATAGGCACCACCTATCAGTTCCCACCATCTAGTCATCTCTGGCAACCCCCCCTCCCAAGGATTAGAGGGGATTTCTGCTAGTGATAGTGGCGGCTATCTCGGGGGCACAGGGGTAGAACTCAGGCAGGTCACCTCAGCTGAGGTAGGAGAGCTGGATGAGGATGTTAGTTAGGAAGACGAGGACACTGCCCCCGCCCAGGCTGCTGAGTGTGGGACCCCCACTCTTCATGGGTTTCTTGGTGGGTCTCATGGTGGTTTCCATGGTGCTTGGCGTGGTCATGTTTCCCAGGACTCCAGTTTGTATCTGCAAAAGAAGTGGGGTGAAAGCAGGGGGCTTTTGAACCTCATGTTTATTGTTAGAGACATTTTCCCTCCCTGATAAAACAGTCCTCACTTCTCTCTCCCTCATGACTATGACTTCTGCCACAAGGTCCTGCAGGTTGGTTGCTACCTGCAAAGGTAGTCCCTGGTCCACCTCCCGCGGAACCGTCCTTCCACCTCCACCAGGCTGCCAGCTCCTCCAGCACGTGGGAGACAGGAGCCTGTGGCCCCAGCCTTTGACCTTACTAGCCAGGTCAAGGGATTAGCTTCTCTGAGCCTCAGTTTCCTTATCTTCTAAATGTGGAGATGAGCCCATCACAGTTGTGGAGTCACATGAGACAGGGCCAATGAGAGGCACCTGACAGCATGAGTGGTGGATATGCAAGAGAGGGTGCAGTTCTTCCCTAAGGAAATGGCTATGTAGTGATCAGACTGTTCTCAATGCTTGATCAAGCTGCAACTAAAGCTGCTCTTGATGGAAATTGAGCTGTTTTTTATGGTGATCAAGCTGTTCTCAATGCATGATCAAGCTGTTCTGGATCAAGAACTCCATGGCTCCCATCTCCTATACTGACGAGCACCTCCGGGCATGTGGGACGCTGCCAGAGCTGCCTCCAGAAACAGCAGTTGATTTTGAAACCTGTTGTTTCTGGAGTGGGAGATCTTTGCATTCCCAAGCTTGCAGGCTTCTCTCCCTGGGATGTTCCCTGCCACTTCCAGAACCAGATCAGGCTCCACTTGAACATTTCCTGGCTGTTCCCAAGAGGACCGAATTCCCCAGGTTCCCTGTGGGGTGACACCATTCTCATTCTGTCTTCCCAAGCCTCCTAATTCTGTATTAGTCCACAGCACCCATGGGTATCTCAGTTTGCCTAGAACCTCATGAGGCACTCTGGAAGTGCTCCCCACCCTCTGGCACAGGCTTCTGCTCAGGGGCAGCTCTTAAGTAGTCAGACCCCAGGAAGAAGGTCTGGCAGGCTGGGAGCTGGGCCCCCAGTCCTTGGTTCTCCTGCAAGAGCCTTTGCTCCCATGGGAGAAGGCTGGGTGCCCAGGAGCCTGCATTCCCTCCCTTCCATATCAGGGGGCCTGGGGAGTCCTGGGTGCTCTTGCCAGGGCCTCGGGGGGGCTCTTACCTGAATCGTAACCAGGAGGCTGATGGTGAGTAGGAAGAGGAGGCAGCCCTTCATCTTGGGAAGTCTTGGTGGCTGTCTTAGTAGCAGTGTTTAGGGATGAGTTCAGAGCTGTCTGCAGGCCTCTTTGGCCTGGCTGCTTTTGAACGAGGAGGCAGGGGAGGCGGGGTGGAAGGAGAGGAAGGAGGGCCTATGGGGTGGGGCGGGTGCTGCTTCCTTTCTGTGCCCTTGGGGCTGAGGATACAGGCCCTGGCAGATGATGGGCTCTGGATAGGGACAAAGGCAAACCCCAGGGGATTGGAGGTGGGCAAACCAAGGGGGTATCTCTGGGGTGGAATAGGGTCCTGAGCTTGGACTTATGCATACTGGGGATTAAATCTTGGTTTAATCACCTATCAACTCTGAGACTCCAGGCCAGAAACTCTGCTTCTCCCAGCCTTTAACAAAAGAGCTGCTGGAGGATTAAATGCAACCTAATTAAAACACAGGCAGGAAACAGGAGCTGAAGGAGAAAAGGCTGAGATAGTTTTGGTTTCAAGATAAAACTAGATGGCTCCACATTTCAGAATGAAGGCTGGGTGAACATTGAAATTCAGGAAGGAGCTGGTAGTAGAGTCTGTGAAAATGAAGGAACATGATATTAGGTGTCTGGAAATCAAGCTTCTAGGGAGGCCCATTCCCTCCAGGCCTCATTTCTTATTTCAAGTGAGTAGATTAAAATGTATTATTTCTGAAGTTTATTAAGACCTAGTATTTTGTGATTTGGATAAAGAGAGTAGCAGATGGGTTGTTTTTTGTTGACCTTAAAAACAATTAATTTATCAGCAAAAATGGGTTTATTTAGGAATAGCAGAGAATTGTAATTCAGGACAAGCAAGCTATTGCAAAAACCATAGGCTTGTCCAACAAAGGAGAGGAACATTATTTTATAGAGAAGGAAGAAGTTGGGAGGGGTTGTTTTGCATGAAAGTCCATTGGAGAAAAACAAGACTTCAGGATGACAAGGGTTTATAATTGGCTGAGTTGCTGGGATAGACGATTTCCTACAGGAGATGCAATGTACATCTTTTCCTGTTGGGGTCTGTAATTGACAATTTTCCTGTAATTAACCTCAAGTGGTACAGCGTTAGAGCTCCCCCTTCTGGCCTTCCAACTACGTTAGTTTGGCTTCCCTTTATTAATTTCCCCATTTCCTCTTTTGATCAAGATCCTTCTCTGAAAACATGATTTTTCTCAATTCAGTGGCCTTTGGTCGCTTGGTGCTAGGAAGGCCTTCTCCTAGGTGTTATGACCTACTTGGAGGGAAAATGTACAGACTGGAAACTTCCTGAGGTCACATTCATGTAACCAGGAGGGGCAGAGGGGAGAAGCTCTCAGCTTCCCATCTATAGTCCATATTTATCAAGATTACAAGCATTGGAGATCATCTCCTCATTGGGTGTATCGTTTTCACAAAGGTCTGACAGGCAACAAGTACAGAATCAAAAGTGACATGAGATCTCCAAATTGCATGATGGTTCTCAACCAGGACTCCAGGTCTGGAAGTAGCCAACTGAAAATATTTATTGGCAGTTATTCTGACTTAGGGGAGAAAATTTCTCCCTATGGAGACAGAACCCAGAGTGATATATGCCTCCTGGAAGTCCCTGCTTAAAGAGGCCATGAAAGCAGAATAGTGAATACTGCAGGAGCCCACTGAGGGATAACCAAGTGTGTTTGATAATCCAAAGCCCAAGTGTTTTTTGAAAGTGTAGGCATAAACATGAAGCAAAAGCTGGCAAACTTCTTGTGAAACAGCAAAACTTCAAAGATGTTTTAAAATAGTATTGTTATCTCAAAAGAATTGTTTGGAAGCAAATGTGTTAATAATAATATAGCCTGTAGAGTTGTAAATTCAGAAGCCATGAATTTGGATAGAATCCAGAGTCAGTTTATAGTCCAGATGAAATAGAGTAACTTCTAAGAATCCTGAACCTTCTAACAGGTCTGGTCTGGACATCTTGTGAAAGCTGCCTTTTCTGAGGTCTTCTCCTTCAGGTCTGGGAAATTTTATTTTCAGGTCACCGTAAGGTGTGTAGGTCGTTAGGGTTTGGGCTTTCTTTAGATATGTCATGTGAATCCAAAAGTCTGTTCCCTGGAGTTTGGCAGCCCAAGGGTCAGTCAGAATATCTGATAGGGGCCTTTCTAGTGAGGTTGAAGAGAGTCTTTCTGGAGGTATCTTTTTTCAATAGATGAATTCTCTAATTATAAGGTATGATGGGTGAGATCTTCGTCTCCTGGGAGTGCACTGTCAAGAGATTCCTTTACTAAAGCACTGTTCTTTTCTTTTGTTTTTAATTTTATTTTTATTAAGGTATCATTGATATACAATCTTATGCTCAGATTTCACATAAGCAACATTGTGGTTACTACATTCCCCCTATTATCAAGTCCCCACCACATATGCCCCATTACAGTCACTCTCCATTAGCATAGTAAGATGCTACAGAGTCACTACTTGTCTTCTCTGGGCTATACTGCCTTCCCTGAGCCCCCCCCCCCATATTATACGTGCTAATCATAATGCCCCTTTTTCCCCTTCTCCCTCCCCACCCACCCTCCCCAGTCCCTTTCCCTTTGGTAAATGTTAGTCCATTCTTCGGTTCTGTGAGTCTGCTGCTGTTGTGTTTCTTCAGTTTTTTCTTTGTTCTTATACTCCACATATGAGTGAAATCATTTGGTACTTGTCTTTCTCCGCCTGGCTTATTTCACTGAGCATAATACCCTCTAGCTCCATCCATGTTGTTGCAAATGGTATGATTTGTTTTCTTCTTATGGCTGAATAATATTCCATTGTGTATATGTACCACATCTTCTTTATCCATCCATCTACTGATGGACACTTAGATTGCTTCCATATCTTGGCTATTGTAAATAGTGCTGCGATAAACATATGGGTGCATGTGTCTTTTTGAATCTGTGATTCTGTTTTCTTAGGGTAGATTCCTAAGAGTGGAATTCCTGGGTCAAATGGTATTTCTATTTTGAGTTTTTTGAGGAACCTCCATACTGCTTTCCACAATGGTTGAACTAATTTACATTCCCACCAGCAGTGTAGGAGGGTTCCCCAAAGCAATTAGGGAATCTTTATTTTCAATAGAAGCAATTAGGCCTTTACAATATTGAAGTTATCTCCTTATGTCAACTGTGAGTCAAAGTAGGCAGGGGCCAGTGCACTGGACCTCCCATGACCGACTCAAAAGTATTAGGGTCTGTGAGTGGGCGGCCCTGAGAGGGTAGGTTTGAGATTTAGAAGGACCAACAGTGATGTTTTCGGCCAAGGTATTGGGAGGGTTTCAGTTTTGCCAAATGGGTCTTAACAGTGCCATTGGTACTTTAAACTGACCCTAAGGATTGCAACACTGGCCAAACAGCAGAGACTAGTTGAAGCACCTGACAGTTAAAATGGGTTCCCTGATCATTATGAAGTTTGAGAAGGATTCCCCAGGTTAGGATAATCTTTTCTAGTAGACTTTTAGCCACAGAAGAGGCAGTAAGTAGCCTGTCTATAAGGGAAGGCTCTGATTCAGTGAAAAAACATACAAACCATGACTAAACCATTATTTTTAATTTGTGAGACAGGGGAAGCTTGCCAAACCTTGAATGGCGCACTGGGCAATTTAAAGTGTCTGGGGCAGTGCAAACAGGTTTCTCTGGATTGTGTTTTGGACAGTGGGACAAGTGAGGAAGGCCCTGTGGGTTCTACCAATATCAGTTGAAGATTTGCCCATAAGGAGGATGGTAGCTGATCCAATAGGGACAAATGATCAATGTCCCCAGATTTAGTTATAGTGCTGTCAGAGCAAATAAAAGTCGTTGAAGGGTCATTTAACTTACTGGATTGGCTATTTTGATTGCTACTGTTAAATTCTAGAATTATTTCCCTCTTTTGTGAGAAAGAAATTCTGACATTGTGCTTTTCTAAAACATCTTGACCTAATAAATTAATAAGGGTGGAGGAACTAGCGAGAAAAGTGTGGTATCTCTCAAAGGGCCCATGGGTTCAGAGAGAGGAACCTAGTAAGGTTTATTAGAGGCCCCATGGTTTGAACTGCTTTAGTATGCTGAGGCAGAGGCTGATTTATAGCAGTGGGGTAGGGCAATGAGAGAGTAGTTCTGGTGTCAATAAAGTGAGAAGGAGACACATTCACAATCTAGAGAGTGGTTTTTCCGTGCTGACTTAAGAGGAAGGATTGGAGAGAGCCCTTATCATTCCTCTGAACACCATCACTGGGAATTAGTGACGCTGGGGTTCTTGTTTGCGGAGTCGAAGGATGAACTTAGCAAACACTCAAGGTAGGAAAGCCAGGGAGAGGCTTTTATATAGAGATAAACTGAAAGGACAGAGCTTCTGGCTCATGCCAGGAGGGGACAGGAGAGCCTGTAGTTGTGCGTTGTCTAGAGGTTTCATAGGCAGTTGAGGATTTTGGGGAACGTGATAAAGGGTTTAGGGGTATAGACTTGTTAAGTGGTCCCTGAATATTTAAAATTATTTTAGCACAAGAAATTTACTGCTCTAATTTCTCCCTGAGATACTGGCGTCTTGGTCTGGGAGCATATCAAACAAGACCGCCTGCCCAGCCCCCAAGGTGAGCTGAGCTATTGTCTGTTTGCTAAAGAGTAAGTTAAGAATCTTACTTCTTAAATTCCTGGGTATTAAAATGCAATCTTATTTTTAAGATAGAATCCTTCCTGCCTTTTACTATGTTGTTTATGGCTGGGCTTGCTGGCCAGCCATTAATTGCCCATATTGCAAATCACCTCATCAGGTCTGGAGGAAAAACTGCATATAGGCCTGGGCCTTTTAGCATACTGAAGTGAATCTTATACATGATTACAAATGATTAGCATAATAAAAACATATGCTACTCTTCTTTATCTGGGGAATATTAACTGATCTCACTGAAGAATGACTCCAGAGCTTAATGTTTAACACAGAGTTTTGGTAGGGGGTTTCCTTGCATGTAGTTACATTGCTCTGACTGTAAATATGCTGCCTTGCTTTTTCCGGAGGCCTTCACCCTACTCTGATTACACCCATGGTCCCTGTCTCATTAGGACACTGGAAAGACTGACTGGAGAGATGAAGGTGCCTGGAGTGCTTCAGTTGATAACATTCTTTGTTCCAATGTCTGGACTCTTTGCAATAATAGCAGAAAAGATGAGGTTTTTGGTTCTGTTTAGGGGCCTTCATTTGCCAGAGTTGAAAATTAATAATTTTCAGTCTTTTTTTAGGTGTCTCATCTAGGGTGCACACAGCTGGCTTGCCAAGTTGACTAAATCTGGAGTCAGATTTTTTTCCATTTCATCCTGGTCCTTTCAACTAAAAAAAAGGTCCCAGTTTAGCCCACTAATAAACATAAAGTCTACCCAAGTGGATTCAATATCTAAAGGAAGACAAGGATTTTTTTAAAAAACAATCTAGAGTAAATTATAACAGTCATGAACAGGTTCATCAGATTTTTGTGTGCCAGACTGAATTTTTTTTTTGGTATTATTAATATAAAATCACATGAGCAACATTGTGGTTACTAGATTGCCCCCATTATCAAGTCCCCACCACATATGCCCCATTACAGTCACTGTCCATTAGCATAGTAAGATGCTATAGAGTCCCTACTTGTCTTCTCTGTGCTATACTGCCTTCCCTGTGTGCCCCCCTATATTATACGTGCTAATCATAATGCCCCTTTTTCCCCTTCTCCCTCCCTTCCCACCCACCCTCCCCAGTCCCTTTCCCTTTGGTAACTATTAGTCCGTTCTTGGGTTCTGTGAGTCTGCTGCTGTTTTGTTCCTTCAGTTTTTTTCTTTGTTCTTATACTCCACATATGAGTGAAATCATTTGATACTTGTCTTTTTCCGCCTGGCTTATTTCACTGAGCATAATACCCTCTAGCTTGATCCATGTTGTTACAAATGGTAGGATTTGTTTTCTTCTTATGGCTGAATAATATTCCATTGTGTATATGTACCACTTCTTTATCCATTCATCT
This sequence comes from Smutsia gigantea, assembly GCA_032199065.1. Lineage (NCBI taxonomy): Eukaryota > Metazoa > Chordata > Mammalia > Pholidota > Manidae > Smutsia > Smutsia gigantea. The sequence goes on along the minus strand of JAVSCE010022388.1, from coordinate 132,811 downwards.
ACTGATGGACACTTAGGTTGCTTCCATTTCTTGGCTATTGTAAATAGTGCTGCGATAAACATAGGGGTGCATATGTCTTTTTCAAACTGGGATGCTGCATTCTTAGGGTAAATTCCTAGGAGTGGGATTCCTGGGTCAAATGGTATTTCTATTTTTAGTCTTTTGAGGAACCTCCATATTGCTTTCCACAATGGTTGAACTAGTTTACATTCCCATGCACGACTGAATTTAGTTCTAATCAACAGTCTTAAGAAAAGCAACTGTAATTGCTTGGTTGGGTTTTCAGTGAGTGTTCTAGCATTTTGCCAAAAGTTAAGGGTTTGTTTTCTAAATCCTGTTCAGGATGTTCCCATATTTCATTAGATTTGTGGCTTGGCCCTCACCAACAAGCATGTGGACTAACTGATTAAAATCGGAGAAACCAGGTTGCTAATTGGTTTGAATGACTATGTTAAATTCTTCAGCAAACCTATGGGGGTCCTCGGTCATTCAGGAAACTCTTTTAAGTGTGGTTCACAATTTGGCCTTAGTCCAGGGAACACAGAAATTTGGGGTTTATTTGGATCTTCAGGGGTCTTATTGTCTTTCTTTAATTGGATGCCTCAATTAGTCTAGATATTGTATTTTGTAGAGAGGCACTCTTGGATTCCTGATAACATTTGGAAGCTTCAAAATACCAGTCAAAATAGATGTTCCATTCAGTTTTGACCATTTTAGAGTCATGGCTGTCCAATTCAGTTTTGAGAAAAGTAAGTCTGGGGATCAGAAGTTCTCCATAATAGCCATAAATGTTCCAAATTAATTTTGGTTAAGTTGGTCTAGTTAGTTAGAAATGTACATGAGGAGGGACCGCCATTTTTAAACTTAAAACTGGCTGGCATCCCAGGGTAGAGGGTGCCCTCAAAGCATTTTGATGACTGGGATCCCATTTCTTAGAGGTTTTTCTCTAGGCAGCACAGTTCCAGTAGTTAACAGCCTGGTTCCAAAAAGGCATATACTGAGAAAAGGAAAAAGCCTTAAAATATCCCAAGGAAAGCAGGAAGAGCTCAAACCTGCAAAGAGAGCAGAGCTTGAAATCCAGGAGAGACTTCCCATCATAGGCCAGGGTCAGTGTGAAAGCAGTGGGCTCAGGGGGCTCTGTGGGTCCTAGCACCTCTTTGCTCACTAGCCTCAGAGCGGTTGGGGGGTCTTCTGTCGCTCCCATGTAACTCCAGGGGGGAAAATCTGTCTCCAAGCCTGAGGCAAGTTACCTTCAGAACTGAAATCAGTCAAAGGGAGAAATAGGAGAAACCCGTTTACATTTACAAGCAGTCGTCCACTTCTGCTCACCTGTGTTTCTGGCTACCTGGATGCAAACCTCCCCACCCAACCTCTTTGGTTCAAATATGCCCTAGGGCCCCCAGATCACCTATTGATATGGAGATGACTACTTCTCTCCACCCCTTGGAAACACCTATTGATATGGAGATGCACTAGGGCCAGGTGAGAGATTCTGGAAACACTGCAGTTTAACTCACTTCTGATACCAAGTCATGTTGACCTTAAAAATAAGGCAGTCGGTTATTTTACCAGCAAAAATGGGCCTATTCAAGAATAGGAGAGAATTGTAACTCCAGACAAGAAAGCTATGACAAAAACCATAGGCTAGTGCAATGAACAAAGGAGAACAGTATCTTATGGAGAAGAAGGAAGTTGGGGGAAGTTGTTTTGAATGAAAGTCCACTGGAGAAAGGAGTTGAGGGTGAACAGGGTTTCTCATTGGCTGAGTTGCTGCGGGTAGTTGATTTCTTGCAGGAGATGGCAGTGCACATCTTTTCCTGTTGGGACCTGTAACTGATGATTCTTCCCTGTTGAAGATTCTCTTGGGGTCTGTAATTGACATTTCTTCCTGTAATTGACTTTATGGCATGGGAGCTCCCCATCCTGGCCTCGCCACTCCATTTTTTAGTAACGTTTCTCTGTACTAGTTTTCACAGCATCAGTCTAGGAAGGATGGGAAGATGATTAGTGGACGGATAAGCAGGTGACTGAACTGCAGCAGAAGGGCTGGGGTGGGGATGGCTGTGAAGTCCCTGGAGGGGTGGGGGATGAGATGAAGCCCCAGACAAAGCTTAGACAGTGCACCATTCTCTACAAAGTCTCTCACTTTATTCTCTCAGTGGGGCTGTGCAGTAGGTTCTATAATTATCCCCATTTTCCTGATGAAGAAACTGAGACTTACTTATTAAGTGACTTGTCCAAGATAGCAAATGGTGGAGCTAGTCTGCTTTGAACTTGAATGTGGGTCAGTCTGAAGCTACAGACATATATGTAACCTCTTGGACTGCCCTAGAAGTCACGGATTAAGTCTTGACTCCCCGTCTGCTCCACCCCACCAGCCACCGGGAGGGCCCAGGGGTTGGCTCTGCAGCCCAGCTCCAGCCTCACTCACTCTCCCTTCCTTAGTCTATTCTGTGCCTCATTTGCATGCCAGATAGTAAAAGAAAACCCCCCTCACTTCCTCTCTATGCTTTTGGGCATTATGCCCAGGCCTTGGAGAGACCTGAGTGAACCCTTAGGGGCCTCCAGCCCTGGCTAAAAAAAAAGAAAGAAAAAAGAACTGAGAGTCAAGACTGGTGAGAAAAAGCCAGAAAATGGAAAGGGAGGGGGCAGGAATATTGAGGTCCCTGGTCAGGAGCTGGAAAGGGAGGTGGGAGAAGCCCTCAAGTACTCACCATTGCCCCCCCCATCAGCTGCTCCACCAGAGGTCCCCCCTGATGCTCAATCCAAGTCTCGGCTGCCTGTGGTGCACCTATGCGGGTAGGTGATTCTGGGGGTTAATGAGAGTTGAGGGGACAACAGGTGCTGGAAGGGCACTGGCCTAGCTAGAGTCAGGAGGCCTTTGCTGAAGTCCAAGATTGCCCTGCTGAAAATGAGCTCCATCACACTGGACAATCTTCTCTCCTCTTTTTTTTTTTTAATTGAAGTATAGTTGATATACAATCTCATACTGATTTCAAATGTACAACACAGTGGTTAGGCAGTTACCCATATTATTAAATCCTCACCGACACTAGTGCAGTCAATATCTGTCAACATAGGAAGATGTTACAGAACCACTGGCTATATTTTCCATGCTGTGCTACAATCCCTGTGACCAACTTATGTTATGATTGAGATTTTTGTGCCTCTTTATCCCCCTCACTCACCTGAACCACCCACTCCAACCCCTCTCCCATGGTATCCACCAGTCACTTCTTAGTGTCTATGAGTACTACTGTTTTGTTTTGTTTTTAGATTCCACATATAAGTGAAATCATATGTTACTTGTCTTTCTCTGTCTGGTTTATTTTACTTAGTATAATACCCTCTAACTCCATCCGTGTTGTTGTGAATGGCAGGATTTCTTTTTTTTTATGGCTAAATAATATTCTATTGTGTATATGTACCACTTCTTCTTTATCCATTCATCTACTGATGGACACTTTGGCTGCTTCCATATCTTGGCTACTGTAAATAATGCAGCATAATATTGTAAATATTAAACATAGAGATGCATATAATCTTTTCAAATCAGGGATTTTGTTTTCTTTGGGTAAATTCCTAGGAGTGGAATTACTGGGTTGAGTGGTATTTCTGTTTTTAGTTTTTTTAAGGAACTGCTTTCCATAGTGGCTGCACCAATTTACATTCCCACCAACACTGTAGGAGAGTTCCCTTTTCTCCACATCCTTGCCAACACTTGTTATTTCTTGTCTTTTGGACAGTGGCCATTCTAACTGGTGTGAGGTGATATCTCATTGTGGTTTTGATTTGCATTTCCCTGACGATTAGTGATGTGGAGTATCTTTTCATGTGCCTGTTGGCCATCTGTATTTCATCTTCAAAAAAATGTCTGTTTAGGTCTTCTGCCCATTTTTTAAAAATAATTTATTTTGGTATCATTAATCTACAATTACATGTGCAATATTATGGTTATTAAACTACCCCCTTCATCAGGTCCCCCCCACCAACCCCATTACAATCACTGTCCATCAGCATAGTGAGATGCTATAGAATCACTACTTGTCTTCTCTGAGTTGTACAGCCCTCTCCATGCCCCCCCAACATTACGTCTACTAATCGTAATGCCCCTTTTTCCCCCTTATCCCTCCCTTCCCACCCATCTTCCCCAGTCCCTTTCCCTTTGGTAACTATTAGTCCATTCTTGGGTTCTGTGTGTCTACTGCTGTTTTGTTCCTTCAGTTTTTTTCTTTGTTCTTATACTCCACATATGAGTGAAATCATTTGATACTTGTCTTTTTCGGCTTGGCTTATTTCACTGAGCGTAATACCCTCTAGCTCCATCCATGTTGTTGCAAATGGTAGGATTTGTTTTCTTCTTATGGCTGAATAATATTCCATTGTGTATATGTACCACACATCTTCTTTATCCATTCATCTACTGATGGACACTTAGGTTGCTTCCATTTCTTGGCTATTGTAAATAGTGCTGCGATAAACATAGGGTGCATCTGTCTTTTTCAAACTGGGCTGCTGCATTCTTAGGGTAAATTCCTAGGAGTGGAATTCCTGGGTCAAATGGTATTTCTATTTTGAGTTTTTTGAGGAATCTCCATACTGCTTTCCACAATGGCTGTTCCCACCAGCAGTGTGGAGGGTTCCCTTTTCTCCACATCCTCGCCAACATTTGTTGTTGTTTGCGTTTTGGATGTTGGCCGTCCTCACTGCTGTGAGGTGATATCTCATTGTGGTTTTAATCTGCATTTCTCTGATGATTAGCGATATGGAGCATCTTTTCATGTGCCTGTTGGCCATCTGAATTTCTTCTTTGGAGAAGTGTCTATTCATGTCCTCTGCCCATTTCTTAATTGGATTATTTGCTTTTGTTTGTTGAGGTGCGTGAGTTCTTTATATATTTTGGATGTCAACCCCTTATCTGATACGTCATTTATGAATATATTCTCCCATACTGTAGGATGTCTTTTTGTTCTACTGATGGTGTCCTTTGCTGTACAGAAGCTTTTCAGCTTGATATAGTCCCACTTGTTCATTTTTGCTTTTGTTTCCCTTGCCTGGGGAGATATGTTCATGAAGAAGTTGCTCATGTTTATGTCCAAGAGATTTTTGCCTATGTTTTTTACTAGGAGTTTTATGGTTTCATGACTTACATTCAGGTCTTTGATCCACCTTGAGTTTACCTTTGTATATGGGGTTAGGCAGTAGTCCAGTCTCATTCTCTTACATGTAGCTGTCCAGTTTTTCCAACACCAGCTGCTGAAGAGGCTGTCATCTCCCCATTGTATATCCAAAGCTCCTTTTATCAAATATTAATTGACTGTATATGTTTGGGTTAATGTTTGGATTTTCCATTCTGTTCCACTGGTCTGTGGGTCTGTTTTTGTGCCAATACCAAATTGTCTTGATTACTGTGGCTTTGTAGTAGAGCTTGAAGCCAGGGAGTATAATTCCCCCTGTTTTATTCCTCCTTCTCAGGATTGCTTTGGCTATTCGGGGTCTTTTGTGGTTCCATATGAATTTTAGAATTATTTGTTCCAGTTCATTGAAGAAAGCTGTTGGTAGTTTGATAGGGATTGCATTGAATCTGTAGATTGCTTTAGGTAGTATAGCCATTTTGACAATATTTATTCTTCCTAGCCAAGAGCATGGGATGCATTTCCATTTGTTAGTGTCCTCTTTAATTTCTCTTAGGAGTGTCTTGTAGTTTTCAGAGTACAGGTCTTTCACTTCCTTCGTTAGGTTTATTCCTAGGTATTTTATTCTTTTTGATGCAATTGTGAATGGAATTGTTTTTCTGATTTCTCTTTTTGTTAGTTCATCATTAGTGTATAGGAAAGCAACAGATTTCTGTGTGTTAATTTTGTATCCTGCAACTTTGCTGAATTCAGATATTAGGTCTAGTAGTTTTGGAGTGGAGTCTTTAGGGTTTTTTATGTACAATACATGTCATTTGCAAATAGTGACAATTTGACTTCTTCTTTACCAATCTGGATGCTTGTATTTCTTTGTTTTGTCTGATTGTCATGACTAGGACCTCCAGTACTATGTTGAATAACAGTGGAGAGAGTGGGCATCCCTGTCTTGTTCCTGATCTTAGATGAAAAGCTTTCAGTTTCTCGCTGTTACGTATGATATTAGCTGTGGGTTTGTCATATATGGCCTTTATGATGTTGAGGTACTTGCCCTCTATACCCATTTTGTTGGGAGTCTTAATCATGAATCGATGCTGAATTTTGTCAAATGCTTTTTCAGCATCTATGGAGATGATCATGTGGTTTTTGTTCTTCTTTTTGTTGATGTGGTGGATGATGTTGATGGATTTTCGAATGTTGTACCATCCTTGCATCCCTGGGATGAATCCCACTTGATCATGGTGTATGATCCTCTTGATGTATTTTTGAATTCGGTTTGCTAATATTTTGTTGAGTATTTTTGCATCTACGTTCATCAGGGATATTGGTCTGTAATTTTCTTTTTTGGTGAGGTCTTTGCCGGTTTTGGTATTAGAGTGATGCTGGCTTCATAGAATGAGTTTGGAAGTATTCCCTCCTCTTCTATTTTTTGGAAAACTTTAAGGAGAATGGGTGTTATTTCTTCTCTATATGTCTGGTAGAATTCAGAGGTGAATCCATCTGGCCCAGGGGTTTTGTTCTTGGGTAGTTTTTTGATTACCGATTCAATTTCGTTGCTGGTGATTGGTCTGTTTAGTTTTTCTGTTTCTTGCTTGGTCAGTCTTGGAAGGTTATATTTTTCTAAGAAGTTGTCCATTTCTTCTAGGTTTTCCAGCTTGTTAGCATATAGATTCTCATAATATTCTCTTATAATTCTTTGTATTTCTGTGGGGTCTGTCGTTATTTTTCCTTTCTCATTTCTGATTGTGTTTATGTGTGTAGATTCTCTTTTTCTCTTAATGAGTTTGGCTAGGGGTTTATCTATTTTGTTTATTTTTTCAAAGAATCTGTTCTTGGTTTCATTCATTTTTTCTATTTTTTTATTCTTCTCAATTTCATTTATTTCTTCACTGATCTTTTTTATGTCCCTCCTTCTGGTGACTTTGGGCCTCATTTGTTCTTCTTTTTCCAATTTCAGTAATTGTGTCTTTAGACTATTCATTTGGGAATGTTCTTCCTTCTTTAAATAGGCCTGGATTGCAATATACTTTCCTCTTAAAACTGCCTTTGCTGCGTCCCACAGAAGTTGTGGCTTTTGTTGTTGTTATCATTAGTCTCCATATATTCTTTCATTTCTGTTTTGATTTGGTCGTTAACCCACTGATTAGTTAGGAGAATGTTGTTAAGTCTCCATGTGTTTGTGAGCCTTTTTGTTTTCTTTCTAAAATTTATTTCTAGTTTTATACCTTTGTGATCTGAGAAGTTGGTTGGTAGAATTTCAATATTTTTGAATTTATTGAGGTTCTTTTTGTGGCCTAGTATGTGGTCTATTCTGGAGAATGTTGCATGTGCACTTGAGAAGAATGTGTATCCTGCTGCTTTTGGGTGCAGAGTTCTGTAGATGTCTGTTAGGTCCATCTGTTCTAGTGTGTTGTTCAGTGCCTCTGTGTCTTTACTTATTTTCTGTCTGGTTGATCTGTCCTTTGGAGTGAGTGGTGTGTTGACGTCTCCTAAGATGAATGCATTGCTTTCTATTTCCTCCTTTAATTCTGTTAGTGTTTGTCTCACATATGCTGGGGCTCCTGTGTTGGATGCATATATATTTATAATGATTATATCTTCTTGTTGGACTGACCCCTTTATCATTATGTAATGTCCTTCTTTATCTCTTGCTACTTTCTTCGTTTTGAAGTCTATTTTGTCTGATACAAGTACTGCAACACCTGCTTCTTTCTCCTTGTTGTTTGCATGAAATATCTTTTTCCATCCCTTCACTTTTAGTCTGTGTATATCTTTGGGTTTGAGGTGAGTCTCTTGTAAGCAGCATATAGATTGGTCCAGCTTTTTTATCCATTCTGTTACTCTGTGTCTTTTGATTAGTGCATTCAGTCCATTTACATTTAGGGTGATTATCGATGGATATGTATTTATTGCCATTGCTGGCTTTAGATTCGTGGTTACCAAAGGTTCAAGGGTTGCTTCTTTACTATCTAACAATCTAACTTAACTTTCTTGTTGTTATTGTAAACAGCATCTGATGTTTCTTTATTTCTCTCCCTTCTTATTCTTCCTCCTCCATTCTTTATATACTAGGTGTTTTATTCCTTGCCTTTAGTTAGTATTTGGATGGTCTGCATTCTTTGCTATGATTTTATTTTCTCTGGTGACATCTTTTTAGCCTTAGGGGTGCTTCCCTCTAGAGCAGTCCGTTTAAGATATCCTGTAGTGGTGGTTTATGAGAGGCAAACTCTCAACTTTCGCTTGTCTGGAAATTGTTTAATCCCTCCGTCATATTTAAATGATAATCGTGCTGGATACACTATTCTTGGTTCGAAGCCCTTCTGTTTCATTACGTTAAATATATCATGCCATTCTCTTCTGGCCTGTAAGGTTTCTGTTGAGAAGTCTGATGATAGTCTGATGGGTTTTCCTTTGTAGGTCATCTTTTTTCTCTCTCTAGCTGCCTTTAATCCTCTGTCTTTATCTTTGATCTTTGCCATTTTAATTATTATATGTCTTGGTGTTGTCTTCCTTGGGTCCCTTGTGTTGGGAGATCTGTGGGCTTCCGTGGACTGCGAGACTATTTCCTTCCCCAGCATGGGGAAGTTTTCAGCAATTATTTCTTCAAAGACACTTTCTATCCCTTTTTCTCTCTCTTCTTCCGCTGGTACTCTTGTAATGCGAATATTGTTCCGTTTGGATTGGTCACACAGTTCTCTTAATATTCTTTCATTCCTAGAGATCCTTTTATCTCTCTCTGCCTCAGCTTCTCTGTGTTCCTATTCTCTGATTTCTATTCCATTAACAGTCTCTTGCATCTCGTCCAGTCTTATGCTAAGCCCATCGCTTGTTTGTCTCATTTCTGCATTGTCTTTCCTCACTTCCCTCACTTCCTCCCTCCGCTCTTGCATATTTCTCTGTAGATCCATCAGTATGGTTATGACTTTTTTTCTGAATTGTTTTTCAGGAAGGTTGTGCATTTCCATCCCTTCAGGTTCCCTCTCTGGTGTTGTCTGGGTCTGGGTTAGTTTTGTTTGTACCCTATTCCTCTGTCTTTTCATGGTGATAGAAGTGGTCACTGGTAGGTGCCAGGTATGTCAGCTGGGTTCTTTAAGACTTAAAAAAAGAAAGAAAAAAGGAAAAAAAGAAAGTAAAGAAAAGAAAGTAAAAAGAGAGAAAGAAGGAAAAAAAAGATAGAAAGAAACAAAGAAGAAAGGAAGGGAGGGAGGGAGGAAGGAAGGAAGGAAGGAAGGAAGGAAGGAAGGAAGGAAGGAAGGAAAGAAAGAAGAAAGAAAGAAAGAGAAAGAAAGAAAGAAAACGCCCCCCGGGAGTAGATTCTGTGGGGATGCTGTATGTGGCGCTGTTGCTCCATTATTCCGCAGCCACGGCCGCATTTCTCCATAAACCCCTTTGTAGCTCTGCCTTGCGGTGTGCTGAGTCCTCTCAGGTGTAGATGTAGGCTGTGTGCTGTCCTGTATCTTCTGGTCTCTTTTTTAGGAATAGTTATATTTGTTGTATCTTCATAAATACAAATGGTTTTGGGAGGAGATTTCCGCCGCTCTGCTCATGCCGCCATATTCCCAGAAGTCTCTTCTTCTGCCCATTTTTTAATCAAGTTATTTGGTGTTTGGTGTTGAGGCATACAAGTTCTTATATATTTTGGATGTTAACCCCAATCTTCTCCCCTCTTACAAAGAGGCAGCTGGACAGGCTAAGCCCTGGGGCCAGCCAGGTTATACTTTCTCCATGCTGTGGATGCATGTGAAGATACTTAGATGCCTGGCTCATAGTTGTAAAAAATTTTCTTGAAAACCCTAGAAATTTCATTTCCACATCCTGAGCCTCTCCTGTGGTGTGAGCCTGAGCTGCTAGTGGTGGTGGGGTCTTGTGGGTGCTGGAAGGGTTTTTAAGGATCATCAGGATTTGGGGCATGGACGGACATCGGGAGTTTGTCAGCACCTGAGAAAAGAAGTGGGGCTTCATACCTTTTTTCTCCTGCCCTCTGAGAAGTTTCATTCTGTTTTGACTACGCCTGGATAGATGGAACCCTGATCATAAAGCTTAAAGAGACCATAGAAACCCCCATTGTACAGATGAGAACTCAAGGCCCAGGTTAATGGTAGAGCTGGATGTAGAACCTAGTGTCTCAGTTTTAATATTCTTATGTATATTTTCTCCAAACATGACTTCTCAACTGTAACCAGCAAGATGGGAAGTCTCAGTCAACACCCCCAAAAACAACTCTGGCCAAGGATAAGACAAAACTCCTTAGTGTGACATTCAAGGCCCCCACCTTGCTTCCCAGGTGGGAAAAAATTCATGTTTTGGGTTCAGTAACATTCCTCCCCTATGCCCATATATGCCACACAACTTGCATCTCCCCAGCTGCCACAACCTCATTCATACGTGTGTTTTTTCTGCAAAGAAAGCCCTTCTCCAATTATTTTATCTGGTACACTCTTGTTTGTTTTTCATGACTTAGCTCAGAAGCCCCTTTTCTTGGGAAACTTTCCACTTCTCCCAGGAAACTCTTTCAGAGAGAAGGAGTTCTTCAGTGTTCCGAGAGCCCCTTCTGTTGACAGATTGTAGTTGAGCAGGAAAGAGTGAGCAGGAAACAATAGCCCAGATTCTGTTGACAATAAGAATATGGTCTGGTCCCTTGAGGAGTACTGGATATTATCACCTCACTGACCTGTCAGCAGCATGAACAGTAACAGAACATGGCAGAGTAGGTGACAGGGATGGCTAATGAATGAATGAATATAGGGCAACCACTCCCACCTCCAGGCTCTACATACTTATATTCATTCAGTCAGTAAATACTTATTATGGGGAAACAGTGGACTAAGTATCAGAGAGTTACCAATGTAGAAAAGAATTCAGGGGAACAGAAAGGTGAGCCCTTCATTTGGGGCTGGTTTTCCTCCAAAAAGTAGTTGCCACTTGCAGAAGAGACAATGGAGAAAATGAGAACAACTTTCTACAAATTTACGGAGATAGGGGAAGAAAAACTGTGGTTCAAGATCTACTAAAAAGGGGGGATCATTGTAAACTCCCCCACCCCCACTAGGCTGTGGGTTGGGACCATAAAAGTTTACACCTGAGTATTATGCTCAGTGAAATAAGCCAAGCAGAAAAAGACAAGTATCAAATGATTTCACTCATATGAGGAGCATAAGAGCAAAGAAAAAAACTGAAAGAAAAAAAAACAGCAGCAGACTCACAGAACCCAAGAATGGACTAATAGTTACCAAAGAGAAAGGGACTGGGGAAGATGGGTGGGAAGGGAGGGATAAGAGGGAAAAAGGGGCATTACGATTAGCAGATGTAATGTTGGGGGGGCGCGGGGAGGGCTGTACAACTCAGAGAAGACAAGTAGTGATTCTATAGCATCTCACTATGCTTATGGACAGTGACTGTAATGGGGTTGGGGTTGGTGGGGGGGACCTGATGAAGGGGGTAGTTTAATAACTATAATATTGCACATGTAATTGTAGATTAATGATGCCAAAATAAATTTAAAAAAATTTACACCTGAGGAATAAAAATGAATAGGGGTATATCAACTATACTTCAATAATAATTAAAAAAAGAGTGAACAGGAAACAATAGCCCAGCCCTTACAGAAAGTGAAGACATCATGACCTAAAAAATGAGAGAAACAAGCAAGAAGAAAAGTTACACAGAAGATCCAGATAATGGAATTATCAACCAAACTTTCATATAACAATGCTTGGTATATTGAAAGATATATGAGACAAGATCAAGACCGGAAATTATAGAAAAGAACCAAATGGAAATTCTAGAACTTAAAAATACAATCATAGAAATTAAGGATTCAATGGATAGGTTTAACAACAGATCAGACACAAAAGAAGAGAGAATCAGTGAAGTGGAAAATAGATAGTAAAATACTATTATAACGTAATAAATGTATTAAGTGCCTGCTGTATCCCAGGTACTGGTCTAAGCACTGCAGATACAGAAGGGAACAAAAAGGCATAGCCCCTGCTCATGGGGCTGACATTTGAAGGGGAAGAACAAATAAAACATAATCATAATTTAAGATGTCAATAATGCTATGAGGAAGTCAAGAGGGTAATGTGAGAAAAGGGAAATGGGAGGAGGATATAATAGGTAAGTGTTCAAAGAATATCACTCAGAGGAAATGTTTGTGTTGAGACCTTCAGAACAAGAGGGTCTGGGTGTGTAAAACACTGCAGACAATTCCCTGTCCCAGTTTCACAGTGTTCTTTAATGACCATCCCCAGAGCTGAGCACAGTTCCACACAGGGCAAGTCTTAATTTGTACTTGAGTTCAATGACAGAATGGAATATAGCAGGGTGGAGGAGAAAAGGTTGCAGCATGTATTGACAGTATGATCTGCCTTGCATTTTTCATCCCCACTGAGAGAGGGCTATGATCCAATAGTACCATAGAGCACTCCAGTGTAAATCTTCATCCATCTGTCCATCTGTCCATCTACCAATCCATCCATTTCAGGTAATTCATTGACACCTGAAGTGTGTCAGGCAAGATGAATGAGTGAGGGGTCCCTTCCCTTGAGAAGTTCATAGTCCAAGAGGGAGACATATACTAAAATAATCACAACACTGAGGAAGAAATGCTATAATGGAAGTAGGGCTGTTAGAATGTAAAGTGCAATTTCTCTTGGGGGAATTGGGGTACTTATCAAAGAGGGGACAATTGAGATAATTTTTTAAGGACTGAAGGGGCTCCCGGGGAAAAGGCAAAGGAGGATGTTCCCATTGAAAGAGGCCTGAACACGGGAGAGAGCATGATGGTTTCTGGAACACTGAGAAGAGTTGAGGGAAGGACTTACAATTAATTAGAAGGCCTTAAATGCGATGCTAACCCACTGCTAGTGAGCGCTTGATCCAAGGCAGCTGTGATGTAGGTGGGGCAGAGGAGGAAGGTGAGAGTGATAGCCAGATTTTTATTCTGCAAGAATGCAGGGGCTTAGAGGACCTTTTTCTCCTTTACTATTTACTTTTCCTTCCTGAGCTTCTAGGACCCAATAAACTTTTTTTTAGCCCCAAAGTGGTCATAACTGATAAAGGTCTTGCAGGAAATGACCTAAAACCAAAGTGGACTCTATCTATTCTCAAGAAAAGAGACTTCCAGAGCCATCTAACTCCATGGCCATTGTAAGCATGACATTTGCCATCTTAACACCATCTCCATTTTGTGAAGAATGGAAATTTCCCACCTGTGCTCAAGCCTTGAGAATACCCTGTTTGGCCCCCATCAACCCCACCAGAAGAGTTACCTCCCGAGCAACCCCTAGCAACAGTAACCGCAATTTTTCCCACCTACCAAAGCACCTACTCCCTCTAACATATATCTATCCCAGCCTGTAAGTGGATGGGGGCTTTAGTCCTTTGCTGGAGACCCCCTCTGCAGGTTTATCTCCAATAAATCTCTGCTATCATTGAGCCATACCTCCTCTATTTTCTTTCCTATCCTGAAACCTTACAGCCAGGGTCTACTTTCTCATCCCACAGGAGGGAAGCAGGCCCAGAAAGAGCCTTTCTCAGGACCTCCCTCCTCCCAGTGCAGGGTGTTCCCACCACAATCAGTGAACATCCACCCAGTGATAGAATCAAGATGGGGCTGGGTGGTGCCTCCCCAGTTCCCCCAAGCACTCTTCTCACCTCGGGCAGAAGTCTAGAGGGAATCCTGGGTGAGCTTAGAAGCTGGAGAGATTGGCTTCCAATGTCCTCCCAACACTCAAGTCTTTTTTTTTTAATTAAAGTATCATTGATACACAGTCTTATGAAGGTTTCACATGAACAACATTGTGGTTTCAACATTCACCCATATTATCAAGTCCTCACCACCCCCGTGCCCCATTGCAGTCACTGTCTATCAGCATAGTAAGATGCTATAGAGTTATAACCTGTCTTCTCTGTGCTGTACTGCCTTCCCTGTGAGCTACCTATATTGTGATTGCTGATCATAGTGCCCCTCAGTCCCCTTCTCCCTCCCTCCCCATCCACCCTCCCCAATCCCTTCTAGTCCCTTCTTGGAGTCTGTGAGTCTGCTGCTGTTTTGTTCTTTCAGTTTTGCTTTGTTACACTCTACAGGTGAGTGAAATCATCTGGTACTTGTCTCTCTCCACCTGGCTTATTTCACTGAACATAATACCCTCTTGCTCCATCCATGTTGTTGCAAATGTCTGGATTTGTTTTCTTCTTATGGCTGAATAATATTCCATTGTGTATATGTACCACGTCTTCTTTATCCATTCATCTACTGATGGACACTTAGGTTGCTTCTAGATCTTGGCTGTTGTAAATAGTGCTGCAATAAACATAGGGGTTTGCAACTCTACTCTTTTGGCTACTTTACCACCCAGTAGGAGGAGGGAAGAATTTTTGCCTTCCCTAGCAACAGCCCAGCAACAGCCCAGTCAATGAGAGACTATTACAACTCAGCCAATGAGCAGCCCCAACACATGGACTCCCAGTTTCCTCCAAAAGACTTTTTTGCTAAAACAGTCTCCCAACGCCCCAACTTTCTTCTATAAAAGTGTCTCCTCTCCTTTGTCCTCTAGATATGCCCTCTGCTCTGACTTATTTTGCTTATCCTGAAATGTAATTCTCTGCTGTTCCCCAATAAACCCATTTTGCTGGTAATATAACTTTTATTTTTAACATCAACATTTCTTGGTATCAGAAGTGGGATCCAGAGAAGACCTCCAACAGCTCAGAGGCTTGTGAGCAAACGGGTGCCCATACCTACAGAGCCTATTGAGTTTACTGCTTTTTTGCTGACCCTGGAGTTGGAGGAAAAGTTTTTCTCCTGGATTTTGAGCTCCATTGTCTTTGCATTTTTGAGCTCTTCAGACTTCATTTGGATCTGCTTTAAGGCCTTGTACTTTCTGAGAGTACTTGTTTGGCCTTAGGTCTGATTCCTTCTCGGAACTGGACTGTTCCTGTGGAACTGTGCTGGCCTTTGTGCTGGCCTTCAGTCCATATCCTTTGGTGATTGGGCCGTTCCCTGGAATTGTGCTAAGCCTTTGGTATGACTCTTGTTTTGAAGTGGACTGTTCCTCCTGGAACTGTGCTGGCCTTCGGTCCAAATCCTTTTTGGGGTTGGACTTTTCCTGTGGAACTGTGCTAGTGAAACTGCGTGGCCTTCAGTCCTGTGAGTAAACTGCAACATTTCCAGAATCTCTCGCCTGGCCTTAGTGCATCTCCATTATCAGTAGGTGTTTCCAAGGAGTGGAGAGAAGTAGTCCATCTCCATAACAATAGGTAATTGCAAGGGGGAGAGAGGGCATATCTGGACCAGAGAGGTTTGGTGGGGTCCCTTTTTTGCAGCCAGGTCACGAGAGACATGGGCAAGCAGAAGTGGACAATTGCCTGTAAGCGAAAAAACAGGTTTCTCCCACTTTATTTCTCCCTCTGACTGATTTCAGTTGGAAAGGTATTTTGCCCTGAGCTGGGAAGGTGTATTCCACCCTGGAGTTACATCTGGCATAGTTGGCAGGACCTCTGAACCCCCAAATCTGTCTTCATGGTGTGACCCTTGGGTGAGCTGACCCTAGAGATGGTGGGAGATACCTGGAACCCACACTGTGAATAGTGGAGAGACCGCAGTGGCTGCAGCTGTAGAGGGTGCAGCTTCACCTGAGAGCCCTCTATCTGTGGGGCTTCCAACTGGGGAGCCCCTAGTGAGGAATTGGTCTAAGGTAAAGCACCTCCTAGACGGGTGGGGCCTTCATCAGAATTGGGGAAGGGTGGAGACACAGGAAGTTGTGGAATTAGCCCTCTGTGAGATAGAAGGCTGCTTAGAGGCCTGGAGTGGCCATGTAGTAGCTGGGATTGTGGGATGTCTTTTTCTCAACATGGTGGAAAAGGTTATCAAGGAGAGAGAGAGACTTTGGCAGGAGAGAGACACACTTCAGCATCACTTGGAGGAACTGGGTGATGACCTGTGGGATGCCCTTAAGAAAGAGAGGCAGCAGTTTGAAAAAGACAGATGCACCCCTATGTTTATCGCAGCCCTATTTACAATAGCCAAGAAATGGAAGCAACCTAAGTGTCCATCAGTAGATGAATGGATAAAGAAGATGTGGTACATATACACAGTGGAATATTATTCAGCCATAAGAAGAAAACAAATCCTACCATTTGCAACAACATGCATGGAGCTAGAGGGTATTATGCTCAGTGAAATAAGCCAAGCCAAAAAAGACAAGTATCAAATGATTTCACTCATATGCGGAGTATAATAACAAAGAAAAAAACTGAAGGAACAAAACAACAGCAGACACACAGAACCCAAGAATGGACTAATAGTTACCAAAGGGAAAGGGACTGGGGAAGATGGGTGGGAAGGGAGGGATAAGAGAGAAAAAGGGGCATTACGATTAGCAGATGTAATGTTGGGGGGGCATGGGGAGGGCTGTACAACTCAGAGAAGACAAGTAGTGACTCTATAGCATCTCACTACGTTGATGGACAGTGACTGTAATGGGGTTAGTGGGGAGGACCTGATGAAGGGAGTAGTTTAATAACCATAATATTGCACATGTAATTGTAGAATAATGATACCAAAATAAATCATTTAAAAAAACAGTTTTATTGAGATATAATTGACATACAATAAACTTGTACATATTTAATGTATACAAAAAAAAAAAAGAAAGAGAGGCAGTTATTGAGAAGACAGGTCATGCTCCTGGAAGGTATGTTAGCAGTGAGGGAGGAGGCAGCAGGAGAATCTGTGTTGCAGGAGGCCATGGGGGCTGGGGAGGAAAGAGTGGTGCCTTCAGCCCTGGAGTGGTAGAGGAGGTGTCGGGAAATGATGAGGGGGTGGGGCCGAGGGCTGATCTGTTGCCAAGGCCACTGCCTGAGAAACCAGCCTCTCCCATATTAAAGGCCCACCCAGTTGTAATTAGGAAAATAAAAACGCAACACCGCAGGCTCCTCACGGGGAGGAGATGCCCCCTTCCCAGGTTGTGGAGCACTCCATACCCAAGACGAGCTGATGGACATCTGCTTTCAGCAGAAGCCATCGTAACTTCTGCCTAGAT
Source organism: Smutsia gigantea (assembly GCA_032199065.1). NCBI lineage: Eukaryota > Metazoa > Chordata > Mammalia > Pholidota > Manidae > Smutsia > Smutsia gigantea. The sequence continues at coordinate 115,635 of JAVSCE010022388.1, read as the reverse complement.
GGCTTTTGCATCTCTAGAATATAAGGGTGCAAAACACTGTTATGTTGGGTTCTGAAATGGGTAGAATGGCTTCCCTGAACAACTCACCCTTCTCTCTGGCAGTGGTTGCAAAATGCCTGTCACACTTCAGGGAATTAGATGCTTCTGGATTGGCTGACAGCAGCCATCAGGGCAGTTTGGCCTAATCAGGGTGATTTACCATACTTACCCACTAGCTGGAAAACATGCAGAGCTCCAACAGGTGTTAATGGGAGTTGGGCATGAAAAATATCATCTATAATATGGACCCCCAGTGCCCTGATGAGGAGTTGTTCACTGTAGGAATGAGAAATCTGGTGCTCCATACAGCTTTCCCATCTCTATTCTTGCCCCTCACATAGGGCAACCCACAAGTGAGGCTACTGGTACTTTAGCAGATCTGGGGGAGGTTGAAACTGTAAGAGCACAGAAGAAAGTACGGGCTATGACTGAAAGGAGAGGTGCAAAGGGCCCTGTGAAGATCTTGAGGACCCAGATGTGGCTTGGTTTGATAAAAGCTGGGGTAGTGAAAGAAAAACATGATGAGCAGCCCAATAGGATCTTGTTAGAACAGCCAGAGCAGCAGTTCCAGTCACTGAGGTCCAGGACACGGAAGCTGGAGACAAAGCCACATGTCCAGCCTGTGTCCCTGCAAGACTTCCTGGGGACAGTACTCAGGATCCGCCTGGGCCCTCACCCTCACAGGAGAAAAATTGGGCATTGCAGTTTGACTGTGGTAGGGGTCAAGGCCCCCGCCTTGGGGGACATGGTAGTGACTGGAGGCCAAACGTAAAATTAGCAATTCATTGGTTCCCCGTGAATGTACAATGTGTCCTGGTGATGGTGGACACAGGATCTGAATGTTCTCTGACTTATAGCAACCCTGAGCATTTTCCTGAGGCCCCTGCTATGATAGATAGCTATGGGGGTAAGATAATTAGAGTGAAAAAAACCCAAATTCCATTGAGGATAGGGCATTTACCCCCAAAGGAGCATACTGTGTACATTTCTCCCATCCCTGAATGTATTTTGGGGGAAGATATTCTGCAGGGCCTGTGGTTACAGACCACTGCAGGTCAGTTCAGACTGAGGGTATGTGTGGTAAAGGCAGTTCTGAGGGGTCATGCTAAGCGCCCATCTGTAGCTCTTCCTATACCTTAGCAAGGGACAAATACTAAGCTGTATAAATTGCCTGGGGGAACAAGAAAATTGGAGAAATTCTACCGGAGTTGGATAAGGTGGGCGTCATAAAGCCCACTAATAGTCCCCTTAATTCCCCAGTGTGGCCAGTGAGAAAGCTAGATGCTCTGGTGTATGACTGTGGATTACAGGGTATTGAATAAAGGCACACCCCCTTTGCATGCTGCTGTCCGCTCAATAGCAGCCCTTATGGATGCCCTCAGTCATGAACTAAGGAGGTATCATTATGTTGTGGACCTTGCTAATGCTTTCTTCTCTATTGACATAGCACAGGAAAGTCAGGAATGGTTTGCCTTCACATGGAAAGGCTGGCAGTGGACATTCACTGTCCTTCCACAGGGATACCTCCAAAGTCCCACCATCTGTCACGGACTTGTAGCCCAGGACTTGGCCACATGAAAGAAAACGCAAACAGTGAGGTTGTGTAACGACACTGATGATATTATGCTCACGTCTGATTCTCTTGCAGATTTAGAAGGTGCAGCACCTAGACTGCTGCCACAGCTACAGGAGAAAGGATGGGCTGTGAACAGCACCAAGGTTCAGGGACCTGGTTTGTCAGTAAAGTTCTTGGGAGTTGTCTGGTCGGGTAAGACTAAAGTTACCCGAGAAGCAGTCATAGACAAGGTCCAGGCTTTTCCTACCCCTACCACTGTGGCAGTATTACAAGAGTTTTGGGGCCTTTTGGGCTACTGGAGAGTGTTTATTCAGCACTTGGCACAAATTCTGAAGCCCTTAAAGCGGTTGGTATGAAAGGGCATCAGGTGGGACTTGGATGAGACATATGCAGCTGCTTTTACTGCTGGTAGGTGAACAGTCAAGGCCATACATGTCTTGAGTGTAATGGACTCATCAAGGCCCTATAAGCTAGATGTTCATGTGACAGAAGAGGGTTATGGATGGGGCCTTTGGCAGTGGCTTGAATGGACACACCAACCTATTGGATTCTGGTCACAACTACGGAAAGGCGCAGAGGTCCAGTACACCTTGATAGGGAAGCAACTGGCTGCTGTGTACCACATCTTGCTGACTACAGAGCCCATCACCAGGACAGCTCTGACCAAGGTAATAATGACCTATCCCACTGCGGGGTGGCTGTGAGACTGCACCCAAAGGCCACAAAGTGGCGTGGCACAGACGCCTATACTGGCCAAATAGGGTGCGTATTTAGAGCAGCATAGTGTCCTCTCTACGTGCCCCTTAAGTGGAGAACTCCAATGCTTATTGTGGCCAGTGACGTATACCAGTGGAAAGCAAGAAGAACTTACTTTTGAACCATTGGTAGCCAAGAGTCCTTATCAGGAGGTAGTCCTTATCATTGGTAGCTGAGAGTCCTATACCTGAAGATGCTTGGTATACAGATGGCTTCAGTCGTGGGCAGCCCCTGAAGTGGAGGGCTGTGGCTTTCCATCCTAAGACTGAGACAATATGGATGGAGGATGGAGAGGGGAAGAGCAGCCTGTGGGCTGAGTTGCAGGCAGTATGGTTTGTGGTCACCCAGGAGAGCCTTCCCCTATAGTCTGCACTGACAGCTGGGCCGTCTATCGGGGCTTGACCCTGTGGCTACCGACATGGTACCATGCCAACTGGATGGTTGGTCACAAGCCCCTTTGAAGGCAAGAGCTTCGGCAAGACCTATGGGCCTCTGGTCAGACTAAGACTGTTACTGTGTATCATGTGACTGGCCACTTGCCTTTGGCATCCCCAGGGAATGATAAAACAGATACATTGGCCCAGATGCATTGGCTAGAAGGAAAGCCTGCCTCTGATGTGGCCCTATGGCTGCACCAGCGTTTGCTGCATGTGTGGCAAAAGACAATGTGGGCTGTAGCCAATCAGTGGGGCTTGCCATTGACCTTTGAAGAAGTCAGCCGAGTCCGGAAGGAGTGCCTTGTGTGCTCTAGAGGGACTTACACCGAGTCCTGCAGCAACATGGGGCAGTAGTAAGGGGGCCAACACCCCTTGTCAGGTGGCAGATAGACTATATTGGGCCTCTGCCCATATCAGAAGGATATTGCTGTGCCATGACTTGTGTGGACACAGCTATTGGCCTGTTGATTGCTCTTCCTGTATGTCATGCAGATCAGCAAACCACCAAAAGGGGCCTAGAGCTTCTCTTTGCAGCCTATGGATGACTGCAGGTGACTGAGAGCGATCACACCCACTTTACTGGACATGTGTTACAAGAATGGGTGCAGCAATTAGGAATAAAGTGGAAATTTCATGTACCATATAACCCTACTGGAGTAGGCATGATAGAGAGGTACAACGGTTTGTTGAAATCTGGTCTGAAGTTGGACACCAATAGTCTATGGGGTTGGTCAGTTCTCCTGTGGACAGTGCTGAGGCATTTGAATGAGAAGCCACATAAAGGAGCTTTGAGCCCTGTGGATATGCTCACACACCTTGCTGCCTCTCCTATACAACTGTACATCCAAACCAAAGAAGAGTTATTAAAGCCAAGATATGGCCAGCAGAGCAACATCCTGCTGCCAGCCCCTACTGCCTTAAGCCCTGGAGACACTGTTGAATGGACCTGGGCCTGGACATTTTGACACATGGACCAGTGATGGCTGGCCCTTCTGGCACCTTGGGGGAAAGGCCTGGAAGCTGGTCTCCTGTGTATTCTTGGAATAACAACTGAATGGCCCCCAAAGATCATGGTAGTGTACCCAAAACATCCAGGAGGTAAGAGCATCTTGCGGGGAAGTTTTGTTTTATCTTTATGGCCGGTGCATGTACCTCCCGTAGCCCTATATATTGACCTATCTGTAACTTCAGTGGGGTGAGAGGTGGGGTGAAAATCTGGTATACTAGACCAGGACGAGATCCCATTCCTGCTACTGTCCTAGATGCAGGACCACCCTCTTGCATGCACCCCACCTGATGGATAAGACTTGCCTATGCTGATGTCATTAAAACATGTATCTTATCACCCTTAAGGTTATTTTCTTCTACAGTTGCTGTGGCCTGGACCAGCCCCGTGGCTGTAGCTGCCATGTGATGATTCTCTGAGCTCCCTACCCATTCAGCTGCTGACTGCCTGTGGAATGGTTGAGCTATGGACTAAATTTGCATAGGACTTTGAACTCAACTGAATTCTCAGGCTTGAGGATTATCATGATTTTATTGCTGTTGTTATTGTATGTTATTAGTCTGCTTACAGTGCTCCAGTTTTCTCGCACAGGGGCCATTGCAGAAGATGGGGATGGGGTGAATAGATTGTGAGGTGATTTTTGGAGGGTTGCGCTCTGGGTAAAATTGCAATATTTCCAGAATCTCTCACCTGGCCTTAGTGCATCTCCATATCAGTAGGTGTTTCCAAGGGGTAGAGAGAAGTAGTCCATCTCCAGAGTAATCGGTAATTACAGGGGGGAGTGAGGGCATACGTGGAACAGAGAGGTAGGGTGGGGCCCTTTTCTGCTGCGGGTCGGGAGAGACACAGCAAGAAGTGGATGACTGTAAGCAATGAATTGACTTCTCCCACTTTATTTCTCCCTTTGACTGAATTTGGTTCAATCGTCCTTTGTCCTGGGCTGGGAGAATATTTTCCTCCTGGAGTTACACCTATAAATAAAGAAGGCATCAAGCCCATAATACATTACAAGGCTCAGGGCTTCCCCCTCTGCACTAGTCCCTGTGATTCCCCTAAAGGCTGAGGGTGGAGGCTTGTCCAGCACCTCCGAGCAATAAGCAACATTGTTATCCCTCAGCACCCTCTTCCTAACTCCATGAGGTACTGTGACCCACTGAAAACAAATTTTACACTGTAATTAATCTATGCAGTATATTTTTTGTATTCCATTTGATAAGGATAGCCAGTATCTTTTTGCTTTCATTTGGGAAGAATGGAACTACAACTGGACAGTAATGCCCCAGGGTTTCACAGAGTCCTTATTTTCCACAAACCTTAAAAGCTAATTTAGATGATACAACTTTTTTTTCTGCAAGATCTACTTTGTTAGAATACCCAGATGATTTATTTCTCTGTTCCCTTCTCAAACTTCTTCATAGGAAGGTAACATTCACCTGTTAAAACTTTTGGCCTTAGAGGAACATAAAGTCTCCATAGAAAAACTTCAGTTGCTCAAATTCAGCTTTCTACACTTAGGACATCTGACCTCAGAATAGGACTATATTTGGATCCAGAGAAAATCGCTCACAACTGAATGCTGGAAGATTGCCTTTTGATTCCCTGTGACAATCTACAAGAAACTCCTCTAACCAATGCAGATTTTTCATGGTTTACTGATGGTTCTTACTTAAAGCATGAAAATGGTAAACATCATGCTGTGTATGCTACTGTTACTCCTTTTGAAGTCATCGAGGGAGCACCTCTACCTGTAGCTACTTTGGCCATAGCTGGGTTATATTCCCTTACTTGAGTTTGTATCTTAAGCCAAAGGTAAAACTGCTAACATTTATAGCCAAAGGTATGCCTTTGAGATAGCTTATGACTTTGGAATATTACGGAAACTGTGAGTTTCCGTAATGGGGATAAAATTGAAAATGGCCTCTGTGTCCAAAGTTTATTAGATGCCATATTTTTGCTCTGGCTATTAAGGTTCCTGACATTCTAGACTCAACTCCATGAAAGCCAAAGGAAGTCGCTGTGCTGATATTTCCACCAAAACTACTACTATCAAGGAACCAAATAGACAAACCTGTAATGTTCCAAAGGGATGTTCTCCCAAATGATAGTTTGGAAAAACTTATCAGAGATGCCCAAAAACTGGCCCCAGAAAAGGAAATATGATATTGGAAATCTCATACTTATTGATTAGATAAAAGGAGAGAACTCTGGTTTGGACCGAATAACAATCCAGCCCTACCAGAAATTCAAAAACTCCCACTACTTACTCTGTACATGCTTACTACTCACAAAATGACAGCATTCTTGAGCCAATATTGGTGGGCAAATAGAAATGAGGCTGGAAAAAGTGCCTGTATCACTTGTCCCACCTGTCCACACAGCCCTTGGCATTTTAAATTTCCAATGAGCCATTCATTTAAGGTTTGGCAAATGAATTTCATGAGTGTCCCCAGCTCATGGATAAATTTGTTTTAGTTATGGCTACTATGTTTTCTCATTAGACCAAAGCTTTCCCTTGTATATAGACTAGTGCTTCTTCTGGGGCTAAAAATTTCTGTTGGGAAAGATTTTCCCTGTCAAACTCCTCTCAAAGTTCAGAGTGACTGGGAAACCCATGTTCTGAACAGGTGCTTTGACTAGTCTGTGCTGTCTGGACAGTTTTACACCACTTTCATTGTGTATGTCCCTCCATCCTCAGGCTAGTAGCTGTATGCACTGACAGTACTATTAAGACTCAATTGGCAAAATTTGTAGACATTACAAATACCTTGGCCAAAAGCATTTCCACTGGTCCTTCTATACCTCAGAGCCACCCCTTTGGAACTCATAGACTCTCACCCTTTGAAATAGTCACAGGATGTCCAATGCACTTGGCCCCTGCTTCCTCTGACCCACAAATAAAGATATATACTTCAGTATTATAAAGGCCTAATGGCTTCTATTAAAAATAACTATGCTTTGGTAGAGCAGTTTTTCACGGTGTACTCCCAGGAGACAATGACCTTAAGCATCATACCCAACCTAGAAATTTTGTGTATTGGAAAAGACAACCCCAGAAAGACTCCTCAGCCTCGCTGGAAGGGTCCTCGTCAGCAGCTGCTAACCGACCCTTGTATCACCAAACTTCAGAGAATAGACTGTTGGGTTTACATGACATCTAAAGAAAGCACCAGACCCTGATTGGGCCTGCATTCCATCTGGTGACCTGAAAATAAAGATTTCCCAGAACTGAAACAGACGACATTAGGCAAGACAGCTTTCTCAAGATGTCTGGACCAGGCCTATATACCACTTCTCACTGTTTGCTGCTTCTCTCTCTTTCATGGGAAGAAAATGACCTTGTCAGCATTCCCAAACTCTTACAAAAGGGGGAAACCTCCTCTTTTGGTTATGGCCTTTTTTGAACCAGCCCCATCATGATCCTGTGAGCTTTTTCTGAAAGATTAGAAGGCTCAGAATTCACAAAACTCTTTCTTATCTGAATTACTAACTGACTTTGACTCCTTATCCAAATGCATGGTCTCTGTATTTGCAACTTTACAGGCAGTATTATGAATAATAATTAGTTCCAAAGAGTTCTTTTGAAATAACAATCTGTTTTTAAAGTGTCTTTAATTTTTACTGCTCTTCACAGAGTTCATGTCAGTGTGCTCTTGCAGTATTCACTATTCTGCTTTGATAGATGCTTTAAGCAGGGACTTCCAGAAGGCACATATGATTCTGTTAGTCTCTGTAGTGAGAACTTTCTTGCCCTCAGCTGGGATAAATGCCAATAAATATTTCAGTTGCCTACTTCCAGACCTAGGGTCCTGGTTTAGGACCATAATGCAACTTGAGATTATCATGTTACTTCTTCTGTTATATAATTATTTTAAGTTTTGTATTTTATTGCCTGTCAAACTTTTGTAAAGGTCATATATATCCAGTAATCAGGTGATCTCCAGTGCTTACAATCTTCAAAAATATAGACCATAGGTGGGAAGTGCCTGAGAATTCTCCCTCCTAACCTTTTTAATTACTCAAATGTGGCCTTACATGGTTTCCTACTGCTGTACACTTTTCCTCAACATAGGACAACCAGGAAAGGTACTTTCTAGCATTGAGGGACAAAACCACTAAATAAGAAAATCTGTTGAGCAACGATGCTTTCATAGAAACATCTTGATCAAAAGGTGGAAATATGAACATTAACAAAGGGAAGCCTCGCAGACATGGAGTTGGGAGGCCTGCAGGGGGAGCTCTCATGCCCACCACTCCTGGTCAATTGCAGACCCCAGGGGTCTTGCAACTCCTCTATTTTGGCTACTTTATCACCCAATAGAAGGAAGAGTTTTTGTCTCCGCCCCCAACAGCTCAGCCAATAAGCAGCCAAGACATGGGGCCTCCCAGTTTCCTCCAATAGACGTTTTTTTAGAACAGTCCCCCAACTCTCCCCGTTCTATAAACGAGCACTTCTCTCTTTTGCTTTCTGGACATGCCTGTGATCCTGCCATGGTTGGTGCTGAAGTGCAATTCCTTGCTGTTCCCGAATGAACCCAAATTGACAGTTTTATTTTTTAAGGTTAACAAATTAATGCTCAAAACAGCCCGCAGGAAGCACAGTACTAATCAGATAAGGAAACAGACTCAGAGGGATAAGTAATCTCCCCCCAAAATCAGGCTGGCAAAACAGTTGTACTGTCGGATTACACATTCAGGTCCAGACGCTTTCAGCAGTTCTAAGAATATAATTCCTGCGTCTCCCATTCACCGGAGGTCCCAACTAATCCTCCATTTCCCCAGACATGGAGCCTGCTCGGAGTGGTGGATTCTGGGATTTGCGGTATCCCGCTGGAGGAGTTTAGACTCTGTGGACCAATAGAATTCGAGCACAGAGGGCGGTACCCGCCCCAGCTGACTGATGGTTGCTCCGGGGATCCCCTGGAGTTAGCCAATGAGAAGCTCATGGGTCCTTGTTGCCTGGGAAACCGCCTGACAACAAGATGGCGGCTCCGTGGCCAAGCCTGGTAAGTCCCAGCTCACGGCCTTTCTGTCCTCCGGAGTTCCCCCACGGAGGCTGCAGCCCGAGCCCCGAGGACCCGTGAGCCTCGCGGCCCGACCGTCCTGAGAGTGGTTCGGGCGCCCGCCTATGGTGGCCAGCCGTGGCTAACGCAGCTCCCAGAGCGGGTTAGGTCGTGATGGAAGTCGCGCTGTGAGCGCTTCCAGCTGGGGATGCTAGGCGTGAATGCGTGCGGCCGGCTGGGCGGCGTTGGCGGAGGAGAGCACTGGGGCCTGCCGGGGACCAGCAGGCCATGCAGCTGTGAAAGAGGATGTCAATCAAGCACAGTCCTTACTTGGGTCCCAAGGATGTGGAGGCACAGCACACAGCCTTCCTTTCAAAGCCCGGGTCTGAAGGGGAGATAGTCCAAACTTTAGGAGCCTCTGACCTGAGGGGGAAGACACAGTCGCTCCTGGAAGTCCCCAAAGTGAAGAGAGTAGACATGGCTTTGCCCTCAGGCCCACCCCGCCCCCCTCTTGTCTGAGGGAGGAGGAGGAGACAGCCCGCCGCCCAGGAGTCCCCAGAATGATGGAAAGATGCAGTCGTCACCCTCAGGGGTCTCCAATAATCCATCGGAAAATTAATCTAGAGACAGTGTGTTTGGATTGGCCTGGAGTGAGGCCGAAGCAGGGAAGTCAGTTGGCGGCCACTGTGACAGCCCCAAAGAATGGCAGTGAGCGCCCCCCTGGGACGGCTAACAGCAGGGAAGGGAGCTGTGTGGGAGAGACATGGCAGAGTTGGCCAGCAGGGTTTGGTAACTAATGGGATTACGAGAGAAGGGAAGAGCGAAAAACTTGGATTAGATGATGGGCCCACTGAGAAGAGGGAAGTGGGAAGAGCTTATTTTGAGGGATGACTGCTGCGTTTGGCTTGGAGACCAGGCCCTTCTTTTTTCTAAGAGCTCTGTTGAGAGAGAATTCACATACTATGTATTTCACCGCTTTAAAATGTAAATTTCAATGATTTTTAAGATATTCTAAAGTTGTGCAACCATCACCACAATTTTAGAACATTTTCATCAGTCTAAAAAGAAATTCTGTACCTTTTAACAATTACCCCTACTTAACCCCCAGCTGCCCCCAGCCCTAGGCGGCCACTAATCTACATTGTCTCTATAGATTTTTCTGGATGTTTTATATAAATGGAACCATAGCAATATGTGATCTTTTGTGACTGACTTAGTTTCCCTTAGCATGTTTTCAAGGTCCATTCATGTGGTAATGTGTTCTTTTTTATTGCTGAATAATATTCCATTGTAAGGATATAGCACATTTGTTAAATCCTTTTTTTAGTTAATGGACATTGGCTTGTTTTCACTTTTTGGCTATTATAAATGCTGCTATTAACATGTATATGAGTTTTTGTGTGGACATAAATTTTCATTTCCCCTGAGTATATATCTGGAAGTAGAATTACTGGCCCAAAAGGTAAACTCTGTTTAACCTTTTGAGGAATTGCCCATAGCAGCTGAACCATTTTACATTCCCAGTAAGGTTCCAACTTACATCATTGCCAAAACTTGTTATTTCTGTCTTTTTGACCAGTTTCTTCCGAGGCGCCATTATGGTGATGAGAATTTGGAGCAATAATCAGGTCTGGTGGAAGTTCATGCAGGGTGGTTTTAGCCGCTAAAGGCACAGGGCCTGGGGCTTGTTAGCATGATTAAAATGTTCTAAAATTGATTGTGGCGATGGTTTCACAACTCTCTCAATATACTAAAAATCATTGAATTGTGCACTTTGAAAGAGTTATGTATATGAATTATATCTCAATAAAGCTATTTTTTTAAAAGGTGACATGTGGTGAGCACTTTGTAATGTATATGTCAAATCACCATGTTGTACACCTGAAACTATTGTAATATTTTATATTAATTATACTTCAATCAAAACAGTAAAAATATATTTTAAAGTCACATGCTATATGCTCCCATTCACTTTTTTTCATAAAACATTCTTGAAGTAAGAAATTATAGAGATGGCTATAGAGTAGTGGTTGTCTGGGTTAGGGATGGTGGAGGGAGGATGAGTGTAACTATACAGGGATAACAGGAAGGAGAGCCTGGTGGTGTAATCTTTGTGGTGACAGATTAGTTCTGTATCTTGACTACAGTGGTGGTTACATGAAATCTACATATGGGATGAAATGGCATAGAAGGATACATCCGTAAAATGTAATTACTGGGGTACATGGGTGAAGGGTACAAGACCTCTCTGTACTGTTTTCCTAATTTCCTGTGAATCTATAGTACCTTTAAAATAAAAAGATAAAATGTAACTAAAGAACAGACACAAATAAACAAAAAAAGAGGAGTTAGCCTAATGGAGGGAAGGGTGCTGTTAGGAGTGGGGACACCACTTCAGGAAGGGGTTCCAGGCCAGGGGACCCAGGCAGGCAAAGGCCTGGTGCACTTGAGGCTGGCCTGGAAGTTCAGAGTATAGGAGTCAGGGTGGGGTCAGGAGATACAGGCAGGGGCCAGATCATCCATGTTAGGGAGTTTTGAATTTTTATTCTGTGGGTGAGAAGGAGCCATTGGGAGCTTTTAGCAGGAAAGTGACATGTCAGGTTTGTGTATAAGAAGATCCATCTGGCATCATGTGGAGATGGGTGCAGGGAACCTCCACACTTGGCCACACAAACCATCAGGCAACCTGGATAAGAGAGCCAGGGGCTGGGACGGGTTAGGGCAGATTTGGGAGGCTGGATGGTGGGTGAGGAAACTCTGGGCCTAGTCCTTGGAAGGCTCTTCAGAGGAAGGTGCAGGAGTCCTAAACTCCAGAATGAAGACTGAGGAGGCTGCCTCCAAGTGGCACAGGTCCCCTCGCTGGGTAGCTTCAGTGGCAGGATGGAGGCCATGCCACTTATTTCCTAAGTGGAACATCTTGGATTTGTCCTAAAAAGAGTCAGGCCCTGATGGAGTTCCTTGGTTCTAGGGCTTCTAGATATCAGCCACATGATATACTTAATCCCCTGAATAGAGTACTGGCCTTTAATTTCATCCCTGGTGTGTGTTCATCTCTCCAGAAGGAGGAGGGAAGGAAGGGAGGGAAACTAACATTTCCGAGTATCCTCTGTGCGCCAGTAACAACAAGAGCCACAACAGGCACAATTCACATTTTTAGGCGCTTCCTCTGAGCATAGCCCTGGGCGAGGTGCTCTGTGTGTATCCCTGAGTCCCCTCCATAGCCCTGCCTGGCCGGTACTATTTCCATCCCCACTTCACACCAAAGGGAGCCAAGGCACAAGTTACACTGGTGGGTGGCAGAACCTGTCCAGAGCTTGGGCTCCTGAACTCCTTACCATGTGGACTCTGTCTTAGTCGAATCCTGTCTTTGGGAGCCCACCCGGGATATGAGGGGAGGGGACACCTGCGTGTTGTGTTGACCAGCTTCCTGACAGTTTGACAGACGCCCCAGGCCTCCTGGGCAGTCTTATGCCCCAGGCTTTAAGTTTGGGCAAGTCCCCAGCTTCTGGTTTATCGCTGCACGTGCCCCACTCCCACTGCCCTTTCTTAAACACTACCGGGCCAGAGGCATCCGGGGTCACAGCAGAGAGTGAGACCATCAGAGGAGCAGGTAGACTTCAGGCACAGGGATTCCGAGGCCGCACTGCCTTTGCAGGGGAGCAGGAGGACCGGAGGTTGCTGCTCCCTGCACGGTGCTCTCTCAGAGAAGGAGCCGTGGGAGAAGTTTCAGGCTACCCCCTGCTCCTGAAGTCCTGAGCTGCCTTTCCCCAAGGGCTGACTTCCTTTTTTCTTCTCAGGGAGTTCCTGACAGCTAGAATCTAGAAGTAAAACTATGAGCTCACCTTTAGCCTCCCTTGGCAAGACCCGAAGAGTGCCTCTGCAGTGGGAGCCTGTGAATTCCGGGTAAGGAACCGGCCTCACCGGGTCTCTATGTCCATGCCCCTGACCCCTCCCATGGACCAAGAGGTTGACTTCTAGTGTCTCCGGCAAACGATGAGGAGTTACATGGACCAGCTTCCCCCGATCACCTTCTTGTTCTCTCTGTGCTTTCTTCTGGTAGGCTCTGCTCTGTGTCTACACATATGTGGGTTGTTCCTTCTGGGAAGCTCTGGGCCCTGGAGGAGTGGCTCCGCATCCATCTCTAGTCATGTTCACGTGTTAATTCTGCAAACACTGGTGGTGCACATATTCCAGGCTGGGCTCTCATTAAAGGCACTCTAGCACTTTCATTTTCCCAAAGCATATTTTACCTCTGTTTTCTTCTGAACACCACTTGGAGTCATTCAAAGGCCTAGGGAATCCAGAGAGGTTCAACGACAGGCCTTTCAAAGCAGAGCAGAGGCTGGGCTCCTGGGATCGAGAACTTTGGGAGGATTCCACCCAAGGCTCTGCCCTCTGACTCTTCCCCATCCTCTGTTGGAATGAGTAGGACTCGTTGGAGCCTGTCCCTTGGCTTGCCCCTGTGCTGGGATGGGACTGGGGTGGGGAATGTCCCCAAGAAGCAGAGGCCCAGCCTCCATTTCCTTTAGGCTCGGCTGGGGACCTGGTACCCAGGGCCTCTCCCATGATGACACTCCAGGGGGTCCTAACTTGTCTGTCTTCCTTCTCCTTTTGGCCCGGATTCCCAGGAGACGAGGGATAAAGATCTACGGAGATGGCAAGTATGGGTTCTATCCTGTGTCCTCCTCATTTCCCATCTGCTGGGGCTCCTTGCAGTTGGGTGGATGGAGAGAAAGAACATGATGGATGCTCGTGTCAGCCAGAGCAGCTGGCCCAACCACTCCCTGAGGACAAGCCTTCCTCCTGGTAGCTCTGATTAGGAGGCCTCACACTCTTAGCAGAGATGTCATCAGTACCGTTTGAAACCATGCACCCACTGTTGGTTGGCTGGTGGGTGCCAGGAACCCATGAGGGGGCCAGACCCCAGCCCTCCTTTCCGTGACAGCCTTTCCTCCCTGAAGCCCTGTCCTCACGTCACTGCCCTGACTCCAGCAGGCTCAGACCTTTCATACCAACCCCGCCTTCCCCTTCCACGGTAGCACTGGCCACTCAGGTTACCCAGGAAAGAAGAGGCTTATTCAGATTGGCTCCTTGCTCCTAGACATCCCGTTTTCCACCCTCGTATGTTGTGGGGCAGAGAATAGGTTGCTTCCTCTTGGCCAGGACCCAGGGCCCCAGTCTCCTCTGGGTCTCAGTCCCAGAGCAGTGACCTGGGTCCCTGTCTGCAGAAGATGAGGTGGACGTGCTGAATGATGGACATGGCTCAGAAGAAAAGATCTCTGTCCCTTCCTGCTATGGTGGCATAGGTGCTCCTGTGAGTAGGCAAGGTGAGAGGAGTGGCCCAAAGGTGTCTGGGTCCCCTGTAACAGGAGAGGGTCCCCAAGAAGCGGCGAGGCCCAGAGAAACATGGCACCTACTCTCGCCTGCTGGGTGTCAGGAGTTCTCCCACTACTGGCTGACCATGGCTGTGTGTCTGCACCTGCAAACCTGTCCAGGGCCTGGTTTGGCATAAAGCCACACAAGCCGCACCCTTAGCTCAGGAGGGCAAGTCAGGCTGCGGCTGGAGATTCTGGAGTGGACTTGGCCAGAGTTACCATCAAGTGTGAGGTTAGTGGGTCCAGGATCCAGCATCTGAAAGGAATGAGGAATCTGAGGGTGGAGCTCAGCCCCCAGCTATCTGCTTCCTGCTTCTGCAGGGCGCGGGGCAAGGCCCAAGGCCCCCTGAATAGCCCTCCCACCCTGGCCCAAACCATCTCCAAAGGGCTGCAGTGACAGGGTGATCCTGGAGGTGCCTAAGGTGGGATGGGGCTCATTGGGTGGCTTCCCAGAGGAGCTGGATTTCGCTGAACTGGGCAGAGGGGAGACAGGCAGGCGGGGTGAGCTGTGCAGAGCACTGGGCAGGGTTAGAAGCAGCTGGGAGCGGAGAAGCCAGGGATGAGATGGGAATTTTCCACTAGCTGTGATATCTTGGATAAGGAGCTTCCTGTCTCCATTTCCTCTATGAAGTGGAAATGGGAACACTAAAGTCAGCCTGTTGGTGTGAGGATTCCAGGAGACGACCCTCCGCCAAACACTCCTCCCATTTTATAGGTTGGAAAGGGAGACAGGAGGAGCCTGGCCTCCCAGCCATTTAGTCACAAAGCCAGCATCTTCTTCACACTGGCTGGTCACTCTCACCAGTCAGCCAATGACCAGCTCTTCCCCTAAGGAGCTGTCCACATGCTCTCTCTGCCTCTCCCCTGCCCTTCGCTTCTCACCCTACTCTCTGCCAATGTCTGTCTCCAGCATGGCCACAAGTAAGGACTTGCCTGTCTTCTCTGCACAGTAGCATCCACACAGTTCACCATCCCCTCCATCTCGGACCACCCCAGCTCTGGGCCACCATGTGACCCCTCTCCCAGGTGGCTTCCTGCCTCCCACGCTCTTTCCTCTCAGTTTACTTTTCTGGGACCTGCCTTTCCTCCCAGCTCTTCAGCGTGATGCTTCTCTGGCCTCTCCCCACACTGCATCAGGGAGCTCCCCAACGCTGCAAGTGCTGGCAGCCCTCAAATGTCTGTGAGTCAGTTAAGAAGCTTTTGACTGCAGGTCAAAGAAAACCCTTTACTCCACTAGCATGAGCACTAAGGAGGACTTTCTGTGCCACATATCAAGACGTCCTAAGGAGGCAGCTCCAGGTTGTCAATCGGGTGACTTGAGGACATCACCAGCAGTTCAGGTCTTCCTCTTTCCCCTGAGCCCCCTTTGGCATGTCCCCGCGTGCTGCACTTGCCGCTTCACGCACAGAGAGAGTGACATCCAGGGGAAAAGAGGGCCCGTTTCCTGCCTTTGTTTTCTTCTCTCAAACTTTTTATTTTGAAAAAACTCCAGCATACAGAGAAGTTGAAATAATAGTTGACTCAACACCCATACATCCTCCATCTGGATTCATCAGTTAGTAACATTTTGCCACACTTGCTTTCTGTCTGTCCATATAAACAAGTGTATGACTGTAAGTGTATTTCTGGGTGACCATTTAGAAATCTATCACAGACAGCATGAAAATAGCAGATACCAGGTGATACCACCTCTGTCTATTTCAGTGTGCATCTCCTAAGAATAAGGAAGTACATAACCACAACTATCCTCAATGAACATAAATGATTTAGTAATACTGTCCAACATCTCTTCTGCATTCACATTTCCCATTTTCTAAAATATCTCTTACAGCTTTTTTTATTCCTAATCTAGGTTCTGTCTGAGGGCTGTGTACTGCATTTTATTGTCATACCTCTGTTAATCAGTGTCCCTGCTTTTTAAAAAACCGCCACTGACTTTTTGAAGAGCTGAGGCTACTTCTCACAGAGTGCCCCACGTTGGGGATCTGCCTGCCTCTTGGCCCTTGGTGCTGTGGAACTTGCTCCCCTGTCTGCTACTATTAGTTCCTGTAAACTGGGGGTGACTTTAGAGGTCCCATTCAATTCAAAAGGCCAGGCTTTTGGGCAAGGCTCTGTAGTCACGGGACCCACTCACTCGTCAGACCACTCATTCATACAACTCAGACCAGGTACTGAATCTGTGCCTCAGTTTCCTGAAACAGCTCATTTCCTCAGAGGCATAGCGAGGGGCTTGTACAAGTGGACATATGACAATTGCTCGGGACAGTCCCTGTTATCTAAGTTGCAGCTGTTGTTATGCTCTTATTTCTGCTCCTGGGTAGCCTACTCTCTCCCCAGACCCCCATACCTCAGCCTCGGCTCTAGGCCTGGGCTCTAGGACCTTGTCTGGTTGGCAGTCCCTGTATTCCACGACTCGGAGCTGGTGGCCACCATGACAAGGAAGATGCGAGATCTGGAGCGGCAGGTGAAGGCCCAGACTGATGAGTTGCTGTCTAAGGTGGGATCCCAGTGGGGGTGGGGCCAGGGTCCCGCCTGCGGGGTGGAGGGGCCTGGGCTGGGGAGACCAGTGAGGCCGCCACCGCAAGAGGCCAGGAGGATGGGTTCGGGAACCATCTCGCCCGCTGAACCACCCGGTTTGAGCCCAGGTTTGGCCCGGGACTGATCTGGATTCCTGTGACCTGAGCACAGAGGCTGGGGGTCTTCTCCACAGCTGAGCAAGGCCTGCAGACGTCAGGCCAGTGGCAGCAGTGGCTGCTGAGTGCCGGCACTCGGGGGTGTGCCTCGCCTGCCCCCTCAGTGAGACCTTAGGTACAGGGTGTGGGTGTGCCAAGAACGGCAGGGGCTTTAAGCTTCCCAGTGCCCAACACAGGCGACGATTCTGGATCTTCCATCTGGAAGGGGCTCCCCTGGATCCAGCAGGACCCCCTCCCACCTCCCCATGTCTCATTGCCTCAGGACCAGAAGATTCGGGCCCTGGAGGAATTGGTGCAGACCCTCCAGAAGCATCGGGGTAAGAGGCTCTCTTGGCAGGCGGGGGCCCTCCTCTTGCCCTCCCCTGGTGACTCCCGGGCATCAGGGCTGTAAGAGTAGTAAGCTGAGTCCTGGGCAGGGTCTGGACAGCTGAGCCCAGAGAGGGGCAGTGACACACCCTGGATGGAGACCCTGAGTTTGGAGGCAGCCCAGCCCTGAGCACAGGACGTATCACCAAAAGTATGGAGGAAGCACATGCCCCTCAGGAGCCTCTCTCCGAGTGGGTGGCCTCGTGAGAGCATCAGAGCATCCCCTCTCAAGGTCAGAGAGAGAGGCCCAGGGGTAGTTCTCGGCATCCCTCCAGTTCTCAAAGGGCAGCTTCTCCACGTGACTCTCAGGGCAGAGCTCTGGTCAAGGCCACAGGTACTTGGCAGCCTCCTTGCTGGGGCAGCGGAACCCCTCCCCATCTCTCCCGAAGGTGAGGTGACCCAGCAGCGGCAGGAGGAGTTGGAGGCTATGTGTGCGGAGCTTCAGCGGCAGGTCGAGCAGATGGAGGTGAGAAAGGCAGCGGCTCAGGCTGTCTGCTCCTCAGGCTCTGGGTCAGCGCCCACCTATCTGGGCCCTCTTGCCCCACATCCCATGCAGGGGCCCTGCCCTGTGTTTCCCGGCCCATGACTAACCCGGAGTTTAAAGAGCTGGGAGGAGTCTGGCGCCCGGCACACCCCTCCTTTGGGCCTGGGCTAGTCCCTGCCGGCCTCTTTGTCTCACCTGGAACCACCATGCCCTCCAGCCATGGGGACCTGCCTCTTCTTTGACCACATGGAGCTCTTTCCCTCCTCAGGACCTTGGCTTGTGCTGTTCCCTCTGCCTAGAATGTTTGTTCAGCTTCCCCTCGCAGGTTTTCACTCACCTCAGTCTCAAGTCGAGGTGGGGGCCCAACCCCATGGGCCTCTGCGACTCTGACCAGGGCACGTTCTCTGTCCTGAGTTTTCTTAGTCTCTCCTCTGTCTTCCCCTGTGGGACAGAGCCCCACCAGGAAGGGAGGGACTGCTTTCCTCCTGTCTGTTGCTGAGCGCCCTTGCATGGCCTAGAATGGCGCCTGGCCATGAGTGTTACTGAACTGGTCGCAGTCATCCCCTGCCTCTGAACGTGGCATCGCACTCTCCCGCTGTCACCTCTCTTGCCCCCACTCACTCTCCTGCTCATACCGCAAGACTTGAATCTGAGGGACCCTAGGATCAAGGGCGGGTCCTGGGCATGCACCCTCAGTGGTCCCCACTCCCTCATGGCCGCCCCTGCCCCAGAAGCTCTTCCTGGGATCTGGCCTCTCCCTCTCCATGCAGAGTTGGTTTCCAAAGCCCTGACCTAATTTAAGACCACAGAAGCAACCCCAAGCCACAGCTGCTGCTGAGGGCCCTTCTGTTCGGGCCTGTTCGTACCTGGGTCTTTGGGTAAACAGCTGCCCCCTGAGCAGCCCTCCAGGAATGTCGGCAGCCTAGGGGCTTCTCTGAGCAGCTGCCAGCAGCAGGTGAGGCCCCCCGCCCGCATCTCAGGGGCAGGGTACTAAGGCTCTGAGTTCATAGCAGTCACGCATTTGTTGTTTCATTAATTTAACAAACCCATACAAAGTAGCTCCTGTATGTCAGGCACCCTGCCAGGCACTGGATAGAGACAGCTCTGCCCTCTTGGGCCTGACAGTCTGGAGGAGACAGAGACATAAACAAATACACAGATACACCATGTAGAGAGGAGGTGGAATATTTAAATGGGTGACACAATAGAGATGAGTCAGGGTTTGGGCTGCTCTGCAGGGTGGTGTTGGACAAGGGTTCTTGTGTATGGGAAGGGACCAGGAAGGGGTTGCAGGCTGAAGACATGACAGGCTCCACCTGCCACTCAAGGGGATGAGTGGTTTTGGGGAGCAAGGGAAGAAGGAGAGAGGCCCCAGGGACCACCTCATGGGCTCACCCACTGTGGGGTTGGATGGGAAGTCACAGGGAGGCGTCGGGTTGAGGGGCAGCCAGGGGAAGGCACACAGAAGCGCACTTTGAGTTGTCCTGGAGGGAGGTGACCGGCTTGAACGAGGGGGGGGCGGAGCAGATGGGTTTGAGTCTGGTGCCCAGAGGCCCCGTGGGGCATGGACGGGGCTGACATGGAGCCGTGCCACTGAGACTAGAGGAGAACAGTTCTAGGAGGCAGGGCAGGGACACATGGCCATTTGGGACAGGGTCATTTTGAAATGCTTGTTAGACATCTAAGTGTAGATGGCTAGAAATTTTGAAACTGAAAAGGAGCAACATGTTGCAAGGGATGAAGACTGAAGAGGGCCTGCTGGGTTCGGCGCTGAGCAGTTCGGTGAGCTGTGGGGCTGGAGGCCAGTGGAGGTGGGTTGAGAAGGGAGCTGAGGAGGCAGCAACAGGAAGCGTGGGCAGCTCAGAATTTTTCCTGTGTCAGAGGCTGCGTGTGGGTGGCCATGTCCTCGCAGTCCTTCAGAGCCTGGTGTCCCTGCCCGTCCTGCCACTCAGGCCAGGCCCACACGGTCCCTCCACTATAACAGTGGAGTTCTTACTTGTGCCAGGCATTGTGCTAAGTACTTGCCATGGATGATCTGACTGAGTCCTCCTCACAGGCAGAAGGAGCAGCTGCTGTCACTCCCGTTTAGCAGGGAGGAGCCTGAGGCTAGAGCTAGATCACCGCCAGGGAGTGGCCCGACCCCCGGGGCCCATCCTCTCTGCCAAGCTGGCCCTGGGAGCTGAGGTCTGAGGCTGGGAACTGGGCTGACTGCCACCTTTCCCTCGGAAGGGTCTGACCTGACAGTGCCCCCAGCATCGCCCCCTTCTCTCCTCACAGCGGTTCCTTGGTGACTACGGCCTGCTGTGGGTGGGTGAGCCTGTGGACGAGGAGGACGAGGACGAGTCAGGCTCAGAGGATAGCAGAAGGGACTGGATGACGACCAAGAAGTTCTGGAAGCCAGGTAGAACAGGGGGTCTGCCCCCAGCCCCTCCTACCTACAAAGGATTTTGCAGCAGCTTCCTGTTGGCTAGTATCTGTCCACAGGCCATCTCATTCCTACCCCTGCCTCCAAGCATGAGGTGTTCCCTGACATCCCACTCCTTGTCCCAGCAGAGGGGTGGAAAGGAAAGGCCTCGGCTGACATCACAGGCCACCTAACCTGCCGCCACTTTCTTCCTCTGGTCTTGCCACAGACTCTCTGCTTGCTCATCTTGCAAAGGCTCCAGAGACCCAGAGATACAAGATGTAACAAGACTTCATTTGTCTCTGGCTCCATAGTTTACCGAATGGCATCCATCCCAAAACTGTTGCCTTTGAAAGCAATCCCTCTGCTTTGGAAGCTGCCCCTCAATTCTAGGCTCAACCCCTTCTTTGGACTCCCTTTCTAGATTCATTTGCAGCCAGACCATGAAATCTACCTGCCTCTCTGGGACCTACCACTTTCTATTTTTTTTTTAATTGTGAAATGATTATCACAGTAAGTTTAGTTAACATCCTTCAACATACATAGTTACAAATTATTTTTTCTTGCGATGTGAACTTTTGAGGTTTTTTTCTCTTAACAACTTTTCAATCCACAAGACATTATTGGTCACCATGCAACGAACAAGTTCCAATACAGTGAACAAGCTCCCACAAGGTGAACCATGCAAGGAACATAGTGAACAAGTTCTCACAAGGTGAACAATGCAAAGGCAGTCATATCAGAGAAACTAATTCAGTTACTATAATCAATCAAGTCAACTATGATTATTCATATGATTCTTATACTTAAATTATAAGTGAATCCCACATTTCCCCCTTTTTTGTTTTAATTGACGCAAATGCATATGCATATGTTTGTGGAAGGTACCAGAATAATGATTAGCTGGGCTCAGCCTGTGACATAGCTTGTCACAGGCAAGGTCTCTCTCGTCTGGAGGAGTGAGGTTCTATGCCTCACCTCAGTTGGCCCCCACGTTGCTCACCTGAGGTCCCTTGCGACTGTGCCTGTCTTAGGCTGTTCCTCCCATGAGGAATCTTACCCGTCTCTGGCTAACCAGCCATCTCCTGGGACCAAACAGGGAGATAAAATACGAAAGAGAGGACAGCCAGCAGCTATAATTCTGGATAAAATCACAATATACATGATTATTTTCTTGCAGCAAATGCAGGTGGGGAATCAGTATATGATTTCACAAAGTTGTTTATTTATTTTTATTTTTTTAATAATATAATTTATTTTATTATCATTAATTTACAATTACATGTGCAATATTACGATTATTAAACTACCCCTTCATCAGGTCCCCCCCACCAACCCCATTACAGTCACTGTCCATCAGCGTAGTGAGATGCTATAGAATCACTACTTGTCTTCTCTGAGTTGTACTGCCCTCCCCGTGCCCCCCAACATTACATCTGCTAATCGTAATGCCCCTTTTTCCCTCTTATCCCTCCCTTCCCGCCCATTTTCCCCAGTCCCTTTCCCTTTGGTAACTATTAGTCCGTTCTTGGGTTCTGTGAGTCTGCTGCTGTTTTGTTCCTTCAGTATTTTTTCTTTGTTCTTATACTCCACATATGAGTGAAATCATTTGATACTTGTCTTTTTCGGCTTGGCTTATTTCACTGAGCATAATACCCTCTAGCTCCATCCATGTTGTTGCAAATGGTAGGATTTGTTTTCTTCTTATGGCTGAATAATATTCCATTGTGTATATGTACCACATCTTCTTTATCCATTCATCTACTGATGGACACTTAGGTTGCTTCCATTTCTTGGCTATTGTAAATAGTGCTGCAATAAACATAGGGGTGCATCTGTCCTTTTGAAATTGGGCTGCTGCATTCTTAGGGTAAATTCCTAGGAGTGAAATTCCTGGGTCAAATGGTATTTCTATTTTGAGTTTTTTGAGGAACCTCCATACTGCTTTCCACAATGGTTGAACTAATTTGCAGTCCCACCAGCAGTGTAGGAGGGTTCCCTTTTCTCCACATCCTCGCCAACATTTGTTTTTGTTTGTGTTTTGGATGTTGGCCATCCTCACTGGTGTGAGGTGATATCTGATTGTGGTTTTAATCTGCATTTCTCTGATGATTAGCTATGTGGAGCATCTTTTCATGTGCCTGTTGGCCATCTGAATTTCTTCTTTGGAGAAGTGTCTATTCATGTCCTCTGCCCATTTCTTAATTGGATTATTTGCTTTTTGTTTGTAAAGGTGCATGAGTTCTTTATATATTTTGGATGTCAACCCCTTATCGGATACGTCATTTATGAATATATTCTCCCATACTGTAGGATGTCTTTTTGTTCTACTGATGGTGTCCTTTGCTGTACAGAAGCTTTTCAGCTTGATATAGTCCCACTTGTTCATTTTTGCTTTTGTTTCCCTTGCCCGGGGAGATATGTTCATGAAGAAGTTGCTCATGTTTATGTCCAAGAGATTTTTGCCTATGTTTTTTTCTAAGAGTTTTATGGTTTCATGACTTACATTCAGGTCTTTGATCCACCTTGAGTTTACCTTTGTGCATGGGGTTAGACTGTAGTCCAGTTTCAACACCAGCTGCTGAAGAGGCTGTCATCTCCCCATTGTATATCCAAGGCTCCTTTATCAAATATTAATTGACTGTATATGTTTGGGTTAATGTTTGGATTTTCTATTCTGTTCCACTGGTCTGTGGGTCTGTTTTTGTGCCAATACCAAATTGTCTTGATTACTGTGGCTTTGTAGTAGAGCTTGAAGTCAGGGAGTGTAATTCCCCTGTTTTATTCCTCCTTCTCAGGATTGCTTTGGCTATTCGGGGTCTTTTGTGGTTCCATATGAATTTTAGAATTATTTGTTCCAGTTCATTGAAGAAAGCTGTTGGTAGTTTGATAGGGATTGCATTGAATCTGTAGATTGCTTTAGGTAGTATAGCCATTTTGACAATATTTATTCTTCCTAGCCAAGAGCATGGGATGCATTTCCATTTGTTAGTGTCCTCTTTAATTTCTCTTAGGAGTGTCTTGTAGTTTTCAGAGTACAGGTCTTTCACTTCCTTCGTTAGGTTTATTCCTAGGTATTTTATTCTTCTTGATGCAATTGTGAACAGAATTGTTTTTCTGATTTCTCTTTTTGTTAGTTCATCATTAGTGTATAGGAAAGCAACAGACTTCTGTGTGTTAATTTTGTATCCTGCAACTTTGCTGAATTCAGATATTAGTTCTCTTAGTTTTGGAGTGGAGTCTTCAGGGTTTTTTATGTACAATATCATGTCATCTGCAAATAGTGACAATTTGACTTCTTCTTTACCAATCTGGATGCCTTGTCTTTGTTTTGTCTGATTGCCGTGGCTAGGACCTCCAGTACTATGTTGAATAACAGTGGAGAGAGTGGGCATCCCTGTCTTGTTCCCGATCTTAGATGAAAAGCTTTCAGCTTCTCGCTGTTAAGTATGATGTTAGCTGTGGGTTTGTCATATATGGCCTTTATGATGTTGAGGTACTTGCCGTCTATACCCATTTTGTTGAGAGTTTTAATCAGGAATGGATGCTGAATTTTGTCAAATGCTTTTTCAGCATCTATGGAGATGATCATGTGGTTTTTGTTCTTCTTTTTGTTGATGTGGTGGATGATGTTGATGGATTTTCGAATGTTGTGCCATCCTTGCATCTCTGGGATGAATCCCACTTGATCATGGTGTATGATCCTCTTGATGTATTTTTGAATTCGGTTTGCTAATATTTTGTTGAGTATTTTTGCATCTACGTTCATCAGGGATATTGGTCTGTAATTTTCTTTTTTGGTGAGGTCTTTGCCCGGTTTTGGTATTAGAGTGATGCTGGCTTCATAGAATGAGTTTGGAAGTATTCCCTCCTCTTCTATTTTTTGAAAAACTTTAAGGAGAATGGGTGTTATTTCTTCTCTATGTGTCTGGTAGAATTCAGAGGTGAATCCATCTGGTCCGGGGTTTTGTTCTTGGGTAGTTTTTTGATTACTGATTCAATTTCGTTGCTGGTGATTGGTCTGTTTAGTTTTTCTGTTTCTTGCTTGGTCAGTCTTGGAAGGTTGTATTTTTCTAAGAAGCTGTCCATTTCTTCTATGTTTTCCAGCTTGTTAGCATATAGATTCTCATAATATTCTCTTATGATTCTTTGTATTACTGTGGGGTCCATCGTTATTTATCCTTTCTCATTTCTGATTCTGTTTATGTGTGTAGATTCTCTTTTTCTCTTAATGAGTCTGGCTAGGGGTTTATCTATTTTGTTTATTTTTTCAAAGAACCAGCTCTTGGTTTCATTGATTTTTTTCTATTTTATTCTTCTCAATTTTATTTATTTCTTCTCTGATCTTTATTAAGTCACTCCTTCTGGTGACTTTGGGCCTCATTTGTTCTTCTTTTTCCAATTTCAGTAATTAGACTATTCATTTGGAAATGTTCTTCGTTCTTTAAATAGGCCTGGATTGCAATATACTTTCCTCTTAGAACTGCCTTTGCTGCGTCCCAAAGAAGTTGTGGCTTTGTGTTGTTGTTATCATTAGTCTCCATATATTCTTTCATTTCTGTTTTGATTTGGTCGTTAACCCATTGATTAGTTAGGAGAATGTTGTTAAGTCTCCATGTATTTGTGAGCTTTTTTGATTTCTTTCTAAAATTTATTTCTAGTTTTATACCTTTGTGATCTGAGAAGTTGGTTGGTAAATTTCAATATTTTTGAAATTACTGAGGTTCTTTTTGTGGCCTAGTATGTGGTCTATTCTGGAAAATGTTCCATGTGCACTTGAGAAAAATGTGTATCCTGCTGCTTTTGGGTGCAGAGTTCTGTAGATATCTGTTAGGTCCATCTGTTCTAGTGTATTGTGCAGTGCCTCTGTGTCTTTACTTATTTTCTGTCTGGTTGATCTGTCCTTTGGAGTGAGTGGTGTGTTGAAGTCTCCTAAAATGAATGCATTGCTGTCTATTTCCTCCTTTAATTCTGTTAGTATTTGTTTCACATATGCTGGCGCTCCTGTGTTGGGTGCATATATATTTATAATGGTTATATCTTCTTGTTGGACTGACCCCTTTATCATTATGTAATGTCCTTCTTTATCTTTTGCTACTTTCTTCGTTTTGAAGTCTATTTTGTCTGATACAAGTACTGCAACACCTGCTTTTTTCTCCCTGTTGTTTGCATGAAATATCTTTTTCCATCCCTTCACTTTTAGTCTGTGTATGTCTTTGGGTTTAAAGTGAGTCTCTTGTAAGCAGCATATAAATGGGTCTTATTTTTTTATCCATTCAGTGACTCTATGTCTTTTGATTGGTGCATTCAGTTCATTTACATTTAGGGTGATTATGGATAGATATGTACTTATTGGCATTGCAGGCTTCAGATTTGTGGTTACCAAAGGTTCAAGGTTAACTTCCCTACTATCTAAAAGTCTAACAACTAACTTAATATGCTATTACAAACACAATCTAAAGGTTCTTTGTTTGTTTGTTTGTTTCCTCCATTTTCTTTCTATTCCATTCTTTATATATTCGGTATCATATTCTGTACTGTTTGTCTATCCCTTGATTGACTTTGGAAATAGTTAATTAAATTTTGCATTTTCTTAGTAATTAGCTGTTCTATTTTCTTTACTGTGGTTTTATTACCTCTGGTGACAGCTATTAATCTGTAGGAACACTTCCATCTATAGCAGTCCCTCCAAAATACACTGTAGAGATGGTTTATGGGAGGCAAATTCTCTCAGCTTTTGCTTATCTGGGAATTGTTTAATCCCTCCTTCAAATTTAAATGATAATCTTGCCGAATAAAGTAATCTTGGTTCAAGGCCCTTCTGCTTCATTGCATTAAATACATCATGCCACTCCCTTCTGGCCTGTAAGGTTTCTGCTGAGAACTCTGATGATAGCCTGATGGGTTTCGCTTTGTATGTGATCCTATTTCTCTCTCTGGCTGCTTTTAATAGTCTGTCCTTATCCTTGATCTTTGCCATTTTAATTACTATATGTCTTGCTGTTGTCTTTCTTGGGTCCCTTGTGTTGGGAGATCTACGCACCTCCATGGCCTGAGAGACTATCTCCTTCTCCAGATTGGGGAATTTTTCAGCAATCACCTCCTCAAAGATGCTTTCTATCCCTTTTTCTCTCTCTTCTTCCTCTGGTATCCCTATAATGCGAATATTGTTCCGTTTGGATTGGTCACACAGTTCACTCAATATTCTTTCATTCTTAGAGATCCTTTTTTCTCTCTGTGCCTCACCTTCTTTATATTCGTCTTCTCTAGTTCCTATTTCATTTATTGTCTCCTCCACCATATCCAATCTGCTTCTAATACCATCCATTGTGTTCTTCAATGATTGGATCTCTGACCGGAATTCATTCCTGAGTTCTTGAATATCTTTCCGTACCTCCATGAGCATGTTAATGATTTTTATTTTGAACTCCCTTTCAGGGAGAGTCATAAGGTCCATATCATTTAAATCTTTCTCAGGAGTTGTGTTCATAATTTTACTCTGGACCATGTTCCTTTGGCGTTTCATATTTGTTTATGGCGCCCTCTAGTGCCCAGAAGCTCTACTCTCTGGAGCTGCTCAGCCCCTGAAGCAATGCGGGGATTGTAGGGGAGTGGTATTGGTGCCTCCGGGGAGGAAAGGGGTGTTTGCTGGTTCCTGGCTGCTATGCCTGTCTCCACTGCGTGAACCAGTGGGCTGAGCACACAGGTATAAGCCTCTGTGCTTTGCGTTTTTAGTTGCTATAGACAGATCTTCCCTCTGGCTGGCCTAACACCAGGGAAGGATTTCCCGGTTTGCAAGCCCGGTGGGGCTGGCCAGAAGAAAGGCACACTAGTCTGCCTGCCACAGAAGGGGTTCTTGGAGCTGTGTAGGCAGCCAGGGAGCTGGAGCACCTGAAGATCGTGAAAGCCCCCAACCTGCTGGGCAGAGTGCACCCGGACAATTTTGTCTGCCTGTCCTTTCTCCTGAGCAGTAAGCTCCGTGCAATCCTTGCCCCTTTAGCAGCCCTCTTGCTAAGGGCTTCTTTGTTAGGAAGTCTCTCAGACTGCCCGCCTTTCTTTTGTCCCTGAGCCGCTGGGTATGGATCCCTGCTTTCACAAGCAGCTGGATTCTTAGTCTCTCCAGGAATTCTGCCTGTCTTAGCTTTCCAACCCCCTAATTACAAGAGTATCATGCAAGCACCATGAAATGTAGGTTTGTGCTCCCAGAGCAGATCTCCAGAGTTAGGTATTCAGCAGTCCCACATCTCCACTCCCTCCCTGCTCAGTTCCTGCTCCTCCCACTGGTGAGCTGGGGTGGGGGAAGGGCTTCGATCCCGCAGGACCACAGCTTTAGTAGGTTACCCTTTTCTGTGAGGGCTGCTCTTGTCTCCAGGTGTATGCAGTTTGTTGCTGTCCTCTGTCCCGTTGCTCTTTCAAGAGTAGTTGATGTAGCTTTATTTTCATATTATATGAGGTTTTAGGAGGAAGCCTCTGTCTCACCTCTCATGCTGCCATCTTTAATGCAGGTCCCCCCACTTTCTATTTTTAACTTGACTGCTAATATCTAGAGGGATGCACCCATGGCCCTTCCTGGAAGCCAGGTCTGTGCCTTCGGAGAGCAGAGGTGGTGGCCCAGAAGGTACCTCTCCATGCTCTGGCGTTCGTCAAACCTGGGCCCTCATGTCCATTTCCCCACCTATCCCAGGTGTGTCTTGGGCATGCAACTCCCACTCTCAGCCTCCAGTTCTTCATCAATAAGTGGGGTGTCCTGTTCCCTATGAGGGTACAAGGAGTCAGACACAAGCATCTAGCAGGGACCTTGCACCTCATCGGTCCACGTGGGAGCTCTTACTGTCTTCTGCAGTCAGATGGCCAGTGGCAATCTCATGAGAGCACGAGCAGGCTCCTAATAGGACTCTGTGGAAGATGACAACACTCCCTTGATTTCATAAGTTTCCTGCTGGGTAAAAACCCAGACTCAAAATATTTGAGCCCTTTGCAGGCCTAATACTTTGGCCAGATCCCCGTAAATACCAGGGCACAGCTCCCCTACTGCTGGTTCTAAAAAGTGCACTTCTGTCTGTGCAACCCTTGCAGCTTAAAGAGCATTTTCACAAATAGCTTCACATGGGCCAGGGGTCATTCCATTTTACAGATGGGAAAACGGAGGCATTTAAGTCTGAAGCCTGTTGAATGAAGGGGCAAGACTTAAAGCTAGCAGCCCGTTGAGACTTGGTTACAACTGCCCAGGCATTGGGGGTGTGGGGGGGGTGATGCCCAGCAGGAGGGTGGGGCTGGTGGAGACGGAGAGAAGGAGCTGAGCTGAGATCTGGGAGGCTGGGTCTGTAGCCCTGGTGACTAAGTGTGCCTTAGGGAGGGGCTGGAGAGTATCAGGGGTGACCATAGGAAGTGCAGCTGTGGGGAAAGATGCTGAGTCCATCTGGGATGCAGCCGAGCTGGGGAGCTGGGGACCATGTGGGCCCTGTGTGGGGTGGGGGGCAGTGCGGGCCTGGGCATGCTGGCAGGACTGCTCCGAGGCACTAATGAACTCTCAGCGGGCGCTGTGGGAGGAGTTCTCCAGGGACCCGGCCCGTGTGAGAGGTGAGGCCCTGGCAGGTGATGGCCAGGTGCTGTAAGAATGTCTGTTCCTGGGATCTAGGGCCAGAGGCCTGCCAGCCCTGAGTGCTGGGCCTCTGCTGTGATGAGCTGGGCTCAGACCTCACATGGCCAACTTGCTGGAGGGCAGCCTTCCTCCTGGCCGGTGGGGGGCTCCCCTGGAGCTCCTCTGAAGAGGGGCGGCAGGCCACATAGCTGGTTTCTGGACCTGGTTCTGTGGATTCCTACCAACTCCCCACAAAAAAAGAGAGCAGGCCCCACTTTGCCCTGTGTTGTTTATGCGGAGGATGGCTGGCTCTGAAGCCGAGGGCTTCACAGCTAAAGCAGTTTGTGAAAACCACCTGGCCACAAGCTGCCTCTGTGGCTCTTCTTCCTTTTGTTTTTTGATTCTTCAACAGGGAGGGGCCTTGCTTTAGCTCTTTTGCCAGATGCACATGTTTTTCATTACTAGCAGCTTTTCCTTCTGGGACTCCCCTCTATTCCAGCTTCTGCTCTTCCTCTCCCCCACTGCCTTGTCTTCAGGTGCCAGCTGCTCCTGCCCCAGGGCCCTTGGGGCCACAAAGCTGGCCTCTTGCTGGCCCTGATGCTCTGGCTCCTTTCTCTGGTTTTTCCTCTGCTGGGTACCACTCCCCACCAGCCGGCTGTGGAATCTGTATTGGACCATGCTCGGGTTGATTCAAATGTTCTAGAGCCTGGAACTCTCACCTTAGGGAGGAGGGTCAGTTGGGCCCATAAAGGGGGTCCAGTAAGGGGAAGCCTTGCAAGAACTTAGCCTCAGGCTGGACCATTCACCCCACCCCCACCCCCGACTCCCCAGCAACCCTGTACTGAGCATTGAGCAGGATGCTCCAGGGCATGCAGAGACATGAGAGGGACCGTCCTGGTCTGGTCACACTGCCGTGGGGCCAGGTGCTCCAGGGCATGCAGAGACATGAGAGGGACCGTCCTGGTCTGGTCACACTGCCGTGGGGCCAGGTGCTCCAGGGCATGCAGAGACATGAGAGGGACCGTCCTGGTCTGGTCACACTGTCCTGGGGCCAGGGGTTCAGCCTCAGGGCTGAGAGCTCCAGTCAACTCAGAGCGCCTCACTCCGCTCTCCCCCTGCCAGCCTCCATGTCCCCCCTACCAGTCCTCCTCCCAAGCCCCACGCTCCTGCTTCTGGGGGAGCCTCTTCCTTCCCCTGCTCTGGAAGCTAGTTTGACAACTTGGGCTGTATCTGGCTTCACTTGTCCCTGGCCCACCCTTGAGCCCCTAGAACTGGCTTGGCCTGGACTCCAGGCAGGCTAGTGCTTCCCCTCAGACTTGTGCGGTGTCCCCTGAAGTGTCTGGCCCCTTTTCTCCTTGCCTTCGAAGCTCAGCTCAAGCCCTACCTGCTCCAGCAAAACGCACCTACATGGAGTGCCTGCTCGCTGCCGGTCACCGCGCCGCCCGGCCGCTGCCCAGGCCATGTGGGAAGGGCTGCGTGAGAGCGAAAGCCCTAGAGGCTCTGGCTGAGCGACAGGGGACCTGGGTCAGATCCAGCCCTGTGTGGGCAAACTGCTTCACCTCCCTAGGTCCATGCCCTCACCTGTGAAATGAGGGGTGGGTCCAGTTGACCCCTGGACTGCTGAGAGCCCTGAATGCCATAGTGCACATGGCACGTTCTCATGGGTAGATGAACAAGACGGAGAGCCATGATTGCTTAGCCTCTGTTATGCCCCACAGTGCTCGGCCTGTAGGCCAGGGAACGTGCACATGCCTGTGATTAACAGGTGGTGCTCTGCTGTCACGCCTGGGCAATCGGAGCATGCTGAGAGAGTCCTCTGCAGAGAATGAGGTGGGGACAGGTGGGTGATGCTTAACAGCAGGGGCCAGTGTTGGCTGTGGCCCTGGCAGGCTACCAGACTCTCAGGGCCTGTTTTCTCGCCAGCAGCTCCTGAGGAGCAGAATGAATGCAGGTAAAGTCCCCAGAGCAGGGCCTGGCTTACAGGTGTGGAACTATAGGTCCATTTCCTGTTCAATAGCCTTTGCCTGAGGAGGTGGGGGCAAGGCATGCTGGCACCGTCTTGGTATTTCACAGCAGATGGGCCACCCAGGGAAGGTGGGAGCCAGCCCAGCGCAGGCCACCACTCGCTGCTGATAGTGGCAGGGTCTCACCCTTCTCTGGGCCCCATGCCCCCCCACAGTGGCACTTACCACATGCCCTTGTTGCTGTGTGCGGCCCTGTCTCTTTCACTCGGTATGAGCCTGAGGAGGGCAACACTCTGGGCATGGGCACAGCCATGATTCTTGGCCTAGCAGAGCATGGGCGTTCCAGACATACTTGCTGGATGGCAGGATGTGTACAGTACATGCTTTTTGAGCGCCCACTCTGGGCCAGGCCCAGGGCTGGACGCCCTAGCCTGTGTTCAAGGAGTACCCAGTATGGTTGGAAAGACAAACAAGCAAACAGAAAAGGGTAACCGCCTATGATAAGAGTCAGGGGAATGGGCCCAAGGGCTCCTGGAACCCAGGAGGAACAGGGGCCCAGCCTCAGCGGGAGGGGCTCCTTGGCAAGGCCTCTCAGGGGAGGTGGTGGGAAGCACCCTAAGCCCAGTGATAAGCAAGAGGATGGGGTGTAAGTGACAATAGCAGCCGCCATCTGCCAGGTACTTCCTCTGAGCCTGAGCAATGCTGCGAGGTGGGGACTTTTTGGTTCTCATTTTATAGAAGAGGAAGCTGAGACCCAGAGACAGTGGCCTTCTTGCCCAGGGTCACACAGCTTGGAAACAGTACTCTTGGCAGTGTGGCTCCCTGCTCATTAAAGGAGTAGGGAGGCATGGAGATCAAGTCTGAGCTCCTTGGCGCAAATCCTGAGATCCTTAGAGCCCAGGCTTTCCCCTTCATATGGCTCCACGTGTCCAGAGCTGCCGTGCCTTCTCCTGGGCCCCGTCTCACTCTGCTCTGCTGCATCCATTACCTGCCTGGCCCACCCTGCTTTTACTCCATGCCCTTGCCCCCCTGGCTAAGAGCCATCAGGGCTGATCTTCTCTGCACACTTCCCTTTTCCATCTCTCTGCTCCCTGGCATCCTTCCCCAGGCTTGTACCTCCCCATGCCCAGTAGCTCCCTGGAAAGGTTTTGGCCCCAGGAGGCAGCTAGATGAGCACACAGTGTATCTGAGTGGTCCTCCTGGCTGCTCAGTGGGGTCTGCTGGGGCCAAGTCGCCTGCCCTTTCTGGGCCTCACTTGTCCTACCTTTGTGAATATAAGGATAGGGGCAGGCTTTGAATGAGGTGAGCTTTTCTGTTGTTATCTTTAGGTTTACCAGTGTGTCCTGAAAGTCATTAATTATTGAAAGAAAATAGTGTCTCAGTATTGTTCTGATTCATGCCAGGGGTGCCCAGGATATTCTATGAGTTTTTCTTGGGAATCTTTCAGGGACTCCAGGGGACCCCAGGAAGAAGTTGGGGACAGGTGCAGCCCTACAATGGTAGGAAATGTAGGGGAGAGGGGAAGGCCAGCCGGGGCCTACCATTTTCAGCAGTCACAAAGGCAACAGGAAACAGGGCCACCCACATCCGTGCTCCCCAGTACAGCCACTGCCTCAGTGAAGCCCCTGTACCACTGTGGTGAAAGGAATTGGGCCCCGAGGGTCCTGACTTACACCTTGCTGCAGCCTAGCTGTCCTGGTGAAGAACGACTTTCAAGACGGCCCAGAAAGTCCCTGGTGTTTTGTAGCGTTACACCCTAGTAGGTGACTTACTTGGGAGCCAGGTCCCTTCAAGGACTGAAGACACTCCCCTGCCCTGTCCCGTCAGCATCCTACTTGCTCCTTACTCTTTTTGCTTTGGCATCTGTCATCACAACCCCCTTTCCCCACTGAAGCTTATGCACAGCTGTATGTGAACACATTTTTCAGAAGAGGTCAAAGCTTCTGTCAGCTTCTCAGAGGGGTCTGTGACCCAGAAATAGTTGCCCCAGATCTGTTCTGCCCAGCATCCTCCCCAGCAGCCATCTGCCCCTACCCCAACCCTTCTCTCCTGATGGTGCAGATGGGGGGGAAAGAGGCTGGAGTCAGCCCCTCCTCCAACTTGCCAAGTGGCCTGGGCAAGTCATTTTTCATGTTTGTGGGCCTGTTTCCTCATGTGTGAAATGGAGATAAATAACTCCTGCCTCATAGCCTCTGGGTTGGCCTGAGGGCCATTTGTGCCAGGTGGAGTTGGTTACAGTAACTGTCAGGGACAGTGTGCTTGTTCCGCACTGGCCGTTATGGTCATCGCTTGCAGCCATCCTGAGCAGCAGACACTGTGTTATCCCCTTCCGGAAGAGCATGCTGTGGTGCACAGCACTGACTGACCTGGTCAAGGTCAAACAGGGAGAAGTGGAAGGGCTGGGATCTGAACCCAGACACTCTCAGCCTAGAGCTGGGACTACGCTTGCTTTTCAGTGCCTGACACAGACCTGGGATCAGATCCTGTTCCTGCCACTTACTCTGTGCAGCCCTAGGCCAGCCATTAACCTCTAACATTCAGTTTCCTCATCTTAAAAATGGGGATGATTGTATCCCCTAGAACCTAGGGTTGGTATGGAGAGAGAATGAGGATGATAAGGTTTTAAACCCCTAGTACAATGAAAGAGCTGCTGCTATCCAGTGTGAGTACCATTCCTCCTGCCCAGGTAGTCCCTTAAGGAGATGCTAAGGCCACCGCCTTGCATGGGAGGGGACCGTGGAAGCCAGGGCTGCTAGAGCACATGGCAGCCACGAAGAGAGGCTCAACGGTATCTGTGTTCTTTGCCAGGGGACTCACTGGTACCCCCCGAGGTGGACTTCGACAGACTGCTGGCCAGCCTGAAGGATCTCAGCGAGCTGGTGGTAGACAGTGACACACAGGTGACGCCAGTGCCTAGTGTCCTTGAGCCCATCCCGCTGAAGCTCTACCGGAATGGCATCATGATGTTCGATGGGCCCTTCCGGCCCTTCCACGATCCCTGCACACAGGTAGGCGTGGGGGTTGGGAGGGGAAGCAGGCTTGGACAAACTCAGGCCGCTCTGGTGCTCCCCTGCTCTCCCCGCTCACCAGGGAGATGGTGGGGCCCAGCTCACTCCCGGCCTAGCCTGCCCTTCAGGGGCACCCAGGCCCATGCGCAACTTGGAGAGTGCCCCCCAACTCCCGAGTTCTGCGGCTCTGAATATTTCCAGAGTGTGAGCCGCCGGGTAAGCTCAGGGCCCAGAGCCTGCCATCCAGACAGGAAGCAGCCGGAGGGCACTGCCCCAGTCCCGACTGGACCTCACCCTTCCTCTCGGCCCTGCAGCGCTGCCTCCGAGACATACTGGATGGCTTCTTTCCCTCAGAGCTCCAGCGACTGTACCCTGATGGAGTCCCCTTTAAGGTGATGATGGGCTGTGCCTCAAACCGTCCCGCGTGGAGAATTTGGAGGAGATGGGGATAAACGGTTTCCTCAGGCATCAACCAATCTGAGGCAGGAAGTCACTGCCCTACCTCAGGGTATCCTGATCTCATGACCTCTGGGAGGAGGGTGAGCCTGAAATTGGGCTGGGAAGTGATTGGGGAGAGTCCCAAGGCCAGTTGCCTTTCAGCAGCAGCGACAGCCTCTGGCTGAGCTGCAGGAGGTGCCCCCTGCTGGCAAGCTGAAGGCACAGCCTCAGCCACACAGGACCACTGCCCTGCCTCCACAGGAATTCAGGACACTGACAACTCAGGGTCCCTGAGGAGTCTGCCAGAGCGGCCTGGCTTCTCCTAGAGACTCCTGAAGCCATCTGGTTGGGGTGGAAGGCAGTGAGGCAAATGCTGAGACTGAAGGACATGCAACAGAGCCAGGCTATGCCCCTCTCTGGTATACTATGATGGGAACACAGGGGCAGTGTTCCAGGGGACAGTGCATTAGGTCCACAGGGCATGTGAGAGAGAGCGCCACTAAAGCTTGGAAATCATGTGAGTCCTGATTGGGTGTTTGAGGTAGTCCATTCCCAGATGGGACTTGCCCTCTCCCAACACCCACATCCCTCCCCTCCCTGTTGGCTCCTGAGGGCTCTTTGAAGAGGATATCAGCTTCAGCTGGCATGGTGAGGGGTGCTCGTAGGCAGAGCAGGGCCCAGGTGGGTGATAACAGCATGAACTGCAGCTTTCCTACTCTCTCTCGGCCTCAGTTTTCTCATCTGTAAAACAGGGATTGCATCTGACCATATACTACTCCTGGGGCATTTGGGCAAACAGGTGGGTTTGGAGCCCAGAGCTAAAGATCTGGGTCTGTCACTGTCTCTTTTTCTTGCCAGATAAGTGACCTGCGCAATCAGGTCTACCTGGAGAATGGGCTGGACCCGTTCCCAGGTGAGGGCCATGTGGTGAGCCGGCAGATTCGCAAGCCCTTGGACAAGAAGGAGCATGGAGGTGAGCTTGGCCCTGAAGCTGAGATAAGTGGTGGGGCTGCTGTGCAGCATAAGCTCCAGGTGGCCTCCATCATCGCTCACAGCCACTCCCCAGGCCAAGGCTTCCAATGCCTTTCTTGCAGGCTCCAGGATGACTGCCGAGAAGTTTCTGAACAGGCTTCCCAAGTGTGTAATACGGCAAGGAGAGGTGATTGACATACGGGGACCCATCCGGGACACCCTGCAGGTGAGGCCAGCCCTAGCTCCCCAGCCTCCTCAGGGGACTTTATCATCAACCCTGGCCCAGAGCTGTTCCACTGCCTCCTGAAGATTGTAGAGCTGATGAGAGCTCTGGCTGGGACCCAGAGAACAGCTGGGTTGGCAAGAGTGTGGCTGTAAGAGGAATGTCAGAGTACAGGCTGGGGTGAGCCCAAGACCCAGGCCACCCCACTAGGTCCAGACCAAAATAACCAGTTCAGTCCTGGATACCCCCTCCTGGCCCTCACGGAGGTCCTCATCCTCTCTCCTTACTCCCCATCCTGATACAACCTCCCATGTCACCACTTAAGTGAAAGGTGCAAACCAGTTTCTCAGGATTCTCTGCCTCCTTCCTCCCACACTGCCAAGTCCTGTCTGATCTGTCCATTCCCAGCACTTCTCCCAAATCCATCCCTTCTCTCCATTCATGCTGCCCACCATCTTAGTCTAGGCTCCGGAGTGTCTCTCCCAGACAACTGCCATGGCCTTTCACTGGCCTTCCCTGCACCACCAGTCCTGCCCTGCCAATCACCTTTCTCGGCAGCCTCTGTGCTCTTTTAAAAATGTAAGTTGGATCTTGGCTCTTCCCTATTGAAACCCTCTAAAGTTCTTTGTTAAGGCCAAGCTCTTATCCTGGCACTCAGGGCCCATCAACTCTTGCTTGCTCTCTTCCCACATCTAACCTATTCTTTTTCCAGTCCAACTCGATTCCCAGCTTTGGCTGCATGAACCGCTGACCCTTTCCCAAATATAAGGCTTCTCTCAGAAGGCTTCTCTGACCTGGGGGTTCTTGCCCATGATATCTGGAATATCCCTGCCCTCCATTCCATGTCTATGAATTCTTCCTCATCCTTCAGTCACAGCTCAGGTGTTATTTTGCCTGGGAAGCCTTCCCTTATCCACGTGGGGTTAGGCGTCCAGCCGAGTCATCGTCTGTGTGGGCTTCTGTCTCCCCCACTAGACTGAGGTTCCCAAAGCTTCTTGGGGGGAATGATGGTGTCGCCTCCGAAAGCTTCGCTTCCGTTACCTTTCCTTGGGCTCTGGTTTACAGACAACACCCTTTCCCCTTTGGCTCAGAGGTCTCATCCATCCCTGGTCAGGGATAAGCCCCTCTATGGGCTGGGGGGTCAGTGTGACTCTGGCAGGGCCCAGGGCTGTGTCCACCGTCCATCCATGCCTTCCAGAACTGCTGCCCATGGCCTGCCCAGATCCAGGAGATCGTGGTAGAGACACCTGCCTTGGCTGCTGAGTGTGCGAGGTAAGGGCAGAATGGAGAGGTGAGGACCGGGGAGTTGGGCTACCCAGGGCACTGATTGCCTCTGGGCCTACAGGAAACAGGAGTCGCCCGAGTCACCAGCACCCCAGCTCTCCATGCTGCGCATCAAGTCTGAGAATGGCGAGCAGGCCTTCCTGCTGATGATGCAGCCAGAGGACACTGTTGGGGACATGCGCACCCTGCTCGCCCAGGCTAGGTGGGCATGGGGCGGGGCTGGCAGCCACAGGGGGACTCTGGCCCCACAACTCGGTCTGACTTGTTTTGCCGGGTCCCCAGAGCTGTGGACACCGCCACCTTTGAGATCTTCAGTACGTTCCCGCCCACTGTCTACCAGAATGATGCACTCACGCTTCAGGCTGCAGGCCTGGTGCCTAATGCAACGCTGCTGCTTCGGTCACGCATGGTCCCACCACCCGCCCCTGGCTCCCTCTCCAAATAAAGCACGGCCCCACAAAACTGGCTGCTCCAGGAGGTCCTCTTGGCTGGCCCAGGGAGGGGGTGGTGCCGACCTGACCCTTCTAAAACTCATAACTCGAGCCCCCGCAGGCCACAGGTCTTTGTCCTCTAGGTTCCTCTTTCTCCCAGAAGGGCTAAACCAACCCAGCGGTGGGAAGGACGGCCCTGGCTCAGCCTCAGCACAGGCAGCAGAGCCTCATGTGCAAGTGTGCAGCCAGCAGATTGCTGTGCACAGATATGCACAGACCCACAAGCATGTGGGGACATTTCCTCAACACTGTGCGCAAAGCCACTGCCCCCAAACTGGCAGAACTGCAGCTGTGTACCCTCTTCATGACACACACCGAGCCAATCTGCTGGAACACAGGCAGACAGCCACATGGCTCACATCACTGACAGGCATGCAAATGCAGGACAGACCCAAGGCACAGGCATGTCACAGATACCATCACATGCATGTACCAGGAGGGTGACCCACCCACACTGTCTCCAGAAACCATTAGTCCACAAAGGACCAATGTGTGTGTGCTGGACAGATGCAAACACATGCAAATCACACACACACAGAGGTGCCACACGTGAGAGCTCAACCCACCTGCTCCCAGGAGCACAACCACATCTACCAACCTTGTTCACAGCAGAGACCCAGGATGCCCAGGCCACACCAGACAGACACAGGGCCAGTGGAACGGGATATTTAATTGACTCTATGTGCTCCCGGGGTAGGGACCGCGGGGCCTTTGGCAGAGCCCTGACTAGTGGGACCAACAAGGTGCCCATCAGCCAGTGCCAGGCAGGGTGGCAGCCACAGGACCTGGCTGAGGGCTGCCAGCACTTGGGCTGTTGCTGAAGACAATTTCTGGGATTAATGGGTAAGGAATGTTGCCTTTTTGAGTGGAGGAAAGGGGGCTACATTTAGGGAGGAGAAGGGGCTGGGATGGGGGGAGGGGCTTCAAGGTCAGAAGGTTAAGACTAACAGGGAGTTGGTCACAAGGCCCTTCATGGCCGGGCGGTGGCTGGGGGGAATGTGGTGGATACCAGCGGGCCAGTTTGGCTCAGGCCAGTTTCAGGAACTCCTGCAGTGTGTTCTGTTCCACAGCCTCCACGAAGAGCTCATAGTCCTGGGGGAGGAGAGGCAAGAAGTGGTCACCTGGTGCTGGTGCTGTCTCAGGTCGGGCTCTGGCTGGCGTGGTCCTCCCGCACTTCCCCACCCCCAACCCCTGGGCCCATACCCCACAGTACTGGTCGCCGTTGACAATCTGGGGTGGGGTGGCCTTGGGGTTGCCCGCCAAGGCTCGCATCTCATCCCGCAGGGCGTTGTCCTGAGAGATGTCCACCAGCTGGTACTGGATGCGCTTCCCGTCCAGGATGCGGGTCACCTCGCTCTGCTGGGACTTGATCTGGGGGCAGAGGACGCACTGGGGCTAGTGAGCAGGATTTATGGGAGGTGCCCCTGGCAGACAGGGTTTACGTGGTGCACCCTGGGCAGAGAGAGAGGGGCTGTGGCCACGGGCTTTTGCCCCCTGCCCCCGTCCACACCGTGGGGAAGGGTTCTGGCCACTAGGAGTTGGGAGGATGAGTCAGGCTTGCAGTGGTGCAGGGTAAGAGAGGGACCACCAACCGTGGGAAGGGGAGTCAGAATGAAGGGAAGTGGGATGAAGTTCAGGGTGGGGAGAACCAGGAGCTCAGCGAGGGGAAGGCAGGGTAGGCCTGGGCGGAGGTTGCCCAGGAGCCACCCCGCCCCAAGTGCACGCACAGGGGAGGTGAGGAAAGGCTAGGTAAGGACATGGTCAGGGTCGGCCCGGCAGTGGGGGTGCAGAGAATGGGTGTCCGGGTGACGGCGGATGGGCGTGGGCAGCTTATACTGGGGCTACCGAGGATCCAGGGTGCCCGAAGAAGGGGCTCGAGACGAGGCCGGTGGGCGCACCCTGGGACCCGATCCGGGAAGCCGTGCACCGCGCCTTGCCGCCCCAGCCCCGCCCCAGCCCTGGGGGCTGGTCCCGGGCGTCGGGGCCGAAGCCCCAGGACTCGGCCGACCGCGCGCTCCCTCGGCGCCGGCCCCCGGCGCGCACTCACTTCGCGGGACCCGGTGACCGACGTGCTGTAGACGCGAAGGCCGCTCATGCTGCGGGTGGACTGATGGGCAGACAGACGGACAGGCAGCGACAGCAGATGCACGGCCTGGAGACTACGCCGCCGCGCTGGGGAGCGGTTTCCTTCCTGCTCAGCCCGCGAGTCACTGATCTCAGGACCAATGGGCGGCGCGGGCAGGCGCGAGGCTGGGGCGGGGCCTGCGCGACCCCGCCCCACGCGCCGCGGGGACCACCCCCCGCCCTTCCCTCCGGGGTCCCGGCGCGCGGAGCCCCCCAGTCCGTCCCACGGCAGGCCGGCTCCTTGGGCCCTTCCCAGATCTGGGGCTCACAGTGAGGCTAGGGGGTAACCTGATGGCAGGAAGTCGGGAAGAGCAAGGATGAAGATTTGGCAAAGACCTCAGCCTCGCCCGAGCTTGCTGCGCCCAACTACCCACCTCCGGTGCCACGAGAGCGCAGCTCAGCGCGGGTCTTTGAAGGCTTGCTGTTTTCAACCTACGCTTTCCAAGCTACGGAACCTCGCTCTAAAGGACCCCTCCCCACGTCATACCCGGGGGACACCCACACATGGCCAACCCCTCAAGGCAGGAGGAACTCCAGAGACAGCCCCTGCTTAGATTATTTCCTCCAAAGTTCCTCTCCGTCAGAGAGGCAAGTTTAGACATAAGGGTGGTGGCAGGAGACAGGGCCACACTCTTAAGGAGCCAGATGGAAACCAGGGTAAGAGGTTGCCAGCTCTGGAAAAGGGGGAGGCAGAGGTTGGTGTTGACTCCTGAGAGGCCTGGGCTCTTGTTAAAAATCCATAGCTGGTCTTGGGGTGTCTCAGCCCCAACTCCATGCTGCAGATGACCCTCTCAAACACTCCTCCCTGCAAATATCCAGGAGGCTCAGGGTAAGGAGACTGCAACAACCAGGCCAATTTTAGAGACTCAGCTATCTGCCTGGGATTGGACATGATTTCCCTCAGAAGAACCCCTCAGGTCCAGGGCTTTGATAGCCCAGGAAGACAACCCAGCTTGCTGAGGCAGTGTCCTGCCTGGCTCTGGTGAAGCCACTTCCTCAAAGCAATCCAGAGGCAGCAACTTCCTCTCTCTTGGAGGAATAATGAAATGCTTTCCAATGACAAACATGCTCTGTGACTCAGGGAAGGTTTGCCCTATAGAAAGTGAGTTGGAAAGAGATCTCATCTGTCCCGATAGAACGACAGAGCAGAAGTCATAGAGATAACAGACACGAGGCTGGACTTGCCAAAGGCCCTGCCTTGCTGCTTTCTGAAGAACTTGGCTACACACCCAAGCTTTGGCTCAACGAAGCCAAAATGAGGGTGGAGTAGGATGATGGTGAAGGAAGGCAATGGAAAACTGAGGAGTCTGATAAATGTTTTATTTTGTAATCAAAATAGGCAATACAAACCAGCTGACATAACAAGGATTCATATAAATACTTATAAACTTTATGAGGAAAAATACCCGTGAGCATGGTGACTGGGGTCCCAACACAGGGTGGAGCCCAACCAGGCAGCTCCTTTTATGAGGCAGGAGCCAAGAGGCTGAGGGAACGGCTGGGTGGGGCTGCTCTGAATGGAAAGGGCTAAATCACTCCATAAATAAAACACAAATTTGTAAAAACACTTAAGGAGTCTCATTCAGGCCTTGGAGTGAGGTCCAGGATGTTGCCCTGACAGCCCAAAGCTTAGAATCTTACAGCCAAGAATCTTACTGTGGCTGACTCTGGGCTCCTGAACTCTGCTCAATGCTCCCCCATACCCACACACAGCCCTGGCGTGGACTGGC
The DNA here is from genome assembly GCA_032199065.1 of Smutsia gigantea. Taxonomy (NCBI): domain Eukaryota; kingdom Metazoa; phylum Chordata; class Mammalia; order Pholidota; family Manidae; genus Smutsia; species Smutsia gigantea. The sequence goes on along the minus strand of JAVSCE010022388.1, from coordinate 74,684 downwards.
TGCAGATTGCAAGGAGGCCTGGGGCTGGCCCAACAACCAGATACAAACAATTTTAAGATGCTCCCTAAATGAGGAGGCAAGAGAAACCAGAAGGCAGAGGGTCCAAAGGCCCCGGAGAAACAAACAAAAACACAGCAAACACTGACAGCTGTACCTTAAAGCCAACCTGTACTAGATACTCTGGGAACTCTGAAGGAGTCCAGAACAGGAAAGGGAAAGGACCCCTGCCCCCAAACACAAGTTTGGCAGAAATCAGAGGGTAGGGGGTGAACAGCTTAACAGCTGCCCTATGGTATTCTGGGGGAAAATCCTGCCCAAACCCAGAATCACAGAGAAGAGTCTGCACTCAAAAGCCCTAGAAGGTTACTACCTGGATGGCCTGAGAAACATAGGAAAAAAGGGCTCTGCTAACCACATGGCCAGGGCCCTAAGGGCACAGAGCAGCTGGAGAGTGGGGTTTCCTATAAAATGGCATGTTAGGAGATGAAGGAGCCCTGGCTCTAATCCCAATTCTAATGGGTGCTTTACAAATGAATACATCGCCCTGAGGATGCCTGTGAGAAGATAAGCCCTGAGGAAAAAGCAGGGAGACTGGGCTTAAGAAAACCCAGAAAGCCAGCTTTGCTCCCAGCAAGTCTGGCACATGGGGCCTGAGAATCCTCAGATGTCCAATGTTACTTGTACTCAGTATTTCCAGGGCCCTTTAATGAACTCGGTATCAGCAGGACCAAAGTATGGAATAGGAATGAATGTGGATCCATCCCAGAGGATGGAGAAGAGAAGAGAGCTGTCTGCCTCTGACGTCAGCCTGGGACTGGGAACAGTTTGTGAGGACTTACCAGTTAACCTGCAAAAGTTAATTGGTAACTCACCTTCAAAGGGTGAATAAGGATGACAGGACAAACACAATCCAACAAGGCAGGGCCAGTGTGGGGCAGGGCAGGCACAGTTCCCTAAAACAGCCCTTGGCCCCAAATGCCAGCTCTTAGCTCTCCTCCACCTCTTCTATCTGGGAATAGCAGCAGAGAGGAGGCAAGAGATTGTCACAGCAGGACCTGCTGGAATGGGACCTCGGCAGACCAGATTCTCCAGGGGGGTGAAATACAGCCTGTCCCACCCTCAGCATTCCTCACTGTGTGACACAATTTTCTCCCATGTCCTGGGCGTATCTGTCTGACATGGTGGTCCTTAAGTCCTCAATGTCACGGCGTAGCTGCTGAACTTCTTCTAGTTTCCTCCTGATCACATCTGGCTTCTGCAAATCTAGCTGAGTCCCTGGGTGCTGTGCAGCTGGGGAGGAGAGTAATTTCAAGAAAATGTTAGTAAGCCAGTTAAGAGACACTTTCATGTGAAGGGGCACTATGGATAGGCAGTCCTGTGAGACCTGTGGTCTTGGGACAAAGCAGCTGGGGATAATGGGCTGAAAACTTGGTAAGTAACACTTTTTATTTTTCCTGCACCCAGATACCCCATACAGATGCCCATTTCCAAAATAGGTTTACCATCTACTTTGGGAAAACAGGGATGGGAAAGTTGGATAGGGTGAGAGGAGAATGAAAGTCATTCTCTCCTGGGTCCGAGACTGGCCTGAGGACTCACAGTGAATGCCCAGCAGCAGGGAGAGATTGGGGTCATGGCCCTGGGCCCTCTGGGTCACAATGCTACAGACAGCCTGAAGATCTTGAAGGCAATTGGCCAACTCCTGGTGCAGCTCGGATGCCAGCTGGGCTGTGTCTGGTGAAGATGGGGACCCTGGTTGGGCCTGGCGCAGGTGTTCCTGAAGTGTCAGATTTTTCTCAATCAGGTCCTGGTTCTGCACTGAAAGCTGAGCAGAGATGGGCAAGCACATTAACCCTGGCCCAGGGAAAGGCAGAGTATCTATGCATGAGTGTGGATGTGTGTAGGGGAAAGTCTGAGCCCCAGACGTGTTCCACCTCCAGCCCCTAATACTAGTCCTAGCCTATAGGTTGGACTCCAACAGTGGACAGAAAACTGCTCTCCACAAGCCTCTGAGACATCAGCCTGCAAATTTCTGTTCAGGAACCAGAGAAGATACTCCTGATCCTCGGAACTCTATCTGAAGCCAGTCCCTCAGCCAACTTTGTTAGCCAGGCTATTAGAGAAGGCTTAACGTGAGCCGTGAAATCTGAGGAGACACTGGTTTCAATCTCTCCTTGCCACCTTGACAAAAGTGGCCACCAGCCAGCCTGATCAGAGTGTCTCAGAGGAATAAAGGGGCAAGACAGACAACATGACAGCCAGTGGCCACTGGATGGGGGGCTGGAGAAGCCAGGGACCTGGAGGATACAGTGCAGGAATGTGTCCTGCCCTTTTCAAACCTTCACCCTGGTCAAGTCAGACTTTACTACACAGACCAGCTATTCACAGATACCTAAGTCTCTTCCCCTCCCTCTCCCTGAACAACTTAACCCACTCTCCTTCCCTTCCTACCTCTATTCTCTTTTAAAGACACTGAATAGAGTTCCTCCTCCAGTCCCAGCCCTTCACCTACAATGGCCCACATAACAATCTCAGCTCTGAGAGATTCCCTCTTAGGCACTTGGCTAGTGAACTTGGTTGCCCCCTGCTGACAGCTCTGTTCACTCCATGAGGAATACCCAATCCACAGTCTTCTTGAACCCTTCCTCCCCAACCCCACAATCCTGTGGTTGCATGAAGACAAAGGGAGAAAGAATGACTTTTCACAATAAAAGACGTTCCTGGGCAATTATGGCCATCCTAAGGTTGGCTTAAGACATTTAACAGATGATGCATAGTACCTTCTTATCCCTCTGCCAAGAAAGCTCAACAGTGACCTCTCAAACAAGGGAGTAGGATGTGGGAATAGGGATGGGGAGGGTACCCAGAGAAATCGGTTGTGGAGGCAGTGCTAAGAGGCTTAGCTGATGCTGCTCACCTCTTTCACAGCTGTGCGCATCTGCTGCAGGGCTGTTTCCCTCCGCTGGGCCTCCTCCTTCAACGCCTGGCTTGTTCCTTCTTCTTGTGCCACTTCTTGCTCTAAGCTCTGAATCCCATGGCAAGGTGTGGTGGGAGAACACCCCAGGGGATATAATAAATCTGGTTCAGAGCGTATCACCTCTGACCTGGACTATATGTAAAGCCCCACCCTGCCCACACACTGCTGCTGAGATTATTTTAGAACAGGTTTGATCTATGACTTCCCAATGGAATCCTCCTACACGTGCTAAATAGACTAGCTCCTCAGCAGGGCATTCCAGGCCAGTCTGGCCCTTACCTACTTTTCTAGCTATCTCTCTTACCCTCCACACAGTCTCCATTCCAGCTACACTGAATGACTGACTAGCCTTCTTCCCAAAAGGCTCCAGCTCCAGTGCCGTTGCTCACTCCTCTTCCACTTTGCCCAGACTGCTCTTCTGCTTTGCCCGTCACCCAGGAAACCTCCAAGGTCCACCTGAGCCTTCCTCAATCTGCAAATCAGATCCAATTAATCCTACTATCTCCCTGCTGTTCATACCTACATCACGGTTCATGAGTGCAATTGTTGGCTGCGCACATGATTCCTCCCTCCACTAAACCATAACTTTCTTGAGGACAAGGAACATCCATTCAGCTGAGTCCGGTATTTACTGAGCACTTACTGTGACAGGCCCTGAGGATACTGAGAATAATACCCAGCAATCCCTGTATCTGAGGAGCTCAATGTCAAAGCCCTTGACAATACTGTGTATTAAATGCTTTTGACAGAGATTGAGAAGGGGTAGGAAAGCAAGCACTCCCACAGGCACCTAACCTAGGTAGTTGTGTGTGTGCGCACACTGAGTGCATGCATACGTGTGTGTGTGTAGGGACAATCAGGGTTAGGAGGAGGGAGGAATTTGTCATCTTCTGACTCCCATTCTATTCATTACAATTTCCCCCCAATTTTGAAACCGAGTTGAACAAATGATGCTTATAAAATATTTCTCCATTTCCCCATTTTATATGAATAAAAAATGTAAACTGCCAAGGAGAATGCCTCATAACTAAGAAATACCCAGTGCGACCATTCTGAATCCACCTAATTCCAGCCAATTCACCTGACATTTCAATTTGCCTGAGAAATCTCATTATGGGTACCATTTAAAATGTTGGACTTTTCAACATTTGTGGAACTCCAGGACTCAAGGGAATGTACTTTGAGATCCATTAAAAATCTCTGAGATCCATTAAACTCTTAGGAATGCTTACTAGGCTCAACTATCTCCTTCTAGGACTTGAAATAGGTGAACTAAATAAACAGCCTGACCCACATAATGGCAAAGTCAGGACTGCAGCTTTCAGTTGCTTCTCAGAGTGCACTGTACCTGTTTTGGTGTGAAAACCTCTTCAAGTCCAAAGAGAACCTGAATGAACTTGCTTCACCTAGGATTTCTTGGAGAACCCAATTAAGGATACTCCCCCACTCAGACCCAAAATAGAAACCAGGAGTCATCTTTAATTTTTTCTTATTCTTCAACACCCTATATTCTGATAGTCACTGATTCCTCTCAGTTTTACCTCCTCAAATTCACTTAAATCCATCCCATCTCCTCCTTGCTGTGCTGCCTTATGCCTGGTTCCTTCGTCATCTCTTAGTAGGATTTCTGCAACAGTCCACCAGCCTCTATCCTTGCCAATCTCCAAGTGTCAATCTTCCACACTTATGCCTGAGATGCAAATCTGACCACATCACACCCCAATTAAATGCTATGGTAGATTCCCATCACCTACCTAGAGAATAAAAGCCAATTTAGTTAGAGACAAAGCCCTCCCATAGCCCAGCTCTCTGTTCACCACCTTACCTCAACAATACCAAACTGCTTGCAGCTCCATGTGCAAACCTGCTGTTTTATGCCTCCATGCTCCGACCTGGGCTGTTTCTTCTGTCTCCTCCTCTTTGCCTGGCTAACTCCTCCTCCTCCTTCAAGGCTCATGAACTCCAAAAACCCTTGTTTGGCCTCCCCACTTCCATTGGACTCTTCTATGCTTCCCCAGGGTAACATGGACATTGTTCTCACAGTAATGTGCTGAAACTCCTTCCCCAAAAGATAAGCTAAAAGCACCAACTGGGTCTCATTCTGGTTGTACTCCTAGTACTGAGCAAATTGCAGCAAAGAATAGTATTGGCTGAATTCTAGAGATTCCATCATTAAGTCCTGCATACCATGTCCCAAGAACTCTAGCTCACCTGTACTTGTGAACGCAACTGATCTATCTTCTGCTGTTGCTTCTCCACAATCTGAAAGACAAAGTTATCAAGGAAGGCTGTCAGCACAGGCTTGTTAGGTCAGAGGGCAAGAGGCTGCACTAGGCTGTGGTCTGGCTATGAGCCCTACTGCCTACGGCCAGTCAATAGTGACACCAGGGTGAAGACGAATAGGCTCTACTTACAGAAATCTAACTCAGACACCCTATCTTAGCTAACTAGCTTCACATTCCTGTACTCCACTCACAATGAGGTTTAAACAGGAAGGTAATGTGAACTATGACCACTACTGGGTGGGGGGCCCTGATAACTGTAGGCCAGTGGAATCAACGTTATATAGAGAGAGAGGGAGAGAGAGAGGGGGAGAGAGAGAGAGGGGGGGGAGAGAGAGAGAGAGAGAGAGAGAGAGAGAGAGAGAGAGAGAGAGAGAGAGAGAGAGAGAGAGCGCTAGGGTACATTCTGGTTCTTTAGTAAAGGATATGACTAAAAATTCAATTCTAATTAAGTCTGCTCCATCCAGGGCTGTGAGGATTGTTGCTACTTATAGCACTGGTCACAGTGACTGTCCAAGGGAAGAACCTGAATGGGCCTGTTTCCCGACCTCTGAGAACTCAGGTATTCTCTGAACCATTTCTGCATCTTTTTTGCTGACCTACAATCTCACTGGCAGGCACTGGGCTCCTTCTTTGCTGAATGACGGCCATCACTGGTTAGAACTCTGCCCAACACAAGAGGACCTGTATGGGGCCTGGGTCATGAATGAAGTGTACCAACCTTCAGTGCACCATTTTGGAGCATCCAGTCTGGATGTTCAGAGGCATGTCCTCCCCTAACAGCCTGCCTGTGGTAAGGATGAGTTATCTAAAATGCAACTTGTTATACAGGGGTGACTTCACAAAAAATAGAGAAAAGCTCTAAGCAGCCTATCTTAGATGGCCCAGGGCCAGAAAGTCACAGCTCCTTACCAATACATTATCTCTTTCCTCTCAGCCTGCCCTGTTACAGCCCGGACACCCTCAGTCACCTTTCGGAGAGAATCACATTCCTTTTGCCAGGACTCCATTTCCATTTTTCGATCTTCTCCCTGTTGAGCTAGACCTTCTCCACTGGCCATCTCCACACACTGCTTATCTTGAAGGCTGAAAGACAGTGGCCTCTTCAAGAAATCTGAAGTCAAAGAGATGTAGATTTGACTCCTGGTTCTACTATTTACTGTGGGTTTTGGGGCAAGACACTTAGGCCCTTCCAAGCGATAGCTGACCATAATGTGTTAGGTCTGTTGTAACACAGCGTATGCCACACAAGCTGCCCAGTGTGAGTTAGTTCCCTTTTCTAGTAGCCAGCATCTATAGTTGTCTACCTGCCCAAGGCTCTTTTACTGTTTCAATATTTTAAAAACAAACATTCATCACAAGTATCTAGATTATAAAAATCACACGTGTGCATTGTAAAAATTTTGAAAAATATTAAAAAAATATCGTTTTTTCTTGGCATATAGTCTGGGGTTGAGTCAGCTTCGTCCCCTAACCTTGCTTCTGACTCCAAGCAATGGCCTCCCTCAGTGGATGCCCACAACCACTTTCATCATGGCCCATCTGCTGAGATAAACAAAGGGTCACTGTGGTTGAATATGGGATGAGAAATCCAATCCATCCCATTAGAAACTGGATTTGGTCCAAGAGGCTACTGAAACAGCCATCACATTTTCAGAAACTGCTATTAATACGGAATAGACTCCCAAGACACCCTGAGGATACATTATGGTATCTTGTTTTGTTCTCAGAACCTGTTGTAGCAATTCAGAGTAATCCCCAGGGCTGAGGAGAAACAGATGCTCCTGGCCTTTAGTTTACAAGGTTTGAAATGTGGATAGTACTCCAGTCCTCAGCATCAGAATCTACTTTTGCAAATATATAGATAACTCATCACCCAGTTTATGAAATGCTCCCATTCATTCAACACTACATACTCAAGAATTATTACTATGCCAAGTGCTGCACTGAATCCTTTCAAAGGATTCAGTGATAAGCCCCCATGTGACCACTGCCCCCACCACACACTCCATCTCAAAAAACTTGTTCCTTGCCCATAAGCAGCTTTCCTATTATTCATAATCCAAAGAAAACAAAGCTCAAAGTGATATGCCCAAAGTCACACAGGTAGTGAGTGGGGTAGTCAGAACCAGAACCCAGCTCTCCAGTTCTTTCCTCAACCCCACTCCTTTCCTTACCTATGTCTAGTGGAAGAGAATTCTGTTTCTCTCTGTTTCAGGCTTTCCAGCTGAACCTCCTTCTCTCTGCATGCTGCCTGGGTCTCCTCCAGCAAACTCTTCAGCTCTGTTACTCTCTCCTGGAGCTCCGTGCTCTTCAACTCAGAATCTTTAAGCTGAGAGACAGGATCCCATGCTTAGGTCAATAAGCCAAGGAAGGCTTTGTTTAGGTATCTCAGAAAATTTGCAGTCCAGTTGCAAATTTGACAGATGTGAGTCTGGACATGACTCCTTTGGGATTTTCCTTTCAGAAAGCCATAAGGTAACTGCATACAGCAGAGGCTGTAAAGCCACTCTGCCTGGCCCACCCCCTGCTTGCCCTAGGTATGCCCAGACATTGCTGTTACCTGCTGGCTTTGCTTCTGATGGTCTTCCAGGGTGGGCAGGTCTGCCAGATAGCGCTCCAAGGTCTCAATACGCTGCTGCTTCTCCCGGTTCTGCTCAGATTCCTTCTGACATTTCTTTTTCAAATTATTGATATGTTTATCACGACCTTTGACCTAGGACAGAAATGTCAAGAATCTGCCTCCATTAACTCCTTTAGGACCCTGAACATCAACTTCTTCCTGAGTTCTAAGTTATTTTGGTGTATTACTGAACCTGAAGGGGTCATGGGAACCCCTGAATTTGTAGCCAGTTGGTCAGAAGTATAGGCGGCCAGGGGAACCAAGAACTTGCAGCTGGCATCTGAAGTAAGCACAGTCTTGTTGGGGACTATGTGCTTAAACCTATGAAGTCCAATGCTAACTCCAGGTGGTCTGCATTAGAACCGAATTGAAGAAGTATATAGAACTTCCCTGTAGATGTACAACCAGTCTTGTCTGTTTTGGGGAGATAGGTAATGCATTCTTCCCTGAATACCCCACATGATATGAAGCTAAGCAATCATCTGGAAGGGCTAATGAGACTATAAACTCCTTTAGAGGATAGGCTGTGCTCATTTTGCTCATTATTATATTCCCGACACATAGCGTAATGCTTGGCACAGAGCAGGCACTCAACCAAGCTGAATGGCGACTTTTTCTTCACTATTACAGCTTTTTATTTGACTTATGAAAAGGAAGTACAGACCTAATTTAATCCAGAAAATAAGACAGTACTAAGAGAGTTCCCTGAAAATCAGCCACAAGTTTTATCCCAGGTATAATCTGTACCTTTCAAGCTCTGACCAGTGATTCCCGCATTTTAGTATTTATCAGAGTCAGCTGGAAAATTTATTGAAAATGCTGATAGCCAAATCTGAATTTAAGAAATGGTGGACTGCCCACAGATGTTTATCTCTTCTCCATCTCTAAAATGACAGGGAGAAATGAAGTACTAATCTAAAAAAGTCAATAGAGGAGGAGACAAAAGTATATGAGAGATTTCAGTGTTTTCAGAAGATGAAAGTAGATGGTGGGGATAAATGACTTGGAGCACAAGAGTTATAATCTGCAGTGGATGGAAGTTACTGACAATGTGGACAATTATGTCTCCTCATGACCCCCAAGAACCTCTGTACTCAAAGCATCAGGTACCTCTGAGGCAGGCAGCAGCCATACACCTAAAAAGAGAGAGGGATTCACTGGAAGTCTGTATTCAGGTTAGCTGGATACAATCCTCACTCTAGGTTCCCCAAAAGGAGATTGAAAATTCATTCTATGGAGAAATCAAATGAGAGATTCCAGACTCAGGGATATTAGTCATAGCAGAAAGAGAGAGTGCTACACTGGGCTGAAAATAAGTTTAAGTAAAAAAATCTATGTTCAGCTCAGAGACTCCAAGAAGGAACTAGTGGTTACCAAAGGGGAGGGTGAGGGAGGGCCGGAGGGGAGGATGGGAGAAGGGGATTGGGGGTATTATGTTTAGTACACATGGTGTGGGGGGTCAAGGGGAAAACAGTGTAGCACAGAGAAGGCAAAACAGTGAATCTGTGGCATCTTACTACGCTGATGAACAGAGACTGCAATGGGGTATGGGTGGGGACTTGATAATATGGGTAAATGTAGTAACCACATTGTTTTTTCATGTGAAACCTTCGTAAGAGTGTATATCAATAATACCTTAATAAAAAAAAATAATAATTACACACAAAAAAAATCTATGTTCAGAACTGTGGGACTCTAAGCCAGTCTCCTTCTCAATGTTGAGAACCTAAAGGCCAAAGCATTCCTGTCCCCAGCCAGGCAGCAGGCTGAAGATTCTTTCCTAAAGAGAGTGAGATAAGACATTCAGATACTGATATTTAAGGGTTCCAAAGTGAAGAGGCAATCTAAGTCTGACCATCCTTCAGTGAAGTCCACCAGGCAACTATCACAAATCCAGAGCTTCCATTCAGCTTTTAAATACTTCATTCTTAAATATGAGTGCCTACTCATTCAAGGAACACCAAGCCTCTAACTTGAAAGATGCCAAAACAAAATAAAAAGGACCTGAAGGGCACAGAACACTCCAAGAAGACGTAGACATCCCAAAAGGTATAAGCAATATAATCAGAAAGAAAAGATATTGCATCCAAGAAACAAAAAACAGTAAAGAAATACAAGAGAAGAGTATTTTTCAGAAATATAGAAGTATATACCAAGAGAAAGAAAAGTGTTGAGGATGGATACCTTTGTGGAGTGGGGCTGGGCACAGAAATACTTATGTTTATTATAAACACATTGGTATTTGATCATTTGACTTACATACATGTATTATTGTGATTAAAAGTTTCTTTTTTAAACAAGCTTCTAAGTTCCTTGCTGTACCAATGGCACCAATATCACGGAGGAGCTTGTCAGAAATGCAGGACCTCAGCCCACCTCCCTCCAAATACTAAATCTGGACCTGCAATTTTAACAACACCTCCAAATGATTCTTATGCATATAAAGAAGCATTTAAGAAGCACCACTCTAGCTGATTTTGATACAAGTGGTCCATTACTAAACATTACTTAACTGGTCCTCCAAGAACATTTGCATTACAGTAGCTGTGAACAGAACCAAAAGATTTTAAGTTCATTCCTTCTGTGACGACCAATCTTAACCCAAGACAATTCTAAGGACACTGGCAAAAATGTTAAAAGCTCCCAAACTGGTTGCACATACGGAATTCTTCTCTACTTTTTAGGTAGAGTGAGAAGAAACCAGCTGAATCATGTAAATTTACTACAGGTATCTTGAAGGAGTACCATCTGGTATGACTGTCCAGGCTGGTTTTCCACCCAGGCCAGCTGGCAGCCCACCACAACCTGGGGCAATGAGAGATGATACGACTTTACCTGTCTGCGGTAGTTTTGTGGAGATGAAGCAGAAAGGAGACCATTTCCAGCAGACCAGCCCTGCATGGTAAGTCAGTGTAGGATCTTACCCAATTGGCTCCTCCTGGTTCCAATAATGGGGGCCAGAAACAGCTTAAGGTTCACAGGAGAGGACTGAATGCCGACTCCTTTGTGAACTAGAGATTAATAGCTCTTTAGCTTACCCTTTCTTCCTGTTTCTTCCCCTCCTCTGACTGCTTCTGCAATGCCATTTTAAGTGACTCTCTGATGAGCTGGACTTCAACTTCTGAAGTAGAGAGTTTCTTTTCAAGCTCAATTTTTTCTTTGCTCAAGGCTTCTGCCTTCTGTGCAAATTGTGCACGTAAGAAAGTGTTCTCTCGCTGCAACTCCTGCAGAAAGATTCTCAATATATAACTGTTCCTTCCCCTTATAGTCCCATGTATTTTACTTATCCCCAGGATACTTAGAGAAATATCACCTTTCTCTAAGAATTTCTTCAAGGAGTGCTTTTCAAAGTGTGCTTGAAGGACTTAACAGCTTCAGCATCATCTATGGATTTGTTAGAAATGCAAATTCTTCAGCCCAACTCCCAGGCCCACTGAGTCAGAAACTCTGGGGATGGTCTCAATAATCTATGTTTTAACAAGCCTTCCAGCTGATTCTGATGCAGCCAAATTTCAGAACCACTGCCTTAAAGCAATACCTGAGGGACTGTAGCATAATATAAGGAACACAGAACAAAGTATCAGAAGACCCAGACTCTCAAGTTCCTGTTCTCCTCTATTCGTTACCTATATGATCTTAGGCAAATTCTTCCTCTTTTGTGGGACCTCAATTTTAGGCCTACTAGGTGGCAGACCAGTACTATAATCCATCTAATACCCACAATTCAAAAACCCAAATTGCAGAAGAAGCTTGGTCAACAAAGCAGGCTTCTTTTAAAGCCACTGACCTCACTAAGAATATGGTTCCCTTCAGTTGCTCCTAGACATGGAAGAATAAAAATGAGAATGGCTCTAAATCCCAATACCTCTGCCTCTCCCTCCTTTTGGCCAGGGCCAGTAGATTAAGACTTTTAGAACATCACCCAACTTTAGGACCTTACTACGTATCTTGCTCTGCCTTCCCTTTCTCTCAAGTACGTCCTGACATCAAGGCATCTGGACTTCCACCTGATTCTATCCCCAAAAAGGCAGAACAAGGGATACTTTATAATTAGGATGTTTATTCTTTTAGGGCAGAAACACCTTATATCATTTGGTTTCTTTCCTATTTCTTGGATACCTAACAGTACCAAACCAGGGCGACACTGAGTTAGGGCAAGCTGACTGCCATCCTGGCTACCAATGCTCACCTGCAGCCTCAGCAAGCAGACATCCCCAAATGGGGCAGGGCGGCCCAAAAGGGCACTCTGGACTTGTAGTTCACTCTCTCGCACTTTCTGCTCCAACTGAGAGATGTGTTTCCTCTGCCTGCAAAAGCCAGTAGATAAAGTCCTGACACTAACCCATTTGCAATATGAGCCCCCTCTTTCCTTAGCAGATACAATCCAAACTATGTAAATAAAGGCCTTGGATTCTGGGCAATACTGTTTTGCTGCAGGAGGCAGAGCAAATGAGAAAGCTGACTGAGGAGAAACGAGGGAAGTTCAGCTGCAAAGAACCAGGTGGCCCCTGTAGGCACTCCTCAGAGCCCCTGCAGAGATACATAACTGCCCTATCACATCAGTCAAATACGGGACTAGGCCGCTTATCAACCTACCTCTACCATGGGGCAAGGCTAAACTGAGGGAGATAATCTGCCCTTGGGGAGACCTCATTAGGTGCCCTCAGTGGGGGATACAAAAGCAGATGCTGGTCTTATGGCACCCCTTGCCGTCTTACTTGTCAATGAGGAGTTCCTTTTCCTTTAGAAGGTGTTCATTACTATTCAGGATGCTGATCCACTGTGCTGGTTCTAATGTAGGCAGTGAAGGAGCAAAAGCAGCAGGATGGTGGCAGATGGCTCCATTCTGAAGCTGCAAGACAAGCAGGCCCAGTGGGGCTTTATCTTAACCCACAGACACCTGAAAATACCTGAGCAGTACCCAGCTGGGTATGCAGACAAGGCTCACTTTGGCTCAGGATGAGAAGGCACAGTGTTTATGAAATAATTTTAGCTCTGATGCATGACTGGAAAGAACCTGCCAGGAAGACTCCTGCCAACTGGACACTCCCTGCTCAAAAAGGCTCTAGTTTCTAAGAAAAGGTCAGTTATCTTTCATTATCTGGCAACAGAGGCAAACCAGGAGCTAAGATGTCTTCACCAACCAAGAAAGGAGAATATGTCCTGCTTCCTTCCTTCTCATCTTAAATAGCACAGCTTTTTTTTTTTAAACACAAAAGTGGCATAGTGGGAAGAATATAGGACTTCAAAGATGGTTTTTAAACCCTAGCTCTGCCACCTACCAGCTTTTATGACCCTGGACATATAACTTACTCTAAAAAACCTGGTAAATTTCTATATTTACCTCAGCGGGGTGCTGCTGTAAGGATTCTGTTATGTTAAGTGCACAGCCTAGTGAGTGGTACTTAAGTATACAATCAATGTTAGTGTCCTACCTTTTGAGTTTTCCCTTGAAATCCACTACTCTGAAGAACCTATCTGGTGTTTAATTAGACCACCACTATATTCAATGGCATTCACAAGCTGTCATTTCCTCCCTACAAACATCTTCCTACAAATGTTTTCTTTAAAGTCAAAACTTAGAGGACAAAACCTATGCAGTTCTAAGATCTGTGCAAAACTTGCTAAATCCAAGGGAAGAAGGGCCTCTACCTGCATTTGCTCCATCTGTAAACGGATCAACTCTAGCTGTTGCCGACATGTGCTGAGCTCACAAGATCGCTCGCGGGGGTGCCAAGGGTCAGGATTCGGCTGCCACACCTGAGAGGGCAGAGGTTTGGAGAGCCCAGAAGCAGGCTGGAGTCCCAAAGGGAGCACCCCACTGCTGCTAGGATGTGGTCCATTCCGCTCACATACTGCCCCACTGCCTGGTGCCTTCTTGGTCTCTGGCAACACTCTGTATAACTCCTTATTTGTTTCGGTTCTTGGGTTGTGGAAGTGGACTTGGTAGTGGGGATCTGAATAAAGCGTCTCCATCACTGTTGACTGATTGAGGGTAGACTCCATGCTGGGAATATCAAACCTTCTCACCTCTTCTCTTTCATAGCCCACTGCTGGAAACCAGGACCGCTCAATTCCATTTTCTCCAGGTGCACCACAGAGATACATGAATTCTCTAGATAGGCCTGGGGAACGTTTCATCGCAGTGAGATCTCCATTTCTTGTCAGCACCACACTTTCAGCCAACCCTGGCAAAGGGAGTTTGGAGGAAGAGGGTCCAGCAGGTATAGAATTTGGCTTTGCAGGAGAGGTCCCCAAAGTAGAAGGTATCACATGGGCTGTTGGAATGGTTATGTGGCTTTTGATGGGTTGGAAAGAAGGGCTGCTACTAGAGCTGCAAAAATCTGTGGAGAGAATATTGTTCCGTTAGGTCAAAACTGAAGCAGCAAGCTTTCTTGAGTTTGGCTGCTACGCCAAACGTTCTCTGCCTGCCCTGAGACCAGGCGCAGACAGCACTATCCGCACAAGTATCAGGCAAAAAGACACGGTTGCCTTACTGGAAGATGTGTGTTCTAGGATCTTAAATGCCGTTCACAAAGCAAACCAACAAAAGGCAACTCTAAACTTCCCTGTTAACTTATACTGTCCTTTGTATTTGAATAAAAAATGCTGTCAGTCAATAAACAAAGCTGAAAGCTAAACTTAAAAAGAAATCACTTACTTAAGGGAAATGGCTTAGGTCCTACTTTTCTGGGAGCTAGGCAACTCTAAGCTATAATCCAATCTAATAAAAATACCTTTTCCAAGGGCTGCCAGAATCCTCTGTGACCTCCAAAAGTTCTCTGGTGAAGGTGAGCAATAAATCTAAAACATCTGAAGGAAAAGGCGAGCCGGACAGTGCTGCTCTGTATCCAGGGCAAGGAGCACAGCATCTGAATCAGTATTCTGTTCTTGCTCCTACAAAACAGACCTGACTGCCTGGATATGTGAAGTTATTCTTAGTAACTCTCAGGTTTCACTCTAGCACAGTATGCACTCTCAAGTGGGTACACACTGAAATCCTCTATTTTATATTTTGCCTTTCACTTACCCCCCCTTGTTTGTATCCAACTGTGATTTTTCAATTTTCCTTCAGACTGGATTTGTTTCCTTTAGCTCCTGTCTAGTCTTGGGAGACAACTCTCTAGCCCTGCTGCAGAAGGTCCACATTTCTACATATTTCCAACTTTCAAGTGCTAGTCTGATGGGGAATACAGGGTCACAGAACTAATGTGCTTGGGCAATGGGCTGCAAGCTAACAAGACAGGAATGTGAGGAACCATACCTGTTACTTTAAGCAGGAAGAAAACTGAGTAAGGGGACAAGGAATATAAATGAATTCCCTTTTCAAATATGTGCAGTAATCTTTTCCAAACCAAGCACATCAACCAGAGAGAAGGCCGGACTACCAATTTAATTTGTTTCTCTTTTGTCTCCCATCAACCAACACAGAATATGCTCAGCTAATGAGGACATACACTTAACCATTTCCAGAACTGTATGAGTACAGATCTACCATCTTCTTATATGGGTTTGTAAGCAGCTCTTTAAAAACACGGGCAAGTGAAATTATCCCTTACAATGTATGCAGAGTATCTAATTTCCTATACTCAGATGATCTTGGGGATATATAAAAGGCTATACTAAAAACAAACAAAACAAAAAAGCAAAAAAAGCCCAGTAGTTTCTAACATGTATCACTCTCTCAGGATCAAGAAAGAAGGACAATTCAGAGTCAAAGAACACAGTTTTCACTGTACCACAACTTAAATACAGGAGCAGTCAACAGGGTTAAGGTAGACTGGTGGTGATGAAAACGATAATATCCATTCTTACCAAGGATCCATGCTCCCAAAGTACAATCATAGAAGAGAAGACAGTGAGACTGGCATACAAGAGGCTGTTATGTTACTTTGCTGAACTTAGTAATACCTCCTTCCATTCACCATCCATAGCACCACTCGCTCTCAAGACTCAAATTCAGTTTTTAGCCCATAACCCCAAAGCAGTAATGCCAAAACCAAAACCATGAAGAAAGGTACCAACTGACCCACGATAATGTGATTTTTCCAATTTTTTAGTGAAGTGTGGTCCATCTATGAATTACGGAATAAAGTGAGGTCTTTGTCAGCATTTGTCACTTGTCTATTAGGTTTATCTATTTACAGAAAGGAAACTGTGTGATTCTGACAAGCTACTATAAAATGTCATTATACCTTAAGTCTGGTTTGTATTTTAGAACATTTTGAAACAAAATGTTCAAAGGCTTTCGAATTTTATTGTATCAGATATGTGTTTTTTATTTAGAGAGGTCTACAGTTCCCCAAATCATTGGGTTTTGCCACTTTTAGGATAAATTTCTCAATCTCTTCTCTCCTCAATGACAACCTCTCCTCCCAAAAAACAACCCATTCTTTCTAACAACCCTCCTTTCTTGGTAAGGGGTAGATTTAGCTATTTTGTATCTTGATCACCTCTGTCTACATCTCTTACTGGTTTATGAAGTATGGTAGTCTGAACTAAGCCTGTGACTATTTTAGTCTTTAGCAAAAAGCTGAAAACCTTCTGATCTGTCCAGTGTTCACTTCTACCCCTCTATCGAGAATCTTCAAGGTAAAACACCTTAATGAAGGATGGAGTCAAAAGTAAGGCTGTTCAATTTAAAGATGCAACAAGGGCAGATGTCATGATATTGTACATAAAAAACCCTAAAGAATCCACCCCAAAATTACTAGAGCTAATCACTGAATTCAGCAAAGTTGCAGGATACAAAATCAATACACAGAAATCCATTGCATTCCTATACACTAACGATGAACTAGCAGAAAGAGAAATCAGGAAAACAATTCCACTCACAATTGCATCCAAAAGAAGAAAATACCTAGGAATAAACCTAACCAAGGGGGTGAAACACCTATACCGTGAAACTACAAGACATTCATGAGAGAAATTAAAGAAGACATCAATAAATAGAATACATCCGGTACTCATGGCTAGGAAGAATTAATATTGTCAAAATGGCCATCCTGCCTACTAAAGCAATCTACAAATTCAATGTAATCCCTATCAAAATACCAACAGCATTCTTCAACGAATCAGAACAAATAGTTCTAAAATTCATATGGAACAACAAAAGACCCCGAATAGCCAAAGCAATCCTGAGAAGGAAGAATAAAGCTGGGGGATGACACTCCCCAACTTCAAGCTCTACTACAAAGCCACAGTAATCAAGACAATTTGAGACTGGCACAAGAACAGACCCACAGATCAATGGAACAGAATAGAGAGCCCAGATATAAACCCAAGCATATATGGTCAATTAATATACGATAAAGGAGCCATAGATATACAATGGGGAAATGACAGCCCCTTCAACAACTGGTGTTGGCAAAACTGGACAGCTGCATGTAAGAGAATGAAAGTGGGTTATAGTCTAACTCCATACATAAAAGTAAACTTGAAATGGATCGAAGACCTGAATTTAAGTCATGAAACCATAAAACTCTTAGAAGAAAACATAGGCAAAACTCTCTTGAATATAAACACGAGCAACTTTTTCCTAAACACATCTCCTCGGGCAAGGGCAACACAAACTAAAAGCTTCTGTACAGCAAAGGACACCATCAGTAGAACAAAAAGGCATCCTACTGTATGGGAGAATATATTCGTAAATGACATATCCAATAAGGGATTAACATCCAAAATACATAAAGAACTCACATGCCTCAACACCCAAAAAGCAAATAACCCAATTAAAAAATGGGTGGAGGATCTGAACAGACACTTCTCCAAAGAAGAAATTCAGATGGCCAACAGGCACATGAAAAGATGCTCCACATTGCTAATTATCAGGGAAATGCAAATTAAAACCACAATGAGCTATCATGATATCTCAACCTCACATCAGTTAGGATGGCCAACATCCAAAATACAAGGAACAACAAATGCTAGTGAGGATGCAGAGAAAGGAGAACCCTCCTACATTGTTGGTGGGAATGTAAACTAGTTCAACCATTGTGGAAAGCAGTATGGAGGTTCCTCAAAAAACTAAAAATGGAAATACCATTTGTCCCAGGAATTCCACTCCTAGGAATTTACCCAGAGAAAAGAAGATCCCAGATTCAAAAAGACATACGCACCCTTATGTTTACTGCAGCACTATTTACAACAGCCAAGATACGGAAGCAACCTAAGTGTCCATCAGTAGATGAATGGATAAAGAAGATGTGGTACATATACACAATGGAATATTATTCAGCCATAAGAAGAAAACAGATTGTACCATTTGCAACATGGATGGAGCTAGAGGGTATTATGCTCAGTGAAATAAGCCAGGCAGAGAAAGACAAATACCAAATGATTTCCCTCATTTGTGGAGTATAACAGCAAAGCAAAACTGAAGGAACAAAACAGCAGCAGACTCACAGACTCCAAGAAGGGACTAGTAGTTACCAAAGGGAAAGAGGGTGGGGAGGGAGGAAGAAGGGGATTAAGGGGCATTATGATTGACACACATAATGTAGGGGGGCCACAGGGAAGGCAGTATAGCACAGAGAAGACAAGTAGTGACTCTATAGCATCTTATTATGCTGATGGACAGTGACTGCAATGGGGTATGGGGGGGACTTGATAATATGGGTGAATGTAGTAACCACAATGTTGCTCATGTGAAACCTTCATAAGATTGTATATCAATGATACCTTAATAAAAAAATAAACAAAAATAAAGATGCAACAAGGAACTATATTTTCGACCAGTCACAGGAGATGGATTTAGTTATGACTTGTTAGGGTTTTGTATATAGTAGCAGTCACAGAAGATGGAAAAAATACTCTAGCTGAATCTGGTAACTACTTGTGTGACATTAAGCAAGTTACTTAATCGCTTAGGGAATTTTTGTTACTGATCAGCAAAAAGGAATTGGATTAAGTGATTTTTAAAGTGCCATCTACCCCAAAATCTATGATTGAACTGTACTCAATATTTAATGATATATTTTGTATATATATAAAAATATATATACACAGCTATCAAGCTATTACTATTAAATGCCAGGTGGCTAGGAGTCAGTACTGGTAGTAGATACGTTTGTTTTTCCTTTTCATTCCTTTTCTTTTTTCCAAACATTTCTATTCTTTTTTTTTTTAAACTGCTTTACTGAAATACAATTCATATACAATTCACCCATCTGAAATGCACAGTTCAGTGGTTCTCAGCATATCACAGAGTGGTGTAAGTATCACTATAATCAATTTTGGAACATTTTGATTACCCCAAAAAACTCTATGACCGGGGAGACTTCCGGGAAGATGGCGGCGTGAGCAGGGCGGCAGAAGTCTCCTCCCAACACTATATTTATCTACGAAAACACAGCAAATACATCTATTCCTAAAAGAGAGACGAGAATACACAGGAAAGCGCACAGCGTGCAGCTACACCCAAGAGGACTCGGCACCCCAAGAGGCGGGTAAGATACGGAGCCGCGACCCGGCGGGACCCGAGCCCTCCCCCACCCCAGCGCACCGGCGGGAGGAGAGGATTCAGAGCCGGGAGGGAGTGGAAGTGCACCCCGCGAAGTAGCCAGCCCCGGTGATCTGCACGGGGAGCGCTGACCCACATTGCGCAGTGCAGCGGAGACTGGAGAGACAGAGGGGCAGGATCTGAGCGGGGAACGCGCCAGGGTGCTTGCAGCCGGCTCCCGGGAAGGAAAAAAAAAAAAGCGCGCGCTTTCTTCAGCGGTCTTAAAGAGACAGGAGCCCAGCGGAGGAGCCGGATCGCCCCAGCACACTCAGCCCAGCAGGCTGGGAGTCCTGGGGAGTTTCAGACGCCTTAGCTGGCGACTGGGGAAGCGTAGCCATACTTCACTTCTCACTGAGATCAACAGCCTCCTATTTGTTCCCACCCCTGCCAGAGCGATAAAGGGCCCTGTGGAGCGGCGCAGCCACGGCTGCGGAATAGTGGGGCAATAGCGCCACCTACAACATTCCCACAGAATCTACTCCCGGTGGGCGTTTTTTGGGGGTTTTTTGTTTTTTCTTTTCTTTCTTTTTTTCTTTCTTTCTTTCTTCTTTTTTTTTCTCTTTTTAAAGTCTTAAAGAGCGCAGCTGACATACGTGGCAACTACCAGTGACCAATTCTATAGCCATGAAAAGACAAAAGAATATGGTTCAGACCAAAATCAACCAGACAACCCCAGAGAGGGAGCCTGAAGGGATGGAATTGCACAGTCTTCCTGAAAAAGAATTCAGAATAAAAGTCATAACCATGCTGATGGACCTACAGAGAAATGTGCAAGAGCTGAGGGAGGAAGTGAGGGAACTGAGGAAAGACAATGCAGAAATCAGACAAGCGATCGACGGGCTTAACAGCAGAATGGATGAGATGCAAGAGACTGTTAATGGAATAGAAAACAGAGAACAGGAGTACAGAGCAGCTGAGGCAGAGAGAGATAAAAGGATTTCTAGGAATGAAAGAATATTAAGAGAACTGTGTGACCAATCCAAACGGAACAATATTCGCATTATAGGAGTACCAGAGGAAGAAGAGAGAGAAAAAGGGATAGAAAGTGTCTTTGAAGAAATAATTGCTGAAAACTTTCCCTCGCTGGGGAAGGAAATAGTCTCGCAGTCCACCGAAGCTCATAGATCTCCCAACACAAGGGACCCAAGGAAGACAACAGCAAGACACATAAAAATTAAGATGGCAAAGATCAAAGATAAAGACAGGGTATTAAAGGCAGCTAGAGAGAGAAAAAAGATGACCTACAAAGGAAAACCCACCAGACTATCATCAGACTTCTCAACAGAAACCTTACAGGCCAGAAGAGAATGGCATGATATATTTAACGTTATGAAACAGAAGGGCTTCGAACCAAGAACATTGTATCCAGCACGATCATCATTTAAATATGATGGAGGGATTAAACAATTTCCAGACAAACGAAAGTTGAGAGAGTTTGCCTCTCATAGTCCACCACTACAGATATCTTTAATGGACTGCTCTAGATGGAAGCACACCGAAGGCTAAAAAGATGTCAACAGAGAAAATAAAATCATAGCAAAGAAAACAGACCATCCAAATACCAACTAAAGGCAAAGAATAAAACACCTATTATAGAAAGAATGGAGGAGGAGGAATAAGAAGGGAGAGAAAGAAAGAAACATCAGACAGTGTTTACAATAACTTAACAAGAAAGTTAAGTTAGATTGTTAGATAGTAAAGAAGCAACCCTTGAACCCTTGGTAACCACGAATCTAAAGCCAGCAATGGCAAAACGTACATATCTATCAATAATTACCCTTACTGTAAATGGACTGAATGTACCAATCAAAAGACACAGAGTAACAGAATGGATAAAAAAGCAAGACCCACCTATATGCTGCCTACAAGAAACTCACCTCAAATCCAAAGATATACACAGACTAAAAGTGAAGGGATGGAAAAAGATATTTCATGCAAACAACAAAGATAAAAAACAGGTGTTGCAGTACTTGTATCAAACAAAATAGACTTCAAAACAAAGAAAGTAGCAAGAGATAAAGAAGGACATTACATAATGATAAAGGGGTCAGTCCAACAAGAAGATATAACCATTATAAATATATATGCACCCAAAACAGGAGCGCCAGCATATGTGAGACAAATACTAACAGAATTAAAGGAGGAAATAGACAGCAATGCATTCATCTTAGGAGACTTCAACACACCACTCACTCCAGAGGACAGATCAACCAGACAGAAAGTAAGTAAAGACACAGAGGCACTGAACAACACACTAGAACAGATGGACCTAACAGACATCTACAGAACTCTACACCCAAAAGCAACAGGATACACATTCTTCTCAAGTGCACATGGAACATTTTCCAGAATAGACCACATACTAGGCCACAAAAAGAACCTCAATAATTTCAAAAATATTGAAATCCTATCAACCAACTGCTCAGATCACCAACGTATAAAACTAGAAATAAATTTTAGAAAGAAATCAAAAAGGCTCACAAATACATGGACACTTAACAACACTCTCCTAATTAATCAATGGGTTAACGACCAAATCAAAACAGAAATCAAAGAATATATGGAGACTAATGACAACAACAACACAAAGCCACAACTTCTGTGGGACGCAGCAAAGGCAGTACTAAGAGGAAAGTATATTGCAATCCAGGCCTATTTAAAGAAGGAAGAACATTCCCAAATGAATAGTCTAAAGACACAATTACTGAAATTGGAAAAAGAAGAACAAATGAGGCCCAAAGTCACCAGAAGGAGGGACATAATAAAGATCAGAGAACAAATAAATAAAATTGAGAAGAATAAAACAATAGAAAAAATCAATGAAACCAAGAGCTGGTTCTTTGAAAAAATAAACAAAATAGATAAACCCCTAGCCAGACTCATTAACAGAAAAAGAGAATCTACACACATAAACACAATCAGAAATGAGAAAGGAAAAATCACGACAGACCCCACAGAAATACAAAGAATCATAAGAGAATATTATGAGACTCTATATGCTAACAAGCTGGAAAACATAGAAGAAATGGACAACTTCTTAGAAAAATACAACCTTCCAAGACTGACCAAGCAAGAAACAGAAAAACTAAACAGACCAATCACCAGTGACGAAATCGAATTGGTAATCAAAAAACTACCCAAGAACAAAACCCCTGGGCCTGATGGATTCACCTCTGAATTCTACCAGACATATAGAGAAGAAATAACACTGATTCTCCTTAAAGTTTTCCAAAAAATAGAAGAGGAGGGAATACTTCCAAACTCATTCTATGAAGCCAGCATCACTCTAATACCAAAACCTGGCAAAAGACCTCACCAAAAAAGAAAATTACAGACCAATATCCCTGATGAACGTAGATGCAAAACTACTCAACAAAATATTAGCAAACCGAATTCAAAAATACATCAAGAAGATCATACACCATGATCAAGTGGGATTCATCCCAGGGATGCAAGGATGGTACAACATCCGAAAATCCATCAACATCATCCACCACATCAACAAAAAGAAGAACAAAAACCACACGATCATCTCCATAGATGCTGAAAAAGCATTTGACAAAATTCAGCATCCATTCCTGAGTAAAACTCTCAACAAAGTGGGTATAGACGGCAAGTACCTCAACATAATAAAGGCCATATATGACACACCCACAGCTAACATCATACTTAATGGCGAGACGCTGAAAGCTTTTCGTCTAAGGTCGGGAACAAGACAGGAATGCCCACTCTCTCCACTGTTATTCAACATAGTACTGGAGGTCCTAGCCACAGCAATCAGACAAAACAAAGACATACAAGGCATCCAGATTGGTAAAGAAGAAGTCAAATTGTCACTATTTGCAGATGACATGATACTGTACATAAAAAACCCTAAAGATTCCATTCCAAAACTACTAGAACTAATATCTGAATTCAGCAAAGTTGCAGGATACAAAATTAACACATAGAAATCTGTTGCTTTCCTATACACTAATGATGAACTAACAGAAAGAGAAATCAGAAAAACAATTCCATTCACAATTGCATCAAAAAGAATAAAATACCTAGGAATAAACCTAACGAAGGAAGTGAAAGACCTGTACTCTGAAAACTACAAGACACTCCTAAGAGAAATTAAAGAGGACACTAACAAATGGAAATGCATCCCATGCTCTTGGCTAGGAAGAATAAATATTGTCAAAATGGCTATACTACCTAAAGCAATCTACAGATTCAATGCAATCCCTATCAAACTACCAACAGCTTTCTTCAATGAACTGGAACAGATAATTCTAAAATTCATATGGAACCACAAAAGACCCCGAATAGCCAAAGCAATCCTGAGAAGGAGGAATAAAACAGGGGGAATTACACTCCCTGACTTCAAGCTCTACTACAAAGCCACAGTAATCAAGACAATTTGGTATTGGCACAAAAACAGACCCACAGACCAGTGGAACAGAATAGAAAATCCAAACATTAACCCAAACATATACAGTCAATTAATATTTGATAAAAGTGCCTTGGATATACAATGGGGAGATGACAGCCTCTTCAGCAGCTGGTGTTGGAAAAACTGGACAGCTACATGTAAGAGAATGAAACTGGACTACTGTCTAGCCCCATACACAAAGGTAAACTCAAGGTGGATCAAAGACTGAATGTAAGTCATGAAACCATAAAACTCTTAGAAAAAAACATAGGCAAAAATCTCTTGGACATAAACATGAGCAACTTCTTCATGAACATATCTCCCCGGGCAAGGGAAACAAAAGCAAAAATGAACAAGTGGGACTATATCAAGCTGAAAAGCTTCTGTACAGCAAAGGACACCATCAGTAGAACAAAAAGACATCCTACAGTATGGGAGAATATATTCATAAAAAACGTATCTGATAAAGGGTTGACATCCAAAATATATAAAGAACTCATGCACCTTAACAAACAGAAAGCAAATAATCCAATTAAGAAATGGGCAGAGGACATGAATAGACACTTCTCCAAAGAAGAAATTCAGATGGCCAACAGGCACATGAAAAGATGCTCCACATCGCTAATCATCAGAGAAATGCAGATTAAAACCACAATGAGATATCACCTCACACCAGTGAGGATGGCCAACATCCAAAACACAAACAACAACAAATGTTGGCGAGGATGTGGAGAAAAGGGAACCCTCCTACACTGCTGGTGGGACTGCAAATTAGTTCAACCATTGTGGAAAGCAGTATGGAGGTTCCTCAAAAAACTCAAAATAGAAATACCATTTGACCCAGGAATTCCACTCCTAGGAATTTACCCTAAGAATGCAGCAGCCCAATTTGAAAAGGACAGATGCACCCCTATGTTTATTGCAGCACTATTTACAATAGCCAAGAAATGGAAGCAACCTAAGTGTCCATCAGTAGATGAATGGATAAAGAAGAGGTGGTACATATACACAATGGAATATTATTCAGCCATAAGAAGAAAACAAATCCTACCATTTGCAACAACATGGATGGAGCTAGAGGGTATTATGCTCAGTGAAATAAGCCAAGCCGAAAAAGACAAGTATCAAATGATTTCACTCATATGTGGAGTATAAGAACAAAGAAAAAAACTGAAGGAACAAAACAGCAGCAGACTCACAGAACCCAAGAACGGACTAATAGTTACCAAAGGGAAAGGGACTGGGGAAAATGGGTGGGAAGGGAGGCATAAGAGGGAAAAAGGGGCATTACGATTAGCAGATGTAATGTTGGGGGGGCACGGGGAGGGCAGTACAACTCAGAGAAGACAAGTAGTGATTCTATAGCATCTCACTACGCTGATGGACAGTGACTGTAATGGGGTTGGTGGGGGGGACCTGATGAAGGGGTAGTTTAATAACCATAATATTGCACATGTAATTGTAGATTAATGATAATAAAATAAATTATATTTTTAAAAAAAAGAAAAGAAAAGAAAAAAAATGAACCTATACTATACCTACATACCTATATACCATACAGAGCATGTTTTCTCCACTGAAGAACACATTGTGTTTGTCACTCCATGTCTTTAAATAGTTGTCCATAACATTATGGGAAGGGTTTCATAATTTAAAATTGATCTCACAGGATTGGATTTCTACATTTGTTTGTTTTTGTTATTCTAAACAATGTTGCAGTAAATGTTCTTATGGCTCATTCTGTTCTGACTTATTTCAGACACATTTCTGTAAGAGGAACTCCTAGAAGTGAAGCAGCTAAGTCAAAGAGCGCACACTTTTAAGGCTACTGAGAGATACCATTCAAGTTATGCCCACCCTCACAGCAACGCTGAATATGATCTTTCTTTAAAAAAAGCTTCACCATTTTGGCAAGGAAGAAAGAATGCCATTGAAATGGGCATTTCTTTGATTGTGGACGATATGTATGTTACGTACACCTAATATTAGATAGGTGTATTAGGTCATCATGTGTATTTTTTCATTGCTGCTAAAAATTCCTAAAGGCTCACTTTTAGCTTAAAGACGTCTTACCCAACCTCTGCATTTTAGCAGGCTTATACATAAGGAGAAAGTACAGCCTAAATAACACTATTCTGATATGCCTGTCTTGGAAACTACTTTCTCAAACCTAATGTCGGGCAAGGTAACATCTCCATTACTTACGCTCCAACACAGAAGGTGTACACAGGAGAGCTGACACAATACCTTGAATAATAAAATCTACGCAATTAGCTATCCATTGTTAGAGTTTATAAATCAGATCAACACACTTGGAATGTATTTGTTTTTTAACTACTTTCTCAGACATCCCTTTTAAAATCTTAAGTGCATTTAATGCATAGTTATGTCAGGGAGCCAAGAAATAATAAAATGGAGCATATCAGCTATCTTTAATGCTGTCAGATTACTAAAACATTCATGACAAAGCATCATATTAAAGTGACGTATCTTATAAAGGGATATCAGATCCCATTAAATTAAACTGATTCATCTTTTGTTACCTTGCCCAAACCAACCTGAAAGGCAGAGTAGCTTTCAGGATCAAGATTTTCTCTAACTTGTGCAACTCACCCAGACATTGCCACGGCCAGCTCCAAAGTCATCACCTGTTTTTTAACAAATGCATTTCTTAAAGACTATTCATGTACTTACTTATGCCAGCAGAGTTGGAGGGGAGATAACTGTCCCAATGAGATCATTCTTGACACCAGATAATAGTAACAATAGGAAATGACAACAGGTTGCTTAGCAGCAGTTCCCAAATGTATTCAGATGAGAAAGAACTGACAGCAATTTTCCCCACAGAGTCATAAACTACATTATTCATAAAACAGCACTCACTGATCTCTGGGCAAACTAAAAAAAGTTTACCTTCTTGGCAAATTTTCCTCATCTATAAGAATTAGAAAATGGGACCATTGCTCCCTCTCCCCAAAGTTCCCCGACCCTCAGATCGGTGAGGATAGCAGGGACTCCTTCCTCTGCTCAGAGGTCCATGTCACCCAATCACACTACTATCCAAGTCAAGGGCATTACTTGTTTCCAGGTCATCTTTCAAAGTAGAGAGAATAATGTGGTGTCCAGCTCTGTCCTCTCCACCCTAGTTACAACCACCATTCTAGGGAATGTCCCACATAACTAGGACCGTACCGCCAAGGACTGCATCTGCACTTGTGCATTAGACACAGGCCATAACTACTCCAGTCTTGAAATGCTGAAGTCCAGTACCTGCATCAAGCTAGACAGATTCTTCCAACTTCCAACAATCTTAATACCTGTCCTACAAAATTATAAGAAACAACTAACAAGCATTCAGAACAATGTTACTTCTCCCCCCAAACCTCACTGCTCCCCTTACAGCAGCCCCACCGGCACTCTTCGGTCTCAGCAGAACCTCAGTCACTTGACCCCCCCTTCCCTTTTCTCCTCGTAGCCACATTTCTATGACAGAGTACTCTAATCACTCATGCCACCTCCTTACCTAACCCTCCTCCGTCCCCCGGAATCTGCCTCCTACCCCTACTAGTGCACTGAACTCTCATCACTGAAGTCACCAACTGACCCGCTAATAGCAAGCCCAGTGGATACCACCTCAGCCTCTATAGTCCTGACTTCCCAGCAGGACGTGCCGGCACTGACCACTCCCCTTCTTTAAGCTCTCCCTTCTGCTCCCCAAAATAAAAGCCCTCCCCTACCTCTCTAGTACCTCCTTTTGTATCTACTCTATTTCTTCACCTCTTCCAATCCTCCACACAGCAGCAGGAGAGATTTTTCTAAGGGCCTAATTTGATCATGACACTCTAGCTTAAAACAGTTCATTTGCT
This sequence comes from Smutsia gigantea, assembly GCA_032199065.1. Lineage (NCBI taxonomy): Eukaryota > Metazoa > Chordata > Mammalia > Pholidota > Manidae > Smutsia > Smutsia gigantea. The sequence continues at coordinate 47,022 of JAVSCE010022388.1, read as the reverse complement.
CTTAAGCAAACTCCTCAATGTGGTTTACAAGGTAACAGCTTAATTCCCTTGGCCTCATTTCCCTCAACCCACTTCCTTGCTCTCCACAATCCAGCCCCTCTACACAATCTGTAGTTCCCTAAACAAGCCAGGGTTTTTCTCTCACCTCCTCTAGCCATGTTTAGATAATATTTCTTCAACTGAAACACTGGTCTTTCCCACACTGCAAGCCCCACCCCTCTATCTTGCACAACTTTACTTAGCTGACTTTTACTTACACTTTCCTAAAAGGGCTTTCCTGTCCCTCTGAGACTGGGTTAAGGTCTACACGCTATCATTAATGGCGTGTTATAGTATTTGATAATTAAAATTGCTTTTTATTTGTCAAATCTTCCACTAGACTGTAAGCTTCCTGCAGGCAGAAATTGTCTCCTGTTCTCCTTGTGAACCCAATGTGTAACTAACTCTAACTCTTTCTGCCCCACAACAGGAACTTAATAAACATTCTCAAATAATGAATGAATAAAATGCATTTTTCTGCACCCCAGAACTTTCCTAAATCAGATCATTATTTCTTGCTTAAATGACTACAGGAATGTCCTAATAATAAACAGGTCTTCTAATGAATGAACTAGCCTCCCTATTTTCAATCCACCTGTTGCACTGCCACATGAATTAATAACAGCAAACTTGATTCTATCTGTCCCCTCCTTAAAAGTACTAGAAGTTTCCCCATTATCTACAGGGAGAAAACCAAACTTCTAGGCACAAAATACAAATCTCCTTCATTGGTCTCTGCTAACCTACCCTTTTCTCATCTCCTGCCACTTTCCTACACTGTCATTGTGCTTGGGCCTTATGAAACCATGTATAGTTTCTTATACTTATGCCTTTCCAAATCTGTCTTTGCATCAACCCTAAATTCCCTTCCCTACTTTTTTAAAGTCTGAATTTGAACATTATAGTAACATTATAGTAATTCCTGGTGCTGGAGGAGACTGACCTTAAATTGCAAAGATTACGATAAAGTATTAGCCTCCCAAGAAAAAAAATGTAGCATCTATTTTAGATCATTTTCCCAAACAGAAGTAGTATCTGTTTACATATTTCAGTTATTCTTTTCATGGGGGTCCTGCTGGGCAATGACATCTTCGTCACAATACACTTGCATCTTAGCCCATTACTAAGGAAAAAAATGCCATGTTCCGGAAGAAAAAAATAAACATTTCACAATATTGGCTTCCTAATAAATACACTTTAACCTAAAACAGCACTGAGCAGAATTCACATTATAATAAAATGCCTGTCACTAGCACTTCTTTCATGGAGAGCATGTAGGTGGAAGGCTTGTCATCTGATAACATCTATCAGGTTAGCATTATGCAAGTATCAGAAATAACAAGCAGAAAGTAACAGTTACTGTCACCAAAAATCCGTGTCCCTAAGTGAACTCTGTGAAATGAGATGGAAGTTGTGTTTTTCCTGCTCTAAAATCCGACATGCTCACATTCCGTACAGGTAGCCAGCACTGGTAAAGTTCGGATCTGCCGGCGTGAAAAGCAGCCAGTGTCCTGCTCTCAGCACACACGACTTGTCAAGTGAATGCGGCCTTTGTAGTAGTTGCTAGAGCAATAAGCAGCACCAAAAATTAAAAAAACAAAAAGCATTAGTCTGCCTAACATGTTAATGTCTCCTTTCCTACGATATGGGGTTTTTTTCTACATTAAGTCTCTTGTAACAATCCAAGAACTTCACATTTGCTTTACCAGGTCTACACTATTCAGAATCTGACAGGATTTAAATACCACGCTGCATGTACCCCCACGATTGCTCATCTCTCATCAGCGAGTCTTCAGTGATTGAGAACACCAAGGGAGGCTTCCCTCAGGCAGATCTGGCTTGGAGTTCAAGCTCCATGACACACTAGTTTTGCACTTTGTATAATTTGCTTAATTAATATCTTTAAATACAATTTCTTCTTAAGTGTAATGCAGATAACAAAAGTACCCAGCTCATAATCAAATAATACATTCAACACAAGGCTGGGTACACAGTAAGCATTCTGCAAACATTTACTACTGTATTTCAATTTCGCTACTGTAGCTATTTGCTTTAGGTAGTAGGGTCAATGCCAGAGGGTTTTAAATTCCACCTAGAAAAAGGAACAACTCAAGCTGAGACTTTAAAGGGCAGAGTAACCTGCTTATTATTCACAGGCTAATATATAAATGAGTAATACAGATTGTTTCCCATTTCAGATGCAAAGCATTGCTGAAAACTACACTTTTACAAGAATTGCTCAAAAGGACAACCCCTGCTGATCCTGTGCAACTGCCTTCACCTGAGCACCTACAGAAACTGTGGAGAAGGAAATGCAAAAGAGGTAATACATTAGACTAAGGTATTTGTTAAATAGCAAAATACCACCCTAGGAATTCTAAATATTAAAAATCCTCTCCAAATAACATCCTACCATCCATTAACTAGAAAGAAAATTGATAGAATGCAACCCCCTGAATTAACTAGTCTGAGCTAAGACTGGAGCTTGTCCATAATTAAGCTTTGACAGGTAAGTTCACTGAACCACCTTCAGGGGCATATGTTGATAAAAGTATCAAAAAATATTATTTGTACTACACAAACAGGAAGCTGAAAACACTTGGGTAAATGCATTTTGCTAATAAATTTTGGCAAAAGATAATAATAATAAAGGGAGAAAAAGGAAATGACACAATGACACTATTAATTAAAACCTGACTCAATTCTTTCCTTCTAATCTTAAAAAGGTTTAAACCACCACAAAGTCACAAGAACACTTCCCACCTGCCAATAACTTTATTCCAATCAACTGTGGTGAGACTCCTACCTCCTCTCCTCATCCCACCTTCCACCAACTCAGGTCCAATTCTTCCTGGGCAATGAGAAGGTTGACAAGTTAAAGGCTACGGGATGATAAAGAGGTCCCCAAACCAAAGATTTCTACTTAAAGCTTAGTATCACAAGACTTGAGCACAGGAAGGCATCTTAGAAACATCTAGTACATTACCTCAGTTTAATTGGTAAGGAAACTGTTAAGAGTTGCCCAGTCTCATGCAACTAGTTAATGTCAAAGCCAGGATTAGAATCCAAAACTCTTACGTCCCAACCCAATGTTTTTCTTACTAAATCTGAGATCAGTTTTTAGAAGACTATACCAATGACTTCTTTTTTAACTGTACAATACCCAGAATATAAAAACAAAGTGTGAACAAAGGATGAAGCATTAGGAACAAACAAAAAAATACTAACTGCTAACATTTACTGCGAGCTTATGATATGCCAAACCCTCTGTTAAGCATTTAGATGCATTACCTCCTTTAACCTTACAGCAACCCTACAGTAGATGCAATTATTAGTATCCTTTTACATATAAGGAAATCGAGGCACATCGAGGTTAAATAGCTCACTCAAGGTCACACAGAGAGTAAGTAGTAGATCTAGAATTTGAGCTCAGTCTGACCCAGACAGAGTCTATGTGCATGCAGCAAAGCAAAAGGAAAAGGATACCCCAGGAAGAGCAGTTCATGTGGTCGATATCCACAGTGTCCTTCCAGGGGAACTACACTGGGGCCCTGTGTTTTGACCTGAGGAGATCAAATCTCTTAAGAGGGATTTTTGTAGAGGATTCAGTGCTTGCTATAATCCTGCCAAATCTAGTGAAATCTTGACCTGGTCTGTATCTGGCTTTGCTCGAGCTGCAAGAAGCAAGAAGTTAGCAGAAGAGGGTACTGCTCTGCGGTCAGGCTACCGGCCCAATTTGTCAATAGTGAAGCTGCAAAGAGGAGTCTCCTGATTGTAACAAACAAACAAAACTACACACTATCCTAGATATCCATACTTTCTCTCTCTTACTTTCCTCTCTGCTCTGTTTGCCTTTCTTTCACGGATTTTATTCCATGGCCAACAAATCTAATGACTGATAGAAAGCAGCAATGAACAAGATCATTTAGAAATCCCAAGGCCCTTGAAAACCTGTGTCCAGGTCTTGAATCCTTATCATACAGATTTTTCAACTCAACTCAGGGCGCTGCTTGTTCCACACGGGGAAACACTCCTTTAGAAGCGGGAATCTTCAGACCGGCCGCCACAGCCACCGTAGGAGTGCAGCCCTTCCCCCGCACACTCAGGCCCACCAGCCAGCGCCGGAGTCCCAGAGAGCTGCAACGCTGGCCAAGCCACACAGTGAAGTGGGTTTCACATGAAAATGCCCTTTAAAATAACATGCAAGTGTCCAGTGAAAAGGCTCCAGCTCACAAGGAAAAAGGCATGAGGAAAATGATCACCACCCTCGCCACGTGGAAATCTGTTGTTAAACTGGCTTAAAGATTTCTATTTTCCAGTCCCATAAATCAGTGACTTGGACACCTCATGAAGTTACTATTCCTTCAAGGAAACAGAGTGCATACGAAGTAAAGTATCAGGTTCACAGAAGCATAAACTATGCTCCATGAAAATGAGGTGAGATCTTCCCAAGACAACAGGAAGAATGAGAAATATTTGCAAGATGTTAGGCAAACCTCCTTAACTCAGAAAGAACAACCTTGAAATTAGTCTGAAACTGAGATAATTTTTAATTTTATCACTTCCCTACCTATAAAATTGGTCTGTCATATAGGAATTGAACTAGAGTTAAAGGAATTTTGAGAGGTCACATAGTCCTATTTTGAGGAGAGTCACACCTAGACCATTCCTGAAAATTTGCCCCTGAAAATATTTCAAAGACTACCCCCAACAACTGTCTACAAACCTAAGATTATAAATAAGCTGAATAACCTCTGCTTTCTCTAAGATTTCTTTTAGGATCTCTTAGATATTTGTGTTTATAGGGAATTTAATGTTTCATCAATAGTCTTGTAACTGATGGAGCACGTTTTCCAGTTTTCCGTTTTCTCCCAATTCTCTAACACACTAATCCTCAATAATGAAAGAGATTAATTTTCAACTATGAATGCCCACTGCAACACTAGCCCTAGTTCTATAAGATTAATATTAAGAACTACTGCCAATATTATAACTTGTAAATGAGAAAACTAGGTTTGGTTCAGAAATGAATTCTAAACTACATGGGACAATAAGGAACCCTGTGAGGGCCAGAACCTGAAAGTTTCTTAGAAACAGAGAGTGGCTCATTTCCGGTCAGTATCCACAGACTCAATAGAGGTCAGGGCACCTATGCGAAGTCCTGCCTACTTGGTTTTGAGTCCGGCCATGTGACTAACTAACCTTGGGATTTCAGGTTTAGCCACTCTCTTAATCCACTACCTCTAAACTGGGGATAATAACATCCACGTCAGAAACTGACTGAAGGGTAATAAGGGAGTGTATCTTATATGGCACATACCAAAAATCTTATTCATATTACTATTTTTTGCTACTTCTGAGAATATAAAGTATCACAACCCCAAGAACATTTTACTTAAATAAGCAGCAAGTCAAAATGACCCAGGAAAGATTGCTTAACCAGAAAAAGGCAGCTATCTGGCACATCATACACTCCATTCAAAGGAAAATGCACCTACTGAAACAGATACCACTGCAGTCATGGATGAACAGAAGAATCCCCACCGTGGGGCTAAGGGAGGCATTGAGGGGATGGAAATGAATCCAGCAAGGGGGAATCCCGATGCCACAGCAAAACAGAGGGAGGGAAAGAATGGGGAGCAGAAAGCAGGCTGATTAACGCATAAATACAATGTTCCTTGAACTTTGCTTAAGCTAAGAAATGAGCGCTACACTTTCATTTAGAGTTAACTACTAACAATTTTTTTAAAAAGCAGAGGACAAATGAACTAGAATACAAAGCCCTCTCTTGGCTTGTGGCACAAATGGATTAGCAACTGTAAAAATACAATCTAAATAGTAAAATCACAAGAACATGAAACTAACTGAACTGTATCAAGTGAAGGTAGGGAAGAAACCTCAGTGGATGTTTCCTTATGGGTTGTAGCTTTGACCTAGGTGGACAGAGATTCCCTATCTAGCCAAAAGCAGACCAACTGTTGTGGTCAACATTGGGCCAGGATTTATGAGAAGTGTCACCTAAGTACTCCTCTCAAAGTGTCCTCAAAGCACAGGCTCTTTATGGAGAGAAGGTGGGAAGTAGTAAGGGAGAGCAGAGTCAAAAGGACAGAACTTAGTAAAAGCAACCGGAGTAGGGGAAGAGATTGTGGTTGTTTTTGCAAATACAGGTATTTCTGTTAAGGGTATCTTACCTCGCTTACCTAGAGACTGGATGAGAAAAATGCACAGCTGGCATTGTTTGGTTTCTCCCCCAGAATGAGAACAGCAACTTTCACAGAAAAGCCCTTGTCTCAGATTAATTTGGCTCTGGAATATTATGCAATTACCACAAGGAAAATGAACTGATGTAAAAGTGGTCCTAGTGAAGCCACCAACAACAGAGCAGCCCAGCGAATGCGCTGAAAGGAAGGACCTGGGATGGGGACTTAAGCCTCAGAACTGGATTATCACCCACCATTCACTGCTGTCCCACCAAACACGATGCTCCCTCTGGAACGTGCTCTATGACAGCAAAAGCTCCTTACTGACAGCAAAAGGATGAAGAATAGTAATTTGGTAATTAAGTATCTGTGATATACCTTAAAATTTAATGTAAGCCCATTTGCTTTCTCTTTACCAAAAGCACTCTCCCGTTCCTCATTAATTCAAATCAACAAATTTGTATTGACTTGGGGGGTGGGGGAGGTGCGTGTGCCAATACACACTAGATGACAAGTGCTTGTATGGGAGGCGGGGTGTCCTTGGCAACATTGTGTCTTTACGGCCCCCCAATTCAGGGCTTATGTTATGGTATCACAGTAATATTCAGATTTAGACCTTTTTTTCCTAGAAATTTGACATTAGACAAACTGTTAAGAGTTTAGAACGTTGAGTTCACTGTATTATCAAGTTGTTCAATCTTCCTTACTAAAATTGCATACCATCTCCCTTTTAGTAACACTTCAATAATTAATACATCACTTGTGAAAAACATATGTCAGAAAGAAACATCTCGCAGACAGAAAAACCAGTTTCAAAAATTGGGAGGGAGGAAGACATTAAAAAGCCTGACTTTGAAGAAAAATCCTGACATACAGCCATAAAATTTGAATTTATTTCAGAACAAGCAGAAAATCCAAGCCTTAAGCCTAAATGATTACCAAGGGGAAATAAACTAACATTTATTGCTAAGCATTTTTTTTCTGGTTTAATCCCTACAAAACCCCCAAGTTATATTACTTCACTTTACAGCTGAGGAATCTAATCTGAGACTCAAAAAGTTTAAGAAACTTGCTAATATCAAGCTAGAATTTTGAACCTAGTACTTTTGGACTCCAAACTCTATACTTTTTCTGTTGCAACCTTGCAAATTAACAAATTTGTTAATATAGAGATGAAGGAAGAAAGAGAGAAAAGGCAAAAGTACAAAAAAATCAACTCAAATTCTCCCTGGAGAGAAATCAAAACCTTGAGTTCAGTTAAGCATAAGCTGCTGTATGTATATTTGATTAAAACCTTTCCTGCAGAAAATGACACTGTGGTTTCCTTAAAAAAAATACGAATCTCAAATTCCAGAATTATGCCATAGGGCTTAATTCTATACAGTTAAGACATAAAAATAAGGAAATCAAAATGTTTGATTAAATAAACAAAAAACCAAATCCAGCAAATAGGTGTGGCTTCTGAACCAGAAAACTAAATTGCAAATAGCCTAATATTTGGTAAAATTACTTTCCCAAAGCATGTTCTGAGTCTGCAATTATATCAAGACTACAAAAAGCAATTGAGAAATAAATTATTCCAAAATCAGACCAACTAAAAAGGTAGGAAGGCAAAGCTAGCAGTTGGTAGTTTTAAGAAACTATGGTACATAAAGTTGAGATTTATTGTTTAAAATGTACCATCTCATACTCCCAAAAAAGCCACACAGGCCATCAATCTAAGTACACTTATTTGCATGCTCTAACCTCTGTACCAAACCCACATATCATACAAATCCTGCAGAGATCACCACTTAATAACTCACTCCTTATCATTTTCCTAAGAATCTTCTCTTTGGATCTAATTCTTCATGCAATGATGCTCAACTATTATTCAAGAATGTTTTCTCCAGCTATTCTGTTTTAGTGCTGAAATGGTACATTTTTATTTACTGCTCGACTTCTAGATCAGCATTAACCAATCCCAAGGTCTAAAACTTGACTTACTTCCAAATCCCACATATTGAAGACGCATTTGGGAAAAAGTATGTGTTAAAATTATGAAAATTTTAAGTAACACTACTGATAACACCTGTTATCAGTTTATCCCCAAAGAGGTTGATCCTGGCCGCTCAGAGAAAGGCTATGCCAACATCAAGGGGACCATGAAGAGGCTTATACCGCGGAAGTCCGATCTCCAAAAAGCCCCTCCCAGACAGGCTTCCCATCTTCCGTAATCACAATGAGCCCGCCTCTGAGGACGAGAGAGGGAAGGCAAGGAAGGGCAGCAAAGGAGGGCAGAATGTAGTTTTTGCCCTCCCCCTCCAAAGACCTACAGTACTTTCAGCACCAGTATTGAAGGTTTCAGAGACTTTGCAAAAGGATGGATGGGATGGAAAGATAAGCCTACCTTCTCCAGTCATGGAATAAAGGTTGTGACAAGCATCCCCTGCATGAGAAAGCCTGTAAACCAGGGACAAGAGGGCTAGGCTGTTAGGTTCTCACGAGTATTGGGAGCGAGGAGTGCAAGAACTACTGAGAACACCAAGACTGGACTTTTCCCTTTGCCGCACCCAAACCACCCTCTTCCCAGTGCCCGAGGACTGGGTCTACTGCGTCACCAGGGGGCCTCAGCTTCACGTGGGACTCTCCTCTCTCCTCTGTTGGCTTATTAGGTTGTACGCCACCCATGTTCCCACTCCCTGTCCCTGAGGCCACTGTCCTCTCCAAGTTTTCCTCTAAGTGTTTAAATGCTATTGCTATGGAGGAAGCCCTAGGCTGATAACCCCACTTCCTTAAATTACATTATATGAGTCAACTTAAAAATGGTTACTAGGTTTTTTAAAGTAATAGATTAAGAAACACTGCCAGAGATGAAATCTGAAAACTCCACACCCCTCTTTCTTTTCCCTAAATCTAAGCAAGCTGCACATGTTCTGTACTAAGAACGCTGATGTGCTGTGAAGAGATTAGTCAGGCTAAACCACAATGGGGTGAGAGGAGTGAGAAAAAGAAGGCGGAATGGGCTGGTCCACACATGAATCTGTGTGTATGTGGGTGCTCTACCCTTACACTCTTATTCCAAGAGATGGTTCTGGATGAGTCATTGTTTTGTGCCATCCAAAGAAGAATTTCTTTCCATTGTTACACATAATAGACAGTGGATTATTCTTAAGTGGTTACTTTCTACAGAAATTAAAGAGAGAAAGTTCTTTTTTCCCAGAACCACAAACTGTTGACATGGGTGAGATTCACAAATAAATCAACACCGTTTATCAGCTGTTATTTTAGCCCTGAGAGAGGCTTCTTGGGATTTACTTGAGGATTCACTCATACATAAAATTCTGAAGGATAAACATAGTCACCACTATGAGTAACATTTCCTGCTTTGTAGTCTGGCTGTCAATGCAATCCCAATCTGCTCTCAAATACTTTAAAAAAATTTTTAATGTCAAGGGCCAGACAGACACCACCATTTTACGAGAGGATCAAGGACATCGTAAAGTAAATGGCCTCTACACAGGCCTGCAGAAGAACTAGGATCTTCACTAACTGTGTTTAGCCTTTTGTTTGAAGGCCTTTTATAATCTACCCTCAAATTACTTCTTTATTACCTTCGCTTGCTGAACTCATTCATTCGCTGTCCCTAAAAATGACTAGTGCTTTCCCCTAGCTTTCTTTACTCTATCTAGAATTCTATCTCCACGTCTCTCCCCATATATAAATAGAATCCTGCTCACAGCTCAATCCTAGCTCATCCTGGTAGCCCCCCCGCCCTTCTCTGGCCGTCCCAGTCAACCAAAGGTTCTCTGTCCCTCCTCATAAAGTCTCTAACAGTCTGTCCAGATCACTCATCTGGGTAGTCAGTAATACAAAGCAGTAAATACCATCTTTCCATGGACTCATAATATTGGGGATTTAGAAAAACCCTTAAACAACATCACACTAGTAAGTACCTAACTCTTTCATCACCAAGGACACTTCTTGTTATGCAACGCTCTCCCCCTACCTTGTCACTCTTTTGACCTCTTATTTGAAGTCTGAAGGGCATGTCTTTAAAAAAATGTCTATTGAACTACAATCATTAGTCACACTTTAAGAAAAACTAAACTTAAGACTTTTATTGTAGATCAGAGCTTCTTTCTGTTCAACGCAGTTCTCACACAGAAAAGACATACAACTTCAGTTAAAAACAAAGACATTTTATATTTTGGTTAACCTGTGCAGCCTAAGAATAGCTAAAAATGAGTAACTTCCCTCAACTTTAAAAAGAAAAAACTAGCTTCCACTGCCATTTACCCAGACCCTTATCAATTTGAGGAACCCAAATCAGGAACTTCTGACCAAGAAGCCAAGCCTCTTATTTTCAAGTAAGTTAAAACTTAAACCTGAGAGGGAAAAGGCTTCCTAACGTCACAAAAGTAATGTCACAGCCAGCCCTCTACACTGGAATATAAATTCTAGACTCTAGGTCTAGTGTTCTGTTTGTTACCTGATGCTGACTGCTAAGGACTCCACCTACACAAATAGAACGCAGACTATTTTAGGCCAGGGACAATATCCTAATTTCTTTGTAACTTCCACTGACTCTTCTACATAGCGAGAGTTACAAAAAATACTTATTCACTAATTACATTTGATCAGCTAATACTTAGTAATCTAGTAATTTCAGCTCTTAAGAAATGTGAATGTTAACAGTAAAGCAATAAAACCTTTACAAGATAATATTAGACATTATCTTCATGACTTCATGTCATAAGACACAGACACAGAAAGCACTAATCATACAAGAAAATGCTATTAAATTTCATTACATTAAAGTTAATAACTTATCAAAATACACTATTAAGAGTAAAAAGGCAAGCCACAAAAAGAAAGAGATATCTATAACACAAACAAAAAAAAGGACTCATATCCAAAATATATAAAGAACTACCACAAGTCATTAAGAAAAAGAGACAAGTAACCCAAAAGAAAAATCTGCAAGACACTTAGACATCATGAAATGTCCAATGAACTCATGAAAAGGTGCTTCCATTATTAATCAGGGAAATGCAAACTAAAACCACAATGAGATACCACTACACACCTACTACATTAGCCAAAATTTTAAGTTTGACAGTAACAAGTGTTAGAAAAGATGCAGAACAACAAGAACTCTCCTATACTTCTGGTGAGAATATAAACTACTACAATTATCTTAGAAATAAGTTGGGCAGTTATCCAGTTAAACTGAAAGTTAGGAAATCCCATGACGTATAATTTCATTTCTGGGTATATCCCCAGAAACACTAAAGCAAAAGGATATATGCACACCTATGTTTAGAGCAGCATTATTTACAACAGCCAAAAGAAATGAATACTGATATATACCAGAATACATATAAAAGAATGCTCCTACTGACAAATTCATAATAGCTGTAAACTGGAAACCTCAAACGTCCACTAACAATAGAACAGATAAACTGTCATATAGCCATACCATGGAATACCATACAGCAATGAAAAAGAACAAATTGTTGCTATATATAACTATTAGACAAAACACAAAATTAGGTGAAAGCATACATATTGTGTAATTCCAATTATATAAAGCCAAAAACTAGGCAAACTATATTGTTTAAAGATGCATATTTAGGGAGGCAAAACCATAAAGAAAAGCAAAGAAGTAAATATCAAAAAGTTAGCAAAAAGGAAGCAGTACACAAGAAACTGGCTTCACTATGGAAAGCAGTATGGAGTTTTCTCAATCAACTAAGAATAGAATATCATACAATGTACCAATTCCACTTGTGAAATTTACCCAAAGAAAACAAAAATCACTAATGCAAAAGATATATGCACTCCTAAGCTTACAGAAATATTATTTACAGTAGCCAAAATATGGAAGCAACCTAAATGCCCATCAACAAATAGATAAAGAAGAAGTGGTACAGATATACAATGGAATATTACTCAGCCATAAAAAAGAATGAAATCTTGTCAATTTCAACAACACAGATGGACACAGGGTATATTATGCTAAGTGAAATAAGTCAGAGAAAGACAAATACCATATGATTTCACTTATATGTGTAATTTAAAAAACAACAAATGAACAAACAAACAAAACAAACAGATTCATAGAGATAGAGAACAGACTGGTGGTTGCCACAGGGGAGGGGTAAAATAGGTGAAGGGGGAAAATTAGTGAGAATCTTTCATATTTTGATCTGGGTAGTGGCTACATGAGTGTACACACATGTCAAAATTCACTGAGCTATGCACTAAGATTTGTGCATTTTATTGTATGAACTTCAATATAAAAAATAGTAATTAAAAAAAATTTTTTAAGCTAGCTTCTGGGCCTGCTAGGACTGTCCTATTTCTTGATCTGTGCACTGTATACATGAGAATCTGTATTATAATAACTCATGAAGCTGTACATTGATTTTTAATGCACTTTTCAGTATGTCTGCTTTCTTTCCCCAAAAAAATAGGTTTTAAAAGTGCTAAGCACAGGCCTAGTACACAGTAAGCACTCAATAAAACTATTACAAGTTTTTTTTTAAGGCAAGTTACTTTTGAATTGATGTAACATAACCTGGGAGAATCAAAGTACCTGTGACTATAAAGCAAAAGCTGTTTGACTCCTGACTGAATATGTCATAATCCTACTAGAAAATAAACTGGTTGTTTAGCTCCTTTACAGCTAAAGGAGATAGGAGTAAGTTTTATATAGGAGAAAGCACACTGTTCCTGGAGGCAGGTAATGCAGATTTCAATGTTAGCTATTTGGACTTGAACAAATAACAGTCTCTCCAAATCTCAGTTTCCTCATCTGTCAAGATATACCTACCTACTTACCTAGATATCTTATCATGACATTCAAATAAAGCAATGTTTGCAAAAGTACTTCATGACTGGTAGAGCACCAAATGCACGGTATTCTTAAACTACTGCACAATATTATTTTAGTATGGGTAAATTAGGCATAGAGAGAAAATACCATGGAATATGAATACTTTCATTTAATATATAGGAAGAGATGATGCCCCTAAATTGGTATAAACACTGAGAGTGTAAGCAGATAAAGGATGAAATGCCAGCTAATGTGAAAACTGAATAGCACTTTTGGGTAAACTTGCAGCTGATACCTAAATCCAACAGCATTTGTTAATGCTAACCAAGCAACAGCTCCAGAAGAGAGCACCACTCACCAGATACCACTGACCTAGCCCTGACCTGTATCATCTCTGATGGCAAGAACGGACCTTACTCATCTTCCGAAGAAGCTTTAGGTATAATACAAATGGAGGAAGGAAAGAGCCCCTGCTAGTCCAACAACCCCAATCCTCTGCAAATAGGCAAATGTTGCTGCAAAGGAGGCAAGAAGAAATGCTATGGCCATTATCATTCAAAGAACAGCCATTCTTAATATGTAAAGGACTGAATTATTTAACATTTTAAAGGAAATGGATAGATCACAGAATTTCATAAATGGAATCATCACTAGATATCATTATACAAATCCTAAATTTACAAATGAAAAAAATGTGAAGCCTCAAAGGAATGAGAAAGACAAGCCACACAGACTGGGAGAAAATATTTCCAAAGACATATCTGATAAAGAACTGTTATCCAAAGTATACAAAGAACTCTTAAAACTCAACAAGAAGAAACAACGCAATTAAAAAATGGGCTGAAGACTTTAACAGACCCCCTCATCAAAGAAGATATACAGATGGAAAATAAGCACACAAAAAGATGCTCTACACAGTATGTCATCAGGAAAATATAATTAAAACAACAATGAAATATTACTACACACCTATCAGGGTGGCAAAAATTGAAAATACGTGACACCACCAAATTCTGACGAGGCTATGAAACAAAAGCAACTCTTTTTCATTGCTGATAGGAATCCAAAATGGTACAGCCACTTTGAAAGACAGTTTAGCAGTTTCTACAAAACTAAACATACTCTTATGTAATCATGTTCTTTGGTATTCACCCAAATGAGTTTTAAGCAGGTCCCCACATAAATTTAATGCGGGTGTTTAGAACAGCTTTATTCATAATTGCCAAAACTTGGAAGCAACCAGTGTGTTCTTCAGTAGTTGAATGGATAAACCTGTATACATCCAGGCAATGGAGTATTTTGCAGTTATAAGAAGAAAAAAGCTATCAAGCCATGAAAAGAAGTGGGGGAACCTTAAACAAACATTGCTAACTGAAAGAAGCCTATGTAAAAAGGCTAGGTAACATATGATGCCAACTATACGACATTTTGGAAAAGGCAGCACTATGAAAACAGTAAAATAATCAGTCGTTGCTAGTGGCTGGGGGGAGGGAGTGATGAACAGACAGATCTCAGAGGATTTTTAGGGCACTGAAACTATTCTGTATGATACTATCTATAATGGTGAATACATGTCATTACACGTCTGTGCAAACTCACAGAACGTGCACCACCAAGAGTGACCCCCTTAAGTGAACTATGGCCTTTGAGTAATGACGATGTGCCCGTGCAGGCCCCCCAGCTGTGGCCAATGTCCCCTCCGGTGACAGATGCTGCTAATGAGGGCACTGTGCGGAGTGAGGTGGTATGTGGGGAATCTGCAGCAACGTCTGCTCAATTTTGCTGTGAACCTAAACTGCTCTAAAAAGTAGTCTTCTAAATCAGAGAGAAACAAAGCACAGTGAAACCCAAAGACCAGAACTGGCCTACTGAAGGTCACAGTGAGTAAAGGACAGTTTTACTATTAAATTACTACAAAGTGAACTGAAAATAAAGTTCCCATAATAAACAGTTAAGACTCATCCACAATCAACAAGCTCATTAGAAACTAAAGTCTTCTCCTCTCCTCCCAATATTTAACCTTAGAAGTCAACCTTTTCTTAACAGATTGCAAGATGTAGATTTCAGCCCCTTCAGGGCCAAATTTTCATTAAATCTGATTTTGTTCACTACTGACTGAGCAATAAAGTTTGACTTTAGAAAAGCCAATACCAAACCCTGCAGTTACAAAGCTTCTAAATGATAATGACAGACCCTGGGAAGGCCATTTTTCAAGGAAAGAATCTTGATTCTTTAGTCATTGAGGTTCAGAAAGGTGACTGATCAAGAGTCTTAATATTCTTGAAACTGGCCAACAAATGATCACATGGAGGAAGAATGAAACCAAATGGGAAATTATAGTTAAATTGCCTATCAGCTTCCTTTTAAGAAAGAGAAACCATTAAAATGGCTAAGATGAACTTTAATTTACACTTTAAGTTTGGACACATCCAAAACCTATAAGCAACTGTGAATGATAGTAAGTATTAAGGGTCAGTAAATTAAAGCTTAGGTGCCACATAAAACACAAGACTAAACAAACAGTAGGTTTTAAAAAATGAAATCACAGGAACAGTGTTTTATAAGATTTTTTTGTTCCCTTAATAATCCTTTCAAAGAATAAAGGGATTTTGCTATTTTTGAATCTGAGTGGTACAGTTTTCCAATGGGCACACATCAAACCAATCAAACAGAAGCCTCACATGCCCCACACAATTTCTGGAGCAGTGAAACTGAACATCAGTAGCCTTATGTAAGGCACAGTGATGTAAATTCCATCTCTCTTGACACGAGGCGAGGGTTGGATTCAGAAGCCTGCAGGAATTTCATATCCTGTTTCCACTCTTCAGTACTCATTCAGTGGTAGCAGTCTGCTGTGGACTTGCTCTCAGACATACATGTACTGCCGGCACCAGACACGTATCTCTATTAACCTGAAACCACTCTACTGACAGAACTTCAGGCTTAGCAGAACGGGGCACTGATGGTCTTCCTTCCGTAATATGACATGAAAATCCTTTTTCCAAAATGTACATATAGGCAGTAGTAATAAACACTATGTTAAGCATTAGAAATAGAGATATCTCAAGAAATCATTGTTAATTAATTTCAGGACCACAAAAAAAAATCGATCCTGTATTTTCCTTAATAAAAGAAGAGGATAAAAACACATATTTTCTGATACTACTGAGCTCTAAGGGGTTACACTATTTCTACCTGAAAGGAAAAGGGAAGGTCAAAGTGGTACCTTCCCCAAAGAAAAGCCCCACTCAACCACATCAACTACTGTGAGCTAAACCAAAAACAAACACACAAAAAGAAACAACAATCTCCCCAAACAAAGGTTTGACTACAGGAGCCAGTTGAAACTATATATCGATTTGTTCAGCAAAGTAAAAGTGTGCACACCCTTGAAGGGAACCCGGGTCACCCAGTCATTCGGGCAGTTCCCGCAGAAGAGTAAGCATGCTGCATATGTAGTGAAAAATTAACATTAAACCTCCAGAACTATTTGCACAAAAGAAAAATGGAATCAGAAGTTGGGCTGGGAAGGAGTGGTGCTTATCAAAGGTAAACCACTTGGTACAAGTTTGCTAATCTCTGTGGTAAGAGCACATGAACAGAACCCCACTCTTTACACAGACGTTTCCAAACTGGCCAATGCTCACAGCAGCCTTGTGAGATGAACAGATGTTTGACAAACGGGGATGTATCCTGGGGAAACAAAAAGTAGGCACCTGACTTCTGGGCCAATGTCCTCTCTGCCTTTTCCTTGGTGTACAGGCTATTCAACAGATCTACTTGATGCCTCTGTTCACCACTTTATTATAGAAAGCTGCTCTCAGTTTCACACAAAAAGATTCTATTTAAGATTTAAAGTCTATACCAAAGGTAACAGGGCTGCTTTGCTAACCACTGTCTTCGTTAATTATTATTAAAAAATCCTATTAATTGGTTAAGAAAGAAGCTTTTGAGCGCTTTCTACCTATACATACAGATCTGTCTACAAAAAAAAAAGTTTTAGGTAAATTTTACTTTGCATTATTTAGACTACCATTTGCTACAGAAACAAAGTTCTCATCATTTTGTACTTGTGCACGTCAAAGTCTTTATCACACAAGTAAAGATTTCTGGGGGACTGACTGGAAAGAAACGCAAGAGAATTATGTGCGTGATGGAAATGTTCTCGGTCTTGATTAAGGTGGTAGTTAGGAGGATTTATCATATCTCGCTGACCTGTTTACTTAAGGATCTGTGCACTTCCCAGTATGCAAATTTTACCTAAAACATACAAGCATCAAAGATGCTTATTTAATAGCCAAATGCATGAGTAAGGAAGCACCAAGAGCAGCCCTTATCACACCACAATAAGACCAAAGTCCCAGCTGAAAAAACTTGCTCTTTTTTCCATCTGTCTCTATTTCTAATTTCTGTGCACTAATGAACTCTTAAGGAATCAAAAGGCCACAGGGCCTTCACAGTCCACTAAACAGAAAGGAGAGGGTCTCGGGGCAGTGTGCAAGCTCACACCTGCCTGTGAGGATGTAAACCACATTCACCAACTAAAATTGCCTCATACATGGGCCAAAGTAACACAACCATCTCTTGTCAAAGGCATCATCAAAAAGTCATAGATACTCAAAGATATCTCCTCTGAGGCAGATTAAGAGGAGAAGAAATGAATAGAAATTTCATTGATAACCACATGGACCAAATTAGTCTCTCATAAATGTCAATGAGATGTTTATCAGATTATGGAGGGCAAGTGAAGAATGTAAAGTGGTAAAAATATAAATTATTACAATTACAAATGGAAATGGCCACTTTCATCTGCAATATCTAAAAGAATATTTCAGCCAAGACACCAGGTCTATTTTGTTCAGAAATAAACACAGAACTGAATACATAAAAGGATCTGTTTTCAAGAGTTAATAAGAACACTTTAACTCTAGAAGAAAAAAAAAAGACCTTCTTGATAGAAATGCCAGGTTTAACCATTGGCAGATTGTAGAAAACACAAATGACACCCAAGATAACTGGTGTAGGCTAAAGTACAACATGTTCATTTTTTAAAATAACTCCAGTGCAACTCCAAAATCAGTCGTTCTTACTAGCAGTCTTAAAAAAATTCATTACCAAATTTGGCTACATAAACATTATAATAACCCATGCTCATTTCTGACATTTTGCCTCTTTTCTCTAAGACCACTAAATATAGCCACTTCATCACATAAAAATAGACCATCTTCGAAGATAAAATAGGGCTACAATAGTGTCCTATAACACTAAGCTGGTGTAGGGTTGCCGCATTTGTAAAGTCACCATGGGTCCATTTGGTTACACTACCAAAATTAAAGCTGTAGTATTCTTCACACTTCTAGGCTGAAATGTGGCCTCAGTAATCATCTAATGCAGGCATTTTCACTTTTTTAGGAAGCTGTAAAATCCCCACATCTTTTTTTAAAACACAGTTATTATCAGATGCCTTCCCACCTTCTTTTTGCCCCATCACGCCACAGGGAGGGACACAAGACCATCAATCAGGTACAGATGCACAGGCCCGCGGCCACTGAGAAAAAGGCAGCCACCACGGCACCGGTGTACCACTCCGGGGCAGTCTCAGCAGCTCTCCCCACACATCCATCCTTATTCTGAAGCAAACTGGGAGTCTTTTCTACAGAATCCTAGGACTCTAGGTGAATATAGCTTGAAAATCTCTGATCTGGTCCCACCCCTAGTTTTACAAGTAAAAGTCACATGAAGAGCCTTCCGGGGGTAACTGAAAAGGAAAGTCCATGCTGTCCTGGCCCTTGGCAGTATAATATGACCTCCAGCAAATCTCTTAAACTCTCTGAGCTCTTGTTTGTTCATCATACTCTGCCCAGTAAGCTTTCCATAAAAATGCTTTGAGGATAGCAGAGCATTACATAGATTAACATCATTATTTTTATTATTAGGTTACTATTACCCTAGATGACATGACGGGTTAAGTGCCCAGCCAGACCTGGAACACGAGTCTCCTGGCTGCCTCTCCAACACTTCTCCCACTAGTTCACACTATACTTGGGTTCGGTGCTAAGCCATTCTTATCAAATTCTCAAACTTGGGTTTTATAACCACTTTTATCAAGAAAATAAAATGATGCCATGTATAAAAAAAAATCTTTGAGATGACATGAAATAAATGTAAATGCAAGGAATTTACAGGCTATGCTGGCCAAAAGGGGAACTACAGATAAAGGTTACACGTTCATTCTACAAGGTGATACATTGTGAATGCTCATTAAGGCACTAATGAAACAACTCTGACCATTCAGCACTGCTGGGGGATGTTATGTGCTGAACAAAAAAGAGGGAAGCCCACAACGTGGCTGTAATGACGGGAGGATGTGCACACCGATCAGAACCCAACTGTGGCTTACAACGATTAAAAATGTCCCAAAGCAATACATGGTTGGACCTCCAGTCAAGTGTAAATACAAGCTGATGATGTAATCTAACCTACAAATTATATATTAATAAAAGCCTTGCATGGATAATAACAAGAAGACAGTATTGCCCCAGTGCCTACCAACTCTCTAGCCACTACTGAGCTCACAACTTCGAAGTCTAAAAGGAGTTGTCAATTCACCTAAAGGTGAGGAGGAAACAGTGATTAAGAAAGTCAATGGAAAAAAGGATGGAGGGAAAAAATGCCAGAGATGTCATTAAAATGCAGCATGAGTGAAAAAAAATACATACAAAAATAAGTCAAATAATTTCAAAGGCTAATGGAAAGCATCTTCTCACCAAAAATTTGGAAAGTACTACTAATGTAATTTTATTTCAGAACACAAGAATTCCTTGTAGAAAAGAGTGTTAATAAGCTCATGCATATTCATAAAGTGATTCATTTGGTAGGAACATACAGTCATCCAGAAGCAGTGAAAAAGCTACAGCTTTAAATGCTCAATCGACTCATCTAGACTTAAAGGTTATAGCAGCATTTCTTGCAAACATATTACTCATCACTGCTCTAACTATACATCTCTGTAGAGGAAACACGGCAAACAGGGTGGCTACTAGTACACAAGTTTGTCACGGACAGTAGTTAGAAAAGTCAAACCACATTAGAAAATAGCAAGGAACTCTGTTAACATCTGCATACTTCATCACCCTGGAAAGTTCACATCACAGACCGTAAGTATTAGGGACTACTTTCAGGGAAGGCTGTTTGCTGAAAATGACTCACCCTGACCCGTCCTTAGGGTCTAGACACATGAGATGAGACAATGCGAGAATACAGCAATGGGTCAATACTGCAACCAGATCACAGCACAGCAACGTGAACCAATCGTACATTCATGGGTATGCCTACCCAAAGTTTGGAGTCATTCTCAGAACTGCATTATACATGTGCAGCCTGAACATACAGGAGGCTGTTCATTACTGATAACAATATTAACTAAAATTTACAGAGTACTGTTCAAAAGGCACTTGTAGTATTACTATTACTACCTCCATTCTGCAAAAGGTTAGATTACATCATCAGCTTGTATTTACACTTGACCGGAGGTCCGACCATGTATTGCTTTGGGACATTTTTAATTGCTGAAAGTCACGGTTGGGTTCTGATTGGTGTGCACATCCTCTGAAGCTCAGAGAAGGGAAATAACTTGCCTAAAAGTCTACAAACACTAAGACTCAATCTCAATTCCTGTGATTCCAGATTCTGTGATTTTCCTGAAAGTTAAACCTTTTTTCATTTTTCAACATGAAACATTTCATTCATTCATTCCTTTATCTAGTCAAGAAATATTTATTAAGTTATCTACTTACCCTCTGGCCTCAAGGAAACAAAAATGGACAATAACAAGAAGACAGTATTGCCCCAGTGCCTACCAACTCTCTAGCCACTGAGCTCACAGCTCCGAAGTCTAAAAGGAGTTTTCGTCAATTCGCCTAAAGGTGAGGAGGGAAACAGTGAGATTGAGAAAGTCAATGGAAAAAAGGATGGAGGGAAAAAATGACTGCTGCAGGTAGTAGAAAGGGTGTGTTGTAGAAGGTTATACCGAAGGGAGGAAGGGAAGGAAGGGAAGGAAGGAAGGAAAGAAGGAAGGGAGGGAGGGAGGGAGGGAGCGAGGGAGGAAGGGAGGGAGGGGAGGGAGGAAGGGAGGAAGGAAGGAAGGGAGGGAGGAAGGAAGGAAGGGAGGAAGGGAGGGAGGGAGGAAGGGAGGAAGGAAGGAAGGAAGGAAGGAAGGAAGGAAGGAAGGAAGGAAGGAAGGAAGGAAGGAAGGAAGGAAAAGATGGGTAAAGGCATAAAGGCCAGAAAAAATTAGCTCAGTACGATGGGAAGTTGTATCAGGCACAGCCAGAGATAAAGCTGGCAAATAGGCAAGGCCAGGGCAATGAAGACCAGGTTCACCGAGGCCATGCTAAGGAAAACAGGCTTTGTTTTAAAAAAGACGTAAGACAGTAAAAGTATGTAGCATGCTGAAATTTATGCTTAAAAAGATCAAACTGGTTTTAGTGTGGAGGATGGAACTGAGGCCAGAAATAGGCCTAATCAGTTAAGACTGTGCTGCAGTAGTACAAAAAATATGAGTGCCTAAATTAAGGCAACGAATAAGAGAATGTAGGGGAGGTAACAAATTGGAGAGCTATTCTGGAAGTAGCTCTTAAAACTTGGTGATTGACAAGACACGGCAGGCAAGGTTCTCAGACTTCTGGCTTATACTACTGGGTAGAGATGGAGAAGTTGTTTTGGTTAGATAAATAATGAGTTCAGTTTTAGATAACTGAGTTAAGTTTGTGATATTTACCTGGTATAAGATAAAGATGTCCAACATGCATTTGAAACGGGGCCCTAAAATTCAGAAGAGCTATGGGATTTAGAAGTCATTAGGGAGTAAGCTATAGTTGACATGTGCCTGGGTCTGGTTAGCCCAGGAAGAATAAGAAACCCAAATATTTAAGGGGGCAAAGAGAAACAGTATCAGAAGACTGAGAAATGGACTGAGTTGTAGGAAGAAAGCCAAGACAGAGTGTTTGGAGACCTAGAGAATAGAGAAATTCAAGAATGAGCAGAATAACACAACTTATAACAATTTTTTTTGTTCTTTTTCTTGAGAAATAGGAAAGTATAAGGGAACATAAACTGAAATAACACTTCTGTAAAGTATTTTGTATTTGGCAATGTGTAGTTTTCAAGAAAACCTCTAAGATACCCTCACCCAATGACACAGTAATCTACTATCTCTAAGAACCTATTCTAAGGAAGGAATCAGAAATTCTGACACTGGTTTATATACAAAAATGTTCATCACAGGATTATTTATAACAGTAACAAAATGGAAATGGTTTAAATGTATAAAAGGAATGATTGAATGAATTACAATACATCCATACAATGAGTATTATAAGCCATTTAAAAATCATATTCGTGGATTATTTTTAAGTGATAGGGAAAGTTACTCATGATAGTGTTTGTTAAAAAGAACAAGACACAACCACACACATTCAGTTAACTGTAAAACAAAAATGCATCAAGTGAAAAAAGAAAAGGGTATAAAATATAACAAAATGTTAGTGGAAGTTTGTACAGGTAGCATGATCACACATGCTTTTGTTTCTACTTTAGCCTTTTTTGCATTTACCAAATTTAATAATGTAGATGTATTCTCTTTTCCTTTGTTTTAAATTGAACCTTTTACTTTGAGATATCTCATTGTGGTTTTAGTTTGCAATTCCTGAATGGCTAATGATGTTGACATCTCTTCATGTGCTTATATGCCATGTATATACCCTGTAGTGAAATATCTCTTCATGTCTTTTGCATTTTTTAATTGTTATTTGGTTTTTACTGCCAAGTTCTGGAGTTCTTTATATATCCTAGGAACTAGTCTTTTGTTGGATATGTGGTTCGCAAATATTTCCTCCCAGTCTGTAGTTTGTCTTTCCATCCTTTAAACATGGTTTTAGCAGAGCAAACGTTTTTAGTTTTTATGAAGCCAAATTTATAATTTTTCCTTTTATGGATAATGTTTTTGGTGTCAAGTCTGAGAACTCTGCCTACCTCTAAATTCCAAAGACTCCTCCCATGTTTTTTTCCTAAAAGGTTTTATGTTTTGCATTTAAGTCTCTGATCAATTTTAAGTTAACTTTTTTAAGTAATGTGTGGCGTTTCGGTCAAAGACCATTATGCCTATGGATGGCCAAATGCTCCAGCACTATAAATGAAAAGGCTATATTTTGTCTACTGAATTGCTATTGCATCTGTCAAAAACAAGCTAGGCAATGGGTAATAGATACGGCATTTCTTTTTTAGCAGACGAAAATGTTCTGGATTTAGATAATGGTGAATGTTGTGCAACTTTGTGAATATACTAAAAACCAATGAATTGTATACTTTAAAAAGGATAAATTTCATGGTTTGTGAATTATATCAGTTAAAAAAAAACCCACTAGGGATATTTGTGTACATGTCTATTCTGTTACTCTGGGTTCTCTATTCTGTTCCATTGATCTGTCTGTCTGTCTATCCCACCAATATCAAACAAGCTTGATTACTGTAGCTGTATAAGTCTTAAAATTTGGTGAAGTGATTCCTTCCACTTTTTCTTATATTTAGCTATTCTAGTTCCTCTGTATTTCCTCATATATTTTTACAACAATCTTGTCTATATCTATAAAAAATCTTGCTGGAATTTTTATAGGAATTGCACTAAACCTGTATGTCAACTTGGGACATCTTTATTATGTTGAGTCTTCCAATCCATGAACACAGTATGTCTCTCCATTTATTTAGATCTTTGACTTCTTTCATCAGCATTTTGTAGTTTTCAATATACACATTCTGTACATGTTTTATTAGACCTACTCTTAAGCATTATGTTTCTTATGTAAGCAACTGTAAATATTGTATTTATTTCCATGTACTCATTAGCATATAGAAATGAAAATGATTTTTTTTCTTTGTTGAAGTACCATTGATACACAATTTTATATTGGTTTCAAATACACAACACAGTGACTCGGAAGTTATCCATGTTATTAAATCCTCAGCCCCACTAGCGCAGTTACGATCTGTCAACATAGGAAGACGTTACAGAACCATTGGCTATATTCTCCATGTTGTACTACTATCCCTGTGACCAACTTACATTATGATTGAGAGAAATGAAATTGATTTTTCTATGTTTATCTTATATCTTGCAACCTTGCTAATGTACATATTATTTCTAGGAGTTTATCTGTAGATTTATTTTTACATAAACAATCATGTCATCTATAAATAGGGACATTTTATTCCTTCTTTTATTTCTCCCACTATGCCTCTTCTTTCTTTTTCTTGCCTTAACTGCTTTAGCTAGAACTTCCAGCACTGTGTTGAATAGGACTAGTGAGAACAGACATCAGACATCCTTGCCGTATTCCCAGTCTTGGGAGAAAGCATTCATTTTTTTCACTATCAATTGTAATGTTAGCTATAGGTTTTTGTAGATACTCTTCATCAAAGTTACACAAAAAGGTTGAGATCTTTGAGATTAAGTATAAAAAGTCTGCCAGACTCACAGGCTCCAAGAAGGGACTAGCGGTTACCAAAGGGGGAGGGGTGGGAGGGAGGGAGAAGGTGATTGAAGGGCATTATGATTGGCACATGTGGTTGGGGGGGGGTCCACGGGGAAGAGAGTGTAGCACAGAGAAGACAAGTAGTGACTGGCATCTTACTATGCTGATGGACAGTGACTGCAGTGGGGTATGGGGGGGACTTGGTAATATGGGTGACTGTAGTAACCACAATGTTTTTCATGTGAAACCTTTATAAGAGTATCAATGATACCTTAATAAAAAAATAAAGAGTCTGCCATGCATAAATGGGAAAGCAATTACTTGTTTCTTGCTCTCTCTCTGTCATGTATATCCAAAGGTCACCCTATTAACCTTACAAAGAAGCACATGTACTGTCCTATTAAGCAATTCACACTATGGTGGTAAGCTACCTACACATGACTTTTTAACAATGTTAATTAAATTTAGCCATAGTATTTCCTATCAAGAATTTTCTACCAGAACAGTTTGGTCATAAGGGTAAGACAATAACTTTCTGTTTTAAACAGGTAACCCATATAACTTGGACAAGTAGATTATTTAAATATAGCAGTGGCAGAGAATATGGCACACTCGCTTATACATCTCAGTTCTGTGCCTTCAGCATGGCAAGTAGTAAGTAAAGCTATTGATTTAAGTCACTGTTTTATGGCATCATTATACAGTTTTTAAAAAGGAAAGGATGAAAGTTTCCAATCTTTCAGCAGAATAGTCTACATCAACATTTAAGCATGGTAAATATTTACAACCTATAAATAGTTTTTACCCACTTATTAAATATCTCATCCAAATAATAAAAATGGGCTTTTTTTCACATTTGGTAAGAGAAGGCTAGATCAAAGGGGGAAAACGCCCCTTTCAAATTATAACTAGATAAAGACTTAAAATGGACCAAAAATGATAATGAAAATTACTTATCAAGTTTTTGTAGATTCCTTCTGAAATCTTTCCAATGACCAAAATTCTATTAATAGTCTGAAGCATTTAAAATATGCTTCTTCCCATGATTACCACAAAGTCAGGTGGGGAAGGTTCAAAATGAGCAACGTGGCCTCCATTCAGTCAACATACATAGACAGATATACATTAAAACCCTATGTTTTATACAGACAGGCTATAAAATAAATACATGCATACAAAGTCAGGTTTTCCATGCAAAACTTCTTATAGTCATTGTTTTTTTCCAGAGGTTAGGTTTAAGTCACAAATTAACACACCTTTCAAAGATTTTATTTTCAAGCTACTAGCTTAGTGTTCCTTATATAAAAATACCCCGTAAATGTCAATATAACTGAAAGCAATAAATATTTGTTAACTCAAGCAGAAGGGAAGTTATAAGTTCTCACCCGAGCTCCAATATTTGGTAAGCATTTACTTAAGAGTTTGATTTCTTTTAGGCCTAGAATCTACTGACCCACATTAATTTGCTAAGTAAACAATGGGCCTACTGCTTAAGTATTAATTGTTAATCAACACAAAAAAAGCTGTTTTACTCCCTAGTTTCATCTTCTAACTGGAACACAACCAGAAATCAGAAGGTAAATTAAAAGGGGGAAAAGTGGGAGAGATGTAGGATTTATGGCTCTGAACAGCCAGAACATCAGAAAGTTCATCCACAAAACTCACGCATTATGTTGAAGAGAAGGCAGCCCTTTTGGGTTCTTACTAAAATCTTATTTTATATAAAAACCATTATTAAATTTCATTTCCAGCCCACAGCATATTAAAAAGGGAAAAATTATACAGGAACCACAGGAGAAAAAAAACTGTTAGAGTAGCAGTAAGGGAAGAGTCAGGTGTATTACAAAACAGGATTCAACAAAACACTGAGTTCTCAATTCATGGGAAAGTACCCCATAACACACTTCAGTACAAAAATAATGTTGATAATGATAACTCTAAGTCATTGAATAAATTTAAATTATACTTGTATGTTCTGTTTAAGAAGACAAGGAAATGTTTAATACATTAAATATATATATATATACACCCAGAAAAGCATCAATATTAAGCTCACTGGCTTTGTTGTCAAATAGATCTTTGGACTGAAACATGTACTGGCTCTGTGACCTTGAGCAAGTTACTTATATTCTCTAAGATCCAATTACCTTATATGTAAAATGGAACTAATAAAACCTACCTCACTGGGTTGTTGTGTGGTACATAAGAGCTCAATAATTATTAGTCATTCCTATTACAATTGCTACCGCTATCACTATTACTCACTTCAGAAAGATGTCTAGTCCAAATGGTTTTTACTGAGGTATAATTATATATAACAAAACACATATTAGTACCATTTGATGAATTTTAACGAATGTATGTAACCATATAACCATCACTCCAGTCAAGATATAGGACATTCTCACAAGTTCCCTTCTACTTTTTCTAGGCAATTCCATCCATTCACCCAGAAAGACCAACTGTCCCATTTAAATGGAATATATGGAATCATTTATATGAATGGCTTCTTTTATTCGACAAAATGTTTTTGAGATTCATTTCAAGTTAATCCTTTTTTATGTGAATAAATATGCCACAATTTATTTACCTGTTGGTTGTTTACAATTTTGGACTATAATCCAAATATTTTTTTAAATAGGATATATTGTTAAAATTCATTTACAGTAGTATTCACAATATGGAATATCTTACCATTAAGATTAACAAAGGAAGCATTAATATATAAACTGCAGCTATTTCAAGGCCTACAGAGGATCTTTTAATGATTTAATATTCCATCCTCACATACCAACAAATATATTATTGGGATTTCATTTACTCATAAAGTAATCTTTTATTGTATTTGACCAATACTTTTAATTGTGCAGAAGATTTTTAAAAATCCTCAACACTATAAATACATTAAAATCTTGCACATAAACGGGAGGAAGCTCCTGTACCGCCACTTCTCAGGTTGATCCATGTGACGGAGAACATCAACATTAGCCATCTTACAGGATGTTCAGGCTCCTGATACAGGCACTTAAGATTTTCTACTAAGAGAATGATTCTCATCCATGCCCAGTATTACCGAGTGCAGCCATATATTTTGGCCAATGTCTTTTAACAATGAGTAACAGGACAAACACTATATCATGGAATGGGAAATAAGGCACAAGTTCAAAGAAGTCATCTGTTTAATAATTCTTAGTTAGCTAACGAGTGTGTGCATATGTTCTGGCTGATAATGATGACATAACTCCATTTGAACTAACTCAGGGCTGAGATTCTGCTTCATTAGTGAAGACCCTATCCTCCCTGAGTTTAGGCAATGACTGGGCTTGGAACTAACTGTCTAAGGACAGTGGTTTTCACATTATGTCCAAAAAGCATCAGGACTTTTGCAAACATTTATGTTACTTTCATTTTTTTTTAATAAACTTTTTAACTAGTTTTAAGACTTCAACAGCAGAGAGGCACATAGATGTGTTATATGCCAATTCAATAAAATGAAGACAAGCTCCAGGCAGTTACACCTACCAGGTTGATTTGCTTTTATGCAGGACTCAAAATAGGTTTCTCCAGCCATTTCTGTCCATTTGCCAAATACAAAATTCCTTACAACTATCCCTGACTAGGAGGCCTTGTGGGGCACCGGTGCGGCTGCTCTTCAGGGCTCTGTCCAGCTCATATAAAATGGCACAAGCACACACAGACGTCACCCTCTGTGGAGTGCCGGGCAGCACCACCGAGCACATGCTCCAGGTGACAGAGCGCAGCGCTCAGTGTGACTGGCATGAAGTGAGTGAACCCATAATGTGAAAGTTTGGGGCCTCTGGCCTCACTTTTGTCTTTATAATAGAATTATCATAAGCGGTCAGTACTCTTTTCAGTAATTCACATGTTCACAGTAAGGTAAAATGGTTACCCCCAATGAACCATATCAAAGTATGATTAAAACCCCGAGATTTAAGAAAATATCTGACAGTAGATATACCAAGATTGATAAGACTCAAGGCAAATTAACTTTAGTATTAGAAATGAACACCATCCAGTTCTTCAACCACTATCACACACAAGAGTCTCACATAAATAAATAAGGTAATAGTGATTTGTCAGAGGTGGTCACCTTTTATGGAAAGGAAAAAAAAAATCTCAACTCGCTGTTATGTTTACTGACCTCAAAACTTGCAAAATACATCTATGAGCCCTGTCAGTTTTAACATTATTTTGGGGGGAAAAAAACAAACAAATCCGTAAGTATAAAAAGAAAGACTACAGTTATTGGGGGGGGGAGGTATTTAAACAAAATTTAAATATAACAATAAAAATACCATAGCATTTCAGGCAAGTTTCTCCCACAGAACATGAAGAACAGTGTACACTGGAAGAAAAACTTACTGAATCCTATACCACTATACTGCGAACAAGTTGGCTGAATGAACACACCACTGCTTAAATATAAACAGAACCACTACTTGACAACAGAAACCACAGAGAAGCAGGTATGATACCTGAAAGGCTAAAATTATGTGTAATCTTTACACTTTAACAAGCCAAGGACATGAATGTTGGAAATCTCAAATTTTCTTAGTGATATATTCATGCAAATAAAGATAAGTATGTCTATCTGTAAATCATCACCACTAAAGGACTAAAGGAATTAATATTTAGATCACTTTTTAGTACACCGTCAACTGAGTGAGTCAAAATATAATGAGATCTGTACTAGTGGTAATAAAACAATGACAGGAAAAACTGCGTTTAGTCATGACTACTATAACAGCTATTACCTAAATGTGGTTTTTTAAGCATGGCATACCCCACAGACAAGCACAAGCTACTAAGAAAACGCTAGCATGGTTCAAATTACCAATTTTATTAAGGCATAGTGTCTTTAAATCTCAAACTTCCCAGAATTATTTGTGATGATATGATGAGTTCCAGAATCTCCTCTTTCATTTGTGAAATTGGTTGGCTCTCAAAGGCAAGTTCTATTATAAATAGTTCGAATTAAGGGGGAAGAAAACGTTTTTTTACTTTTGGTTCCCAGGAAACTCCTTTAGCATCCCTCAATTATAACATGGCTGCATCAGCAAGTACATCCTGCTAACATTTTAAATAATTTTGCAATGCAAGGTTATAATGGTACCATGCTTTATAACAGCAAATAATGTCAATGCTACAATTAAAACAAATTTTGCACTGAACATATCAAATAGAATATGTTTATCTGCTTTAAAATTTTGAGTGAATAAAAGCCAAAGATACGAAACGAAGGTTTTTAATGATGCTGATATTTTCAAGCACACAAAGAAGATTTAAATTAGTTGAGAAACCTATCCAACAAGCACTCCAAAGTGAACAAGTATGAATTAAGGACTATTACTAATGCTACTTGGAAATTAGAATTTCCCACTACTACATTTTACAACTTCTAGATCAGATTGACAGAAACATTTTTAGGGCAATGCAAATGCAGGAGTGGTTAAGGACACCAGATTTGAGCCTGGCTTGGTCACCTACTGTCTGTACATTTTGTACTAGGTACCTTAACTCACAGTGCCAAGATTTTTCAAATTTCAAAATAGAGACAAAAGTAACTATTATGGGGTTGTTTTGAAAATAATGCATATAAAAATTCTGATCAAGAGTTTAGTGCCTAAGTACTCAAAAATGTTATTAAATGCCTTTATTGTTGTTGTTAAGCAAGGTATTTTTGAAAATTGTTACTATTTACAAGGACTTTTCTGTGTAAACCAGGATTTTTTTTAATATTGTGCAACCAAAACAAAACACAAAAGTAACCTAGAGTTCCTCAGAGCTTATCAAATATGACCACCTTAAAAATTTAATTAATGTATAAAATATATTTATACTAAAAATTCCACGATTATCATTTGCACACTATCAGGGCTTCAGATAAAATTTTATTTGCAAAACTTCTGACTAGGTTAAAGAGCTAAGGACACAAATTTTGGCTAAGATGTTATTTCCGACATCAGCCCAGTCAGAAGTCAGTCTTACTCTCAGTTTTTAAAACACGTAACACAGACAACAGTGTTAATTCACCCAAGCTCAAAATTGGATGCTCCCAAGGTGAACTTGTTTTCAAGAATAAAAATATCTCAAAAATTGCTTTGAAAAAAGAAAACAATGGATGCTTTTCCTCTCTAGAAAACAGGATAATCCTAATGAGGAAGGTGTGTGAAGCTCAGAAATTAGACAACTGTTTTCAGTGACAACAGAAACAGAAAAAAATGCCAAATCTGGAAAAGGGAAAATTAAAATGAAAACAATGTTATGTGTATTTTACCACAATTAAAAACATTTTTTAAATTAAAGCAAAATAAATTATTTTCCATGACCCTATACATAGCATATATCTTCCCTAAAAGCCAACATCCATCTCTTTTGGACAAGACAGAAACAGGAAATAAAATTTTTTAAAATACTAATATAAGTAATAAATCATTTCTCATAATAATATAAAGAATACATAATTTCTGTTTTCCTGAAAGTTGAGATACTGTGGTGTAGAGATATACTGCAAAAGGGCCTCAAAAAAATAACTGTAACAAAAGGCAATGGAGAAATAGGGATGCTATGAGGACAATTTATGGGTTCAGGGGCTTGTTAAACAGAAAGGCCCAACAGAGGATATAAGGAGACAGTTCTCCAAAGAAGAAATTCAGATGGCCAACAGACACATGAAAAGATGCTCCAAATCACTAATCATCAGGGAAATGCAAATTAAAACCACAATGAGATATCACCTCACACCAGTAAGGATGGCCACCATCCAAAAGACTAAGAACAACAAATGCTGGCGAGGATATAGAGAAAGGGAACCCTCCTACACTGCTGATGGAAATGTAAGCTAGTTCATCCATTGTGGAAAGCAATATGGAGGTTCCTCATAAAACTAAATATAGAAATACCATTTGACCCGGGGATCCCACTCCTTGGAATTTACCCAAAGAATACAACTTCTCAGATTCAAAAAGATATATGCACCCCTATGTTTATTGCAGCACTTTTTACAATAGCCAAGATATGGAAGCAACCTAAGTGTCCATCAGTAGATGAATGGATAAAGAAGATTTGGTACATATACATGATGGAATACTATTCAGCCATAAGAAAGAAACAAATTCTACCATTTGCAACAACATGGATGGAGCTGGAGGATATTATGCTCAGTGAAATAAGCCAGGTGGAGAAAGACAAGTGCCAAATGATTTCCCTCATTTGTGGAGTACAACAACGAAGCAAAACTGAAGGAACAAAATAGCAGCAGACTCAGAGACTCCAAGAAGGAACTAGTGGTTACCAAAGAGGAGAGGTGTGGGAGGGCGGGTGGGGAGGGTGGGAGAAGGGGATTGAGGGGTATTATGTTTAGTACACATGGTGTGGGGGATCACGGGGAAAACAGTGTAGCACAGAGAAGGCAAACAGTGAATCTGTGGCATCTTACTACACCCAAGGACAGTGACTACATTGGGGTATGGGTGGGGACTTGATAATATGGGTAAATGTAGTAACCACATTATTTTTTCATGTGAAACCTTCATAAGAGTGTATATCAATAATACCTTAATAAAAAAAATGACACACACACACACACACACACACACACAAAGAAACAGGCCCAAAATGGAGTTATTTATGCTAAGCCCACATCAGCAAACCAAGGCTTAAAACCTAACTTAATTGCAGTATCAACCTTTCCCAAGAATGTAGTCTTAACCAGTCAATCTGGAATTTTCTGGTCAGGGCCAATGAGGTCATCTGCACACAGACCCTTTCCACCCCCCAGGAGGGAAGAAATGAGGTCATCCCCACTTTCCTTCTCCCTTCTCCCCTCTCCCTTCCCCCTTCTGCCTGTAAACGCCTTCCACTTTGTACAGCTCCTTGGATCTCCTCTCTGCTTGCTAGATGGGATGCTGCCTGATTCATGAATCACTCAATAAAGCCCGTTAGATCTTAAGAATTTAGACAGTTGAATTTTTGCTGTTTGACAAGCTTATACAAAGCTTTGGGTGCCCACTCTGACTCCACTTAAAGAAGAGTCGACATTCTGGCTGTACTTAAGGAGAATCAGCTCTTGAAGAAAGTAGCCTTCAAGCCTAAGGTATTAATCATCATGGGAAATACGTTAACCCAAAGTCTGTATTTTCCCTATAATTTTTTTTAAGGAAAAAAAATGAAGATCTGAATATATCCCCTCAAGAACCCAAAATAGGTCCTTTAAAGCAGATTTTTAGACCTTTCTCCCCAAACAAAATTGACATATTGCCATTATTATATCACAGGCAACCTGAATTAACATATCCTGAGTTCCCCCAGAATTGGTGTCACATGGAGCCAACCCCAAGTAAATATGGGAAATGAAAATGTATTAAATGACTGTTTCATGAATAGTTAGGGCTTCCAACAAGGCTGTAAAAAACATAAAATAAGTCTGATGAAAGTTCGGGTATTATATAAAAATACACAGAAGCCTTTTAAATGTGAATCTCCTAATTCATTAAGAAATGAATCCCTTAAAGGAAACTGAGAGACCACATCAATCAGGCGTTCATATGTTACTGAGCCAATGCAGCAAAACTACAATGTTTTATATCCTATTTATTACGTAAAATATTAATTTTAAATGTTTTTGTTTACCTGCTGTAGCTAAGTACTGTACATCATTTGTTCTCATCTTTAAAATATTTAGTGGTGAAAATTAAGCTTAAGTGAAGAAGAGTTATTTTCTCTCCAAACCAAAAAACTCAAGGTAAGCATTAATCTAGGAAGACTGGTGCCCCGCCTTTACACAGAATCTGGGTTTTGTCTACTGCAAGGGAAAAAAACTGCTTTTATCAAAGTCACAGGCAAACACAACATGGCCTGAAAAGTCTAAAAGAGTCAAAAAATTCTTGTGAAATGTTCAAATAGATCTTCTTGCCATCTGAGAAGCAAGAAACCTCCCAAAGTATCTCCAGGGAAAAATCAAGAGTCACTGTAAAATGGAGGGAGAATGATAAATTAACAACAGCCCTTGTCTTCAAGCAGCTTAATATTAACAATAAATAAAAGTCAACTACAAGAGATATCACAAAGAAGACAAGATTAATTGCCACATGACTAAGAGACAATCCGGCCATCTTAGTTCAAAGGAAGGAATGATCCCCGGGGCCAGAAAAAGCTAAGAAAGCTTCCCTAAGGTCGAGAAGCACTGGAGCAAGGCTGTCAAGAGTGGGCGGTAGTACTCAGAACAGGCAGGGCGCTCGGCCCCACACTTGAACACCTGTCCTCACAGTCCTATTTTGAAGGAGGCTACGTGAGAAGGGTAGGGATCTGACACTTTTTAACCAGCATTAAGCAAATAACAGGAATGAGGATAAGAAGAGAACGGAATTCCAGGTTTCCACCTCTCCCAAATAATAAAGCAAGCATCAGAACCCACACTGGGTGAAACAAACTTCAATGACTCGGCTTAGAACCAGCTGTACATGCAAGTTCTAGTCAAACAAAACAACTACTTGCTTTGAATGTGCCTACTCTATAAGTAGGGTAATTGCACTAGAT
This sequence comes from Smutsia gigantea, assembly GCA_032199065.1. NCBI lineage: Eukaryota > Metazoa > Chordata > Mammalia > Pholidota > Manidae > Smutsia > Smutsia gigantea. The sequence continues at coordinate 12,877 of JAVSCE010022388.1, read as the reverse complement.
AAAGGGACATCTTCCAAGAAAGAAGCTGTAAGAGGGATGACAATCAAGCAGAGGACGAAAACACAAGCGTGAAAAAACAGCACAACTGCCACAGAGCCAGTGATTCAAATAACTGCCTGGTTTTCTTGCCAAGAAGCAAGTTAACTCCTATGCTAAACACCTCCCTTCTGTTTTCACGTGGTTTTTCAAATACTGAATGCACAGAGAAATCATGCCACTTAAGAGGTTCTGAAAAGTTTTATGATTTCTCTTTTTTGTTGTGTGTTCTGGGCCAGAGCTGTTGTGTCTTATTTCTGAGTCAGAAGAAAACAGAAACTTTAGCCAGAATAATTTACACCAGATATGCGAATTTACATATCAGACAATATTTTTAAAAGCAGAAATATTCTGCCTAAGGACTCTTCAGTAACATGACTGACCTGTCTTGGCCTAAAGACAACCCTCTCCCCTTCCAAGCACAGCCTTTCTGTTTCCTCAGCCTCATGTGAACCTGCTCAGGCAAACAAAGAACCACTCAAAGGAAATTTCACTGAATACCAACTCTGGTAATTTACAGCCATATCAACACATCCCTGACTGAAGTCTAGAATAAATTACTACAAGATCCTTTATTTGCAATGATTCTCCACTCTTATCTTTGCTGATCATCTCCTACTTCGTCCCTATAGATGAAGCAAAGCTAAGGGTCTTCAAAATATCCCACACTCATGCAGGATCTCAGATCAGAATCTCCTCGGCTCCACACTGAGACGACAGCAATTCCACACAGGAAGGCAGCAATCGAACTCTTCAAGGTGAACTTTAAAAGAAAAACCATAAGTAATAAAGTAAACCTTATTGATAAATAAAAAGATACCATTGTCTTCATTATTACACCACCAAAAATAAAGCTCAATGATGAGAAAATAATCAGACCAGCTTATGACGGGCTTGCTATCAATGTACGACTGGAGTGCACGTGTGTGCACTGTACGCAGAATTCTTACTGCATATCAGAAATGGAAATATTTTCTGTTCTCCTCAAGTAAATTCAATTCAGAAAATTTATTTAAAGATACTCTTTTTACCTGATGAAGGGGGTAGTTTAATAACCATAATATTGCACATGTAATTGTAGAATAATGATACCAAAATAAATTATTAAAAAAATAAAAAAAGGAAGCAGAAACACTGGGGTCAAAAACATGACATATTTTTGCATGCCAAATAATATAGTTAACATATCTACAAGTTAAATCTGCCAATAAACTTTATTCTTTGACAAAAAAAAATACTCTTTTTATTTAAAAAAGAAAGCAATTTTGTAATTATTTCAAAATATTGCAAAAGACAGTAAGGCATAACATTTTTATATTTATCAAGAGGCAATTAAAGCACTAAAAATTTCTCACCAATGACTAGAGCCACAAGCTGAGAACATAGCCAGTATCACCCACAGAGCGCAAACTGGGTGAACAGGACAAATGCTGGGACCTTCTGCTCTGAGCTCCTAACCGAGTGCTCACTCATTTGCCATGAAGAGAGAATAAACTGAATGTTGGGCCACCATCTTCCTCAGATTAGAAGATAAAATAATGTGAAGTAGAGGGGAAGAAAAGCAATCATAAAAAACAGATTTATTTAATACTCTGGCTAAAAGATGAAGGGCCAAGTTCAATGGGCATGCTTTTTTCTATTATTAAAGTATCACTGATATACAGTCTTACGTTGCTTTCAAATACAACACAGTGGATCAACGGTTACCCATATGATTAAATCCTCACCCCCTCCAGTGCAGACACTATCAATGTAGTAATATGTTACAGAATCATTAACTGTATTCTCCGTGCTGTACTACCATCCCCGTGACCAACTTATATTGTGATTGTGAGTTATTGTGCCCCTTTATCCCCTCCCCAAACTCTTCCCCTGTAGTAATCAATAGTCTCTTCTCAGTGTCTATGAGTCTACTGCTACTTTATTCCTTCTGTTTTGCTTTGTTTTTATACTCCACAAATAACTGAAATCATTTGGTATTTGTCTTTCTCTGCTGGGTTATTTCACTGAGTATAATACCCTCTAGATCTACCCATGTTTCTGCAAATGGGAGGTTTTTTTTCTTTTTACAGCTGAGTAATATTCCATTGGGTACGTGCACTACATCTTCTTTATCTCTTCATCTATTGATGAACACTTAGGTTTCTTACATATCTTGGCTATTGTAAACAGTGCAGGGATAAACATAGGGGTGCATATGTCTTTTCAAATCAGGGACTTTGTTTTTTTCGGGTAAAATTCTTAGGAGCAGAATTACTGGGTCAAATGGTATTCCTATTTCTAGTTTTTTGAGAAACTTCCATATTGCTTTCCCCAATGGTTGCACCAATTTACATTCCCACCAACAGTGTAGGAGGGTTCCCATTTCTCCACATTCTAGGAATGGGCATACTTTTTTGAAAAGAGATAAGCAGCTAAATTTACATTAAGTAGTAAACATTTGTTGAGCTCTTAATATGTACTCAGCACTATGCTAAGTGCTTTCTGTGATTATCTGATTTAATCCTCACAAAGACACTAATAAAGTAGCTACTGTTATCTTACAGAGGATAAAAAAGAGCTTTAGAACAGTTAAGAAACTTTCCCAAACTGCTAATAAATCCTCATTTATTAACAATAAATCCTCCCTTCCAGGTGTCTGGACTCAGCACTATTCCCTCAACAAGGAAAGCAGGCGTTCAAGCAGAGCAATGAGCCTTGACTATATACAACATGTGCATCTCCCCACACACTCTATTCTACCACTCCCACCACCCACCGGAACTCTTGCTAATTGTTCTTAGTCATTTCGAACTTATTACATGGCTAGATAAATGCCAACTTCAAAAAGGTGAGAAGGAAAGCAACTTAGAATCGTGAGCCACAGCTGATGGGTCTCTTTTTCAAGCCTTGCTTGCTGGCTCATTCCCTCAAATACTCCCTGAGCAGCTGCAACAGGAAACAGTACTGTGCAGTGATTAAAAGCATGAAATTGCTTAGGTTCAAATCCTGGCTCCATCGCTAACTTAATATGTGACTTTCAGTAAGCTACTCTACCTCTCGCTGCTTTTGTTCCCTCATTTAGGAAACGGGAATACTCAGAGGACTGTAGTAAAGATTAATCATGAAAAGAACTTAGAACAGTGCCTGGCACTTGGTAAACAATACACACCAGCCTGTATTATTACCCTGTGTGAGGAAATAGTTTGGCCCGGAGCTATGGGTGATATGGCGTGGTATGCCCTCTCCTCTCAAGCTTGTGATCTACATGCTCATAGATAACCACAAACCAATGTGTAAGTACCACTGCAAGTGTCAGTAAACTGATGTCATAGATGTGCTGAGGAAGGAGAGATCACTTCTAGCTAAAGATATCAGGGAAGGTCTCCTGGAAGAAGTGGCCCTTGAGGTGGACCTTAAGATAAAGGGTAGAGGAGAACATTCCAAGAAAAAATACAATCACGGAATAGTAAGGAAACTGGGCTCAAGTGAAATACCATCACAGAAGAGTAGTGCTGAATGAACCTGAAACTGTAGGTAAGATTATGGGTCAGATTATCAAGAATCATGAAGGCCCAAACAAGTTCAGATAACTACCCTAATACCATATTTTGAGATGTAAACTAGTATTAGAGTTCCCTTCAAGTGAAATATATATATGGAAATTTGAGGGCAGAGAATTCCCCCAATTGGGGAGGGGAGAGGAGGTGGGAGATGGGTAAGTTAAGAGAAAAGAAAAATAGCACAGCAATTCAGGAGTTGTAGAAAGCCAGGCTTACCAGTGAGGCAATGACATATACCAGCTTTCCTCAAATTGTATGGCGGTCAACTAAATTTGAGAAAAGCTACATGTTCCACCCCTGTTTATCTCTTCAGGATTCACAAGACACACAGCATTTTAAGAGCTCTCTGTTGTCCTATAGTGAAAAAACTGATTCATTTTGTTTACTGTTTTTTTTTAGAAGCCTACCAGTTACCAAACTTAATGATCCTTTTCCTCCTAGAGCATGTATTTATTAAACACTGAGGGACACTTGTATTCAACAGAATTCGGTCTGGGAAACTTTGATACTAAAATATCTGAAAAAAATGGGGGTGTTATCTTACATGAGAAGAGAGAGGAGGTATCTTATAGCCCTATAATCATTTTTCAGAAAGACTTTTCCAAGATCCTGGACTACTCTGGAAGTCTCTCTGACTTTGCTTTATACTAAGTGGCATATAAACCAACCACAGTACCATGAATGAGGATCATGCTTTGTTTTCCACCTTGAGAACAATAAAAATTTCAAGACTACACTCTGACAACAATACAAATTGAATTAACTTCTAATTTCCTTGACCAAAGTGACCCAAAAATTTTACAAATTATATTCCTTTCCTAAGCAAAAAAAAAAGGGTGGGGGTTGGGGGGCACAGAGAGAGAAGTTATCTTTACTCCTCTTTTAAATCTTTTCCTCTCCAAATTACTATTCTCTATTTTTCCATCCATATTTTTCTTCCCTTTACTGGCCCACTTTTGTACTGTGTACCTCTGTATTTATTTCTCCCAGCAACCTGTTCAAATTATTACCTTGGGCCTATAGACTCTCATTATGCCCAGAGAACGTGTTTAACTGCTAGTAAGTGACGCCAGGGACGACAGACAGAAGGAGCCAACGTGCAGTTCCCCTTCTGATGTGGAGTGGATGCTGTCCATCCATCAGAACACTCCTGCCCACAAAAACTCGGTGCTCCCAACAGCTATTTCCAATCTCCTGCAAGTGAAACCTACTTGCAGACAGGTTCTGTATGTGCCCATGTGCACTCGTCAGACTCTACTGGCTGAAAGGTGAAATACACTCGCAAACCCAACTCAACAGGTTAGAAGAGAAACAGATGGACTTGAAGTCTGGACTCTACATGTGTCTAGTTTTTAAAAGTCAGAATCTGCAGCAGAAGTGCCTGAGACACAACATGGGCCCTTGCCAAAACATCAGTACCATAACCCAGAACCTCTGTACAGTTGTCATACATTAAAACAATGAGGATATACTTTCAAACAACCTTGAAATATTTAAGCTTCTGTCTAGTAGGCCTTCCTCCATACTGACTACCTGAACATCTTCAGGAAGTTCTTCATTGGATTTCTTTCAGAGTTGCATTTCATCTAAATGTGAGTAACCATCCTAATTAAGAAAAGCCAATTAGCTAAAATGCTATAAGAACAAGTCCTCTTTTAAAACAATTAATATCTTTCTCTATTCAACTAAAAATGTGGATTACAGCAACATTAAGGAAAATATAAGACTCACAGAATGATGGCATATAACTAAGCTAATTAAGATAAGGAACAAAAATTGTTTACTTAGTAGCTGCCAAATTCTATAAGAAAAATAACTGTTGCTGTAATGACACAGTTTTGTCTGTCATTAGCTTCCACAGTGGAAGATTATGTATTGGGCAACAGTGATATTTGTTGAACCAATAAAATCTAAAACTACTGCAATAAGGTTGTGTATATATATATCCCCTTAGAACAGTAAGTCTTCTTTTCTCTTTTAAAATTAAGATATGCCTTCAAGAGTCACCAAAACAGCCTCTATCTTCAAATTACAATTTTACTCCATCAGTTTCCCCAATGTGTGAAACGAGAAGCACAGCAAAGATTCATCAAAAAGCAATTCACCCTGAAATGCAAATTAAAACCACAATGAGATATCGCCTCATACCAGTTAGGATGGCCAACATCTAAAAGACAAACAACAAATGTTGGGGAGGATGTGGAGAAAGGGAACCCTCCTACACTGCTGATGGGAACGTAAATTAGTTCAACCATTATGGAAAGCAGTATGGAGGTTCCTCAAAAAACTAAAAATAGAAATACCATTTGACCCAGGAATTCCACTCCTAGGAATTTACCCGAAGAAAACAAGATCATAGATTCAAAAAGACATATGTACCCCTATGTTTATCACAGCACTATTTACAATAGCCAAGATATAGAAGCAACCTAAGTGTCCATCAGTAGATGAATGGATAAAGAAGATGTGGTACATATACACAATGGAATACTATTCAGCCATAAGAAAGAAACATATCCTACCATTTGCAACAACATGGATGGAGCTAGAGGGTATTATGCTCAGTGAAATAAGCCAGGCGCAGAAAGACAAATACCAAAGATTTCCCTCATCTGTGGAGTATAACAACAAAGCAAAACTGAAGGAACAAAACAGCAGCAGTCTCACAGACTCCAAAAAGGGACTAGAGGTTATGAAAGGAGAGAGGTGGGGGAGGGAAGGTGGGGAGGAAGGGAGAAGGGGATTAAGGGGTATTATGATTAGTAGACATGGTGTGGGGAGATCATGGGGAAGACAGTGTAGCACAAAGAAGACAAGAAGTGACTCTGTAGCATCTTACTACACTGATGGACAGGGACTGCAATGGGGTATGGGGGACTCGGTAATATGGGTGAATGTAGTAACCACATTGTTTTTCTTGTGAAACCTTCATAAGAGTGTATATCAATGATATCTTAATAAAAAAAAAACAAAAATTACACCCTGCCACCATGGGGCGCCATGAAACAGCTCTAGAAGCCAAAAAGGAAACGTTTAATCACTGGAAGACAAATAGAAAGAAGGGAAATAGCACAGCTCACTTCTACTTTTTCCATCTCAACATTGTGTCCATAAATAATTTATTTTACGTGTAAACAAAAAGGCGTTACAACATAAATACAGAGTGAAACTTCAGTTCTCAGCTCCTCACCCTGGGTATTCAGACTGTCCCCCAACATGGTGAGGTTAAAACAAAAAATAATACCAAAATCTACCTGACATTCAACTCATATAACTAAATAGCAAAAGCACCACCACTTATAAAACCAACTCTGGATAACATTTTTGTGGGCATTCCCCCAAAATGCCTGAACCCTTCCCAATCCTGCTAAACACTGGCCAACACAACAAAGCTTAGCTTCTGGATCAGGTCACTACTAGGATGAACAACAGACTGAACTGCAGATATAGGGCTCATGCCTTACTAGTCAACCATGTTGGCCCCCAAATCTAATTTATATTTTCCCTGGTTCTGAACTTTAGCTATATTCTACAATATTATTGTATTTACTTCGTGCCAACCACTTCAAATCCTTTGTGGAACAAAACACAGTATAAATAGCTTTTTATTCACCTTTAGATCCTCAGCATGGAGTACAGTGCCTGGCACGTAAGTTCTTAATTCATGTTGCCTGACTTGAAGGCAATGGTCCCAGTGTGGTCCTAGCTAAAAAAAAAACTTAGGTCAGAAGACCACAGCAAACCTTAGCAAAATTAATTATTGACATGGGTCAGAAGCCACAAGCTGGACTGCTGCTCCTGGCAATGCTTCTGTCAATGACAAAACAGTTTTTAAATTGATTCTATTCCTTGAATCTTTTCAAACAAAACAAAGCAATTGTCTCATTTCTACATAAATATAAAAACTCAAGTAGATAAAAGGGATTTTCAGATTTCAACTCTTAACAACCATTATTTCTACTTACTTTTCAGTTTACTTTCACTTTCTAGACTTTTTTTTGGTAGGTGATAAACCTATCAAAATTCTTCCAAAGGAGTCTAGTATTTATCAAACCTATCTCAGGGATCACAGCAGACCTGTACCATTCTAATTCTGTGCATGGCAAGGCACAGTGTCTGTATACCATAATTCCTGTTTAGACAAGATTATGAGTCCCAGTGACTTTAGTTTAATTATGACTCATTCAGGCAAGCCAAGACATACTACTAAACAAAAAGTAAACTGCTGACTTAAAGATCTGATGATACAAAACACAATGAAGTTTGTCAGGAAACTGTGTGTCCCTCCTTGCATCAAAAGGCACCAAGACTGGTCACTTTAGGGACCTCCTCCTTATCCCACATTGTGGACTGGCCCCCTCCTCAGAAAAAAGAAGTTAAAAACTTCAGGGTCCAATGTGAGTATCTATCTAAACAAGGCAAAGCAGTCAAACTATCCAATATTGAGGATAATAAATAAAGGACCATAACATTGCAAATCAGCCCTAAGAATTCATTCAGTTATCTTTCTTGGCCACAGACAATGGACACAATGTTCAAGAACAGACATGAGAGATGAGGACTGCTAACAGCAGTTAAACTGATATAAAATGTGTATATGTTAAACTACCACAAGCTAATTATGCACACTTCAATATTCTAAGCTACCAAAGGCATGAAACAGAAGCAGAGTCATCTATTCCAGAAGTAAACAGAGGGTATCTGTCAATATATAACCAACTATCTGCCTACTGACGGGAAAAATCTCTGTTCACCAGCCAAGGGACTTTGGAGAGAGCTGCACAGGGTATCTCCCTCTCTGGCCTCCTAATTCCACATCAGTTTGTAGTTATTCTTGTACTACAAGAGTATCAGTTTCAGATGTGAGCTGCATAAGCCCCCAGGAAAGCCATTCTAGTGGGACTGTTGCAGTAGGTTTCACTCCAGCACCAAAAAGAACCTGGGCGGCCCAGTCCACAGCAAGAGCGAACAGTGATCGCACTATCGGTCTCCACCTCTGACCTTTAAAGAGCAAAGCCTGGCACTATCGATAATCCATGATCCATTTTAATATTCTGCTAGAATATTACAAAAACATGGCTTTCACTAACGGCACTGGCATGAAGCTAAAGCTGGGAATCTCAGTTACTAATCCTATATAGAATTTGTTCTAATTTTCCAAACAGTAGGGGATATATTTTTTTTTAATAAAAAGGGAAGTGTTGAGACCCACAACACTTCTGACAGGCTATCTCACAGACTGTCTTAATCATTCACCACACTTCAGATCAATAATGAGTAGGAAGCTGTTCTTCCCCACAGCATTGACATTAAGCGAGAAGCCTGCATTACTTTGGCACCTTTTCCTTCAAGTTTGCTATAGCTCTCACTTCTAAAACTAACGCACTCTGTAGAAATGGATAAACTCAATTGATGAATTCTAAATTTTGGAGCTAGAAGATCATCCAGTTGAAATTTTTCTTATGGAGGGAACTAGAGCACAAGTGTGTGAAGTGATGTGTCCAGCCTGAGTCAGGACAAGAACTAGGGTGTCCTGACTCCCAGTCTCGTGGTCTCTATGACCTCAGGACCTATACAAGAGAATGGCCTTGTTCATCAGTGTAAGCGCACTGGGCACCCTTCCTATCCATCTGTCTTCCAAAAGACACAATCCCTCTCTGTTCTGCACAATAGCCTGTGTGGAAACAGAGCACATATGAGCTAAGTCACTATTCAAGGGTCATTTTAACAAGCATGATGCAACACTGAGGCACAATGCCCATGCTAGCCAGGCAGCAAAACAGGACCCAATAAAGGCTTTATTTCAACCAAATTATGTGTGTATGTCCCCACTCCTTCATTCAGCCATAAAGCTTCTTGAGAGCAAAAAATGTTTTCTTCTCAATCTCTATATCCTTTAGAGCATTATTCTTCAAAAAGTTTTACTCACACACCCCCTAAAACAAAATTCGTGGGGGCAGTACTTCTTTGAATATTTTTAAGTTGGTATATAAAACTTTTCATCAGAAGTTTAAATCATTACAAAGGCTGTAGTTTCCTTTAGAGATCAATATATGCCAATTTAAAACTGACATCTAAAAAATTAAACAATTATATCACTAATTTAAATGCATCTAAAGAAATCTAAATGCCTGAGCAGTATGATACCCACCAACCTCCATTTTAAAACTATAATAAAATCTTCATTTCCTGTATGAAATGTTATATTACTTCTTTTTCTCCTTGAAATTATATTTCTATTATTTTTCTTTTATAGTATTTTAACATGATTTCTTCTATCATGCTTCCCTATAACAAAAATATACGTATTATTTTTTATTTAAAATGCTTTTTGAATTGAGTTCTGGTTAGTAGTATACAACTGATGAAAACAATGCAAATATATTACAGATTTTGGTAACTGAACATAAAACATAATTTCTCTATTTGGAGCTGCATCTCTCAACTAGACGTATGGAGGAGGGTATGTACCTTGATAAGGACATTTCACACATGCCAGAATTTCCACTATCCTTTGTTGGAAGCCTGAAGGATTTTATATCTCAGAGAAACATTCAAGGTGAGTGTAAAGAAGAGCAAGGATTAAAGAAAGGGTGGGAGAGAATGAAGATTCTGCCAGCATTGTCTTTAGACAAATCAATATCAGGAAAGAGAATAAATGAAAGGCTAATAAATGAGTGTTGAGAACCAGGAAATTTATTCTCGTAAAACTATCCAGCCTACTTTGGACATGTACCAGCTGGGCTCATTTATTGGAATGCAGTTAATGTTTACTGCAGTAAAATAATTTAAGAAAAAATGTCACTGAGAGCATCTATGTTCTACTGACTTTTTCTTTAAGTCAAATGATTAATCTGTTGCGAGGATTTGGTGAGATGAAGAATGTGAAACACTGGCAACAGTGCCCGGCATACAGTAAGCCTGCCATTAGGCAAACCTTACTATTCTTCCCCATCTCTCATACATTTACTTAAATAAGATCAAAGTCTTATTTAGATATGATACTATGATTTATTTTAAAAACATACACAGTCTGCCAAATAAAAATGGTTCAGGACAGCTACCATCCTTGTACAATTTCTATACATATTATGACTTTTATGTCACAAACATATGGATTAATCTGAGAAAAAACACAAGGCTTCTCCTGCAATGTTAGGTGTATGTCCTAAGTATGTCACTGGTGGAAACTGTATTTTTGACACTTAGATGAAAACCCAGATTGATTAACCTTTAAAAAATTAATAGAAACACATTTAATTCTACAGATTTTAAGGCCTATTAAGACTTTCCATACACTTAATTATGAGACAGACTTCTACCTCCCAATATCTACTAAAAAAATATCTGTGAGGTCTATGTTCAAGACAAAATATCAGGAACTTCAACCTATCAAATTTAACAGGTCAGGCTGAACACCCCTCACATAAAACACTTATTGATTTCTGTGTTAATAAATTTGCCTGGAATCTAAAGCATGTTAATTTAATCTGATCTGCTTCTACCTTTCCTCTGCCCATTAGGGTTACAGGGCACTGAACAGTCGCCAGGTTCCAAGTCCGACAAAGTTACTCTCTTTTCCCACTGATCTTTTGCCTCATTCAGAGCTCAAGATTAAGAAACCTTGTATACAAGTTCCATCAACAAGGCAAACAGGTCCCAGCCTACACCACAACTCATTTGCCAGTGGAAATTGGGGAATACATTTTTTGAGCTGTAACTCATGTATGGTAAAATTCACCCTTTTAAAGTGTATAATTCAGTTTTTAGTATATTCATAAAGTTGTGCAACCATTACCACTGTCTAGTTCCAAAATATTTTCATCATCCCAAAAGAAATCCTATACCCATTAGCAATCACTCCCCATTCCCTCCTCTCTCACCCCCTGTAGCCCCTGGCAACCACCAGACTGCTTTCTGTCTCCATGGATTTGCCTATTCTGGACATTTCATATTAATGGAATCAGACAGTATGTGGCCTTTTGCATCTGGCTTTTCTGACTTAGCAGAAGGTTTTCAAGGTTCATCCAGCTGCGGCACTATCAGCAGGTCATTCCCTTTTATGGCTGAAATATATTCCATTTTATGAAAATACCACACTTTGTTTATCCATTCATCAGTTGATGGACATTTAGCTGTTTCCACTTCCTGACTATTATGAATAATACTGCTCTGAACATTTGTGTACACGTTTTTGTGTGGACGTACGTTTTCAGTTTCCTGGGTACACGCCCATGAGGAGAGGTGCTGGGTCACATGGTAACTGTTTACCTTTTTGAGGAACTGCCAAACTGTTTTCCAAACTGGCTGTACCATTTTACATTCCCAACAGCAATGCATGAGGGTTCCGATTTAGAAAATAAATTATTGTTTTCCATAATCTCTTCTTTTACAAGCCTTCTGCCTTCCTTTAAAAAATGAGCATGAGGAAAATAAACTTTTTTTTCTTCACAATCTAGCATCTGTTTTAACAACTAGCTTATTTCATAAAAATACATTATCTACCTTGGATATACAATGGGGAGATGACAGCCTCTTCAGCAGCTGGTGTTGGAAAAACTGGACAGCTACATGTAAGAGAATGAAACTGGACTACTGTCTAGCCCCATACACAAAGGTAAACTCAAGGTAGATCAAAGACCTGAATGTAAGTCATGAAACCATAAAACTCTTAGGAAAAAACATAGGCAAAAATCTCTTAGACATAAACATGAGCGACTTCTTCATGAACATATCTCCCCGGGCAAGGGAAGCAAAAGCAAAAATGAACAAGTGGGACTATATCAAGCTGAAAAGCTTCTGTACAGCAAAGGACACCATCAGTAGAACAAAAAGACACCCTACACCCGAATAGCCAAAGCAATCCTGAGAAGGAGGAATAAAACAGGGGGCCCTGACTTCAAGCTCTACTACAAAGCCACAGTAATCAAGACAATTTGGTATTGGCACAAAAACAGACCCACAGACCAGTGGAACAGAATAGAAAATCCAAACATTAACCCAAACATATACAGTCAATTAATATTTGATAAAGGAGCCTTATATATACAATGGGGAGATGACAGCCTCTTCAGCAGCTGGTGTTGGAAACACTGGACAGCTACATGTAAGAGAATGAAACTGGACTACTGTCTAGCCCCATACACAAAGGTAAACTCAAGGTGGATCAAAGACCTGAATGTAAGTCATGAAACCATAAAACTCTTAGAAAAAAACATAGGCAAAATCTCTTGGACATAAACATGAGCGATTTCTTCATGAACATATCTCCCCAGGCAAGGGAAACAAAAGCAAAAATG